>JAJOHN010000014.1:0-515914 GCA_030271015.1 Didymella glomerata
ACCCTAACCCTAACCCTAACCCTAACCCTAACCCTAACCCTAACCCTAACCCTAACCCTAACCCTAACCCTAACCCTAACCCTAACCCTAACCCTTGGGGTGGTGCTTTGCAAGGTGCCCGACAATCTGCATAGGTGGGATAGCAATCGTACATGGCTTGCATACAATCACTCGTATCTCAGGCAAATGCTCAAAGAGCTGTGCAAATGTATCTATGCTAGGATAGGAAGAAGACACATGTGCAGAAGCAAAGAGGCAAGGAAGCAGAGGAGCATTTATAGCAGCCCCCTAACTGTTTCTTCCTTAACGCGCTGATGAACACAGCCTTATTAAAACGTTGTTTTAAGTTTATTGTTGTTTCGCGTCTGCAAGCGCTAGTTGGCACATATTGTTGTACATCTATGCGCAGCCTGACTTTTGCGGGCACGCTATCTAAACCTTAGGGGATTAGAGATCCTAGCCTTCTCTCTGCACACTATATATTATCTTGTTGTTCCTTTGTCCTAGCTGCACAAGGCCTGCGTCTAGCATGCACTAGTCTACTGTGCTGTATAAGGCCGTTAATGCGTTTAACAGCGGCGCTTAGAGCTTCTCCTTAGCTAGTAAGGCAGACTTTGCCTGCAAGTATAGGTATAAGCTGCCAAACAAAGACTATGAGAAGCTTTTCTTCTGCTAGGCATCTCTCTCCTACTTGCAGCGTGATTAAGATGCTAGTCTATATAGCGCAGGATGGCTGATCCCTGACCCTAACGATGCCAGCATCTGCAAGCCTGTCTTTGTTGCCTACTCTACCCTTGGCGCGATCTGGCTGCTGCGCAAGACGCTCGCTGATAATGCCCTGTCTAATAATAGCTAGGATTGGCTAGTTTGCGCAGCTTAGTTGCTTGCAGAGAATGGCATAGCAGAGCTGCTATCTGCGCAGATACTCTTGCCCTCTCCTCTAGAGCAACGCGCAAAGCAATTAGCACCCTCTGCACTAGCGTTATTATTAAAGCGCGCTTGCACAAAAGCCGCTAAGACGCCTGCAGCCAGCCTTGAGCTAGAGGAGCTAGTAGACAAACAGCGCATAATTACTACTGTTACTAACAACAATTGCTGCGCTGAGCAAGAACGCATCAAGGCCTATAAGGCAGCCTTGGTAGAGCGCAGTCTTGACCTTGGCCTTATAGCGCCAGACAAGCAAGCAGCTAACAATAAGCGCAGCGCGTACGCTGCTATACTAGTTAAGGACAAAGAAGTTGTGGCGTGGCTCCTTAAGCAGAAAGCTGTAGACAGAAGCAGATAAGAAATTGACTTCTACTGCGCTTTTAGGACGCCCTATGTTAAGGCTTGTTAGTTTGTAGCTAAGGCGCGCGTATTAGGGAGCCTATTATCTTAAGAGTATGCTGCCTACTTCCTACAGCTCTAGCGAGAGCGTAGAGCGCTCTTTAACAACAGCTATAGAGTAGCTGCGTATTACAGCGTAGTCTCCTTACAGACACAGTGCTTGCGCTTGTTGTTAACTATTTTGCCTTAGCAGGATAGCGCAGACAGGACGTTTTGCAACGCCTAGGAGCAGTGCAGCGTCTATAGCAAAGTAGTTAAATCTGTATAGATTGAATATAGATAGGCGCAGGCGCTGCTAGGCAAGGCACTGACTAACAAGCTGGCGCAGATTAAGCACAGCAACAGCCTCCTTAGCAGAGACACAACCAACTAGTTTGGTAAAGGCCAGCGCCAGTTAGAGGCTATAGACTCCCTTATATGGCTAGTTAACTCCAACCCCAAGCCTTCTAAGAAAGAGCAAGACTACTTTAGAGACTACCTCGCCTAGGTAGTTAAGTAGTATAGGGTGGCTAAAGGCTTAGGCTAGGGCGTGCTGCTAGTTATGCTAGAGGACGTGATATATAAGAGCTGGATTAAGCAGGACATCTGCTTGTAGGGCGTTAATGTCTTTATCAAGCTAGTAAAGAGAGAACGCCTAGACGTCTGTCTTGCAGCTAAGTAGTTTAATAAGTGGCTAGGTCTAGAGGGCATTGCAGGAGGCGAGATTAGAGGAAAGGTAGTGCTGAGTATAGAAGTAAAGCCGCCTAAGACAGCCTACAAGGTAGAGGAAATTAGAGACAGCAAAGGCAAAAGCAAAGACAAGAGTGATAATGTAGATAGGCGCGTTAAGATTGCGCAGCTGCAAGTTTGCTCTTAGAGCGTGCTGGCTGCTGCTCTGCGCTAGACAACATTGCCTAAGCTCTTTAAGATAGTAGCTTGAACGTCTGCTTAACTGCTAGTTTCTCTGCGGGTTAGGTTTGCTACCTACGCTTTAGGAGGGCTTTCTTTCCCTGTGCGTTGCATAGTGAGCGGTTTGCTATCTTACATTACTAGTCTATTGCTACTTAGCATAGAGGTACTTTTACTCCTTTACCTGCTCCCTTCTGTTGCCCTACTCTAACTAGTAGCTGTCTGCCCTCCTTGATACTTAAACGTCGCCTACTGCTTCTAACCTTCTCCTTGACTCTACTCTACTAACCTACTACCTTAACTCCCTGCTAGCTGCTTACGCAAGTGTAATATCCTCTGTTTATAGCGCGCTGTTTTATGCAATACTAACTCTCTTAAGGCTCTTCTTACTATGTCTACACCTGCTTGCCCTGCCTAGGCTGTTAATACTGCTGTTTACTAGCTTGCCTCTGTAGTCACCCTCCCTAACCTATTTTCTACCTCTCTAGCTCTGCTGCCTGTTACGCCTGCTAGCGTTATTAACACTGCGTCTAACAACGTTATCTTCCTTGGCGCTATGTACAGTATAGAGGACAGCGCCTAGAGCACTAAGATTAAGACTATAGTCTGCTTATATGCTTAGCGCAACGCTTCTACCTCTTATGTCTAGGTTATGTTGCACTACACGCAGACTATGCAGCGCACCTAGGCCTACTAGACCCTCCTTAGCGCTGGCGTTCCTAATCTATTCTCTCTGCTGCTGCCTACCTTGCTGGCTTAGTACGTCTGGGACACGCTTAACAGCTTTATTAACACTACCTACGCAGCTCTCTAGCAGCGCTACTTCTGCACAATTTCTAACCCTACCTATAGTAGGCTGCCTAGTAAGTACGCCTTCTTTACTAGCATGTGGCGTACCTTGCAGCACCCTACCTATGTTAGTAATATGCGCTTCTATAGCGTCTTTGTCTAGACTCTTAATGCTGCAGCTGTGTAGCTGGGAGTTATAGGTCTGCCTACCCTTAACAGCGCTTAGAAGCAGTAGTAGTTCTAGGGCACTGCTCTCTATAATAAGTAAGGCTGTAGCTGCGCTAGCTGTTTAGTCTTGCAGTAATAGCTTGCATAACAATGTAATTATTTATAGAGCAACATGTTAAACAGCATCTCTGCGCTAATATGCGCACATATTATCTATTATGTAGGACAGACTTTAGCTTCTTAAGCTTTTAATACTTACCTAGCTCCTACTTAGCATATAAGAAGATGTAGATAGGAAGGCTCTGTAGCAAGAATGAAGAGATTAGCTAAGAATTCTACTGCTTTGCCTTCTGCTCTCTTGCTCCCTACGCAACAAGCTAATGCACAATGCTATACTAAACTCTAGCCTGCTCTTCTTGCTTATTGCAATTGATAACGCCTGTGTGCATAGATGCGCTTAAGAGCCTGAACTAGCAACGCTTGCTATAATAGAGCGTTACAGCCCTGTTATAGGGGGGTAGTTGTAGCGCTATAGTAATGTTGCAGTATTGTTATAGTGCTGCTGCAGCATTGCAATTAGCTACTGTGCAGCTGCAGCGCTATGCCCTGCTGTATATATAGAAGCACAAGCAGTGCCTGCTTTGCTTTGCTCTCTACTATATTAGCTAAGCTACTTAGACTAGACAAATACTACTCTTCCCCTCTCTTTCTGCCCCTTTTCTACTATACAGCCTGCAACTCCCTCTTTAGCTCTGTCTTTAACTCTGTCTTTAACTCTACTTAGCACTATAGTCTACCTCTCTACCCTTGCTTAGGTTTGTGCTGCCTATTAGCACCTTGTTAGTAAGGCTAACTACGTTAGCTATAATTAGACCCTAGATGCTCTTCTTGCTGTTTAGATGGCCTAGCTGCAGCCAGACAAGAGCGTGCTGGATCTTAGCTGCGCTAGAGGCAAGATTACTGCTCTTGCTAAGTAGGCTGTAGGCAGTAGCCTAGTAGTTAGGCTTGATGCTGTTGCTGGCTTTCTTACTATTAATGCAGCAGCACACCTAGCAAGTAGTGGTCTTACTGTAGCACCTACTAGTACTATAATACAGCGCGTTTATCTAGTTAAGGGCAGTGTTACTAATAGTAATATCTGCAACTACCTTGCTTCTGTACTGCTAGAAGCTGCCTGTTCTAAAGAACGTCTAAGCTTTAACTAGTATCTAGTAATTTCTATTGTCTTTCTTTAACTGCTATTTATGCTTTATATTATAGTGCTGGGCAATAACTAGCTAACTAATGCTGATATAACTGCACTCTTCCTCTTTGCATACAAACGCATTAAGCAGCTCCCTAAGTGCTAGGAACAGTAGTCCTAGTAGTAGTAGAAGGCGAACGTTTCTTAGTTCCTAAAGCTTAAGATAGTTATACTTATGCTTAAACGCCTTTCGCGTCTTGCTGTCTACAGAATAGTAGTCTTATAGGTAAGTGTTCTAGTTTTGCATAGCGCCGTGCTCCCTATAGATAAGGATCTTATACTCTGCAAGATATAAGAGCACATTACTAAGCAAGCACAGCTGCTCTTAGTTAATAGTTATTTAGGAACAAGCTGTGGGGCCGTGCACAATAAAGGGAGTAGCAGCCAACATTGCTCTAATATTCCTCTATAGACAAAGACTAAGCAAAGACAATAATAGCAGCCTCTAAGCTAGCAGATCTAGGAGCTTAACCTGCTCTGTTTATGTAGAGGGTCGCTTAACAGCAGAAAGGTAAGGTTAAGACAAGGTTAGCAGGGGTTTAGGCCTACTCTATTCCTACCTCTATTCTTATTCTATTCCTACCTTGCATTTCCCCTTTAAGCCTAGCGCGTCACAGCCGTCCGTCGCTCATTCCCAGTGGGAATGACCGACCCCTTTCGGTCAGGGCCGAGATCGTGCGCTATACCGAATTGGGCACGAATCAGGCCCGGATCGCGTGGTTCGCCTGGAGGTAGGGCGAACGAGCGAATCAGCGCTCGAGAAACCGGAATGAGGTCTGAGTTGATATGGCCATGTAGCTCTCGGGAACCAGTATGCCAAAGATGACGAAGGGGTACTACGAATGTGACACAATGCACCACCAGATATTGATAGTGCCGATAATTTGCTCGAATAATCGTGCATGAACGAGATGCGCTAATGGGAAATAATGCGGAAGCTTCCACGTCGTTCCGCATTCAGACGGCGGCCCCACCAGACGTTGACGCGACCGATATACCCGAAAAGACGTGCAGGAACGAGATGCGCTAAGATAGCTTTGTTTGTAGCGCGCAGAACCAAAGCAATCAAGAGTGTGCTGTCGTTAGTCAGAGCTCGGTAACAACAACAGAGTACTTTAGTCGACCCAGTTGCTCGGGTCGTGGTACTACAGCACAGGCTGAATCAGGTTTAGGACCCGTGTCGACCTGATTGAATGATCGGTAATCCGGCTCCGACAAAAGGTGCATGAACGAGGCTGTCTGGTGGCACTGGGTGGATTCCTCATACATGCTATGACAACATGACTGGAGGTAAATCATCAAGCAGTGACCGCTCGCTTCTTGTGATGATGGAACAGCGGCAAAGATGCAAGATATTGTAGCCTAAGTGGTTCTGATTCAGGACGATCAAACAAGTCGAAGGCCGAGTTGGTGAACACGTCGCGTAATGGTTTTTCATTGGGCGCATGCTCACTCTCGGGTCACGTCTTTCCACGTTTGCTCACCGCGATGCGCATAAGACGATACACTGTCTCGTCTCTCCCATGACAGGACTCGGTCAATGTAGCGTTGACTAAATCTATTACATTACGCCCAACCATCCCTCAGCATGTATGTTCATTGCTCAACATACCAGACTGCGGCGTAAGATTGGCGCCGCACGATTGCAAACTCAACTCGGCGATTGCCACCCATTTAAGACGAGCTTTATTACGCTGATTAGATATCCTCACATTGACAGCGTCAATAGGCTGCTGCTGGAGCAGGGATGCGTCACTGAGACAGCGTAGCAGGTTGATGACGCTCCTTTCCCTCTCTTGCATCGAGAGGGCGCGCACATCAAATGACACCATCGTCAACATGATGTAGGTGAGTAATTCCCAGTGTGCGAGAACCAACATCACAAGAGGGTCGCGCGCTGCGAGTCGACTTGCGGCATTTGGAACAAAGCGCAGCCAGCTACGAGCGGCGTACATGGTGCCTAGGGCATCCTCAAGAGAGCTGCATTGAAGAGAGAAATGGCGGCAGTTCCAAACCAGACAGCCAAGCTCTGTGACCGCTGCGCGAAGCTCGTCATCATTTTTGCAACGTTTTGCTAGATATTGTGTTGACCGTTGCAGCTGGTCCAGGAGCTGATGTCCCTGGGCCTCCGGCAGCTGATCAGGCTTGGATGGCGATTGGAAATTCTGCATCACCGGATCAATGATCCCAGGATCCCGTTGAGATAGTGATCGGTCGAGCTGTCGAGTCGGGTCAGTGATAAAGTCGTTTCGGTAGCGAGAATTAAGAGGAGCGCATTCCTATTTAGCGATGGTACACTTACACCATCAGAGCCTCTTAAAAGACCAACATATTCGTCTCTGAATGAGAGTTAGCGTAAGCTAACAACAGAGAGAAACGTAGCGGGTGCGTCATGCATACTTGTCTGGAGCATACCACGATAAAAGTCTTGCACATCCAAGAAGACCTTGCCGCACATTGACCATTTCTTCAACGCTGTAGCTTCCAGTTCCCAGTTCACGTATCACGGTTTGCATGCCATCAATCGCCTTGAGCCGATAGTGGATTTCGGCGGCGCGCAGCGATGAATCGTGGGTTACAGGAAGCAAGCTGGCTGCTCCGACACTGTAAAGCGAATTTCGCAGTGGCTCATTATGGGCGGCCATGGCCACAAGACTAATGTGATTAGCCAACAGCAAGATACTCGGATATTGCCTCCCAGGGGGACAGATTGAATACCGGGAGAAATGATTGCATCCGGTGAAGTGCTCCGAGACGGTGGTAGCAGAAAGATCTTGATAGGCATAATGCACACGACTCAGGAGCCTCTGCTCAATCTCGGTAGTAGGGACTGGCCAGGGGGGATTGAGTGATCGCGGCACAGGCAGAGGCAGTGCGCACACCTCGAGTCTTGCGTTTCCGGGCGAATGCGATGTGGCGGCTGTGCGGGTTGTGCTTTGACCCACATCGTTGTCGTTATAGATGCATGGTTTCGCGGCACTAAGATGCCTGGATTCAAGCCGTCGGCATTGTGTACTTGTGAAGTGTCAGTAGCGGTTGAAATGGTTGAGAGTGGCCTACCACGCGGGTTTCAGCTCATCGCATTTTATACGTCGCTCACGGCAGACAGTACATCCAGTCTTCACTTTGCGATGGGCTTGCTTCGATGCGCCGCTACTGCCAGCAATTCTCGACTCCATGGCTGACAGCATGTGCAAAAGGATGCGATCTTGGCCAGGTTATTTGTTGCGGTGTATATAACCTTCAGGACCCAGAGGTCAAGAAGGTCGGCCTTTTTGGCGGCTCGGGTGCCGCGACATTATTCAGTAGGCAACACTTGTCCTTAGAGAGGATAGCGGCGCGCAACCTATGTGGCGCCGGAGATCACCGGGATTCACCATACGGGAGCTGAGATCAAGTGCCCGAATGATCGACGTGAGGCCGCATACCCCGCCATACCCAAGCATAAGTACCAAGGTGTCTGCAGAGGCTACCCGGACCCGGCTCCGGAGGGGAAACCTGTACCGCCTCTCCCCCATACCTCCACGATCAGCTTGCTGCAATTGAGCCATGGCCGTTGGCCCTTTCTTTCGCACATCATGTCTGCCGCTTCCCGAAGGCGTCCGCCCGGTTCGGCGTGTGTGACATGCCGTCGAATGAAGGTGCGTATTGAATCCATGTTACATAACTCCTAACGCCCGTGACAGATGCGGTGCACGCAGACTACGTCATGGTCCTGCGAACGATGTCTGAGGCTTGGTCGTAGATGTGTCGCAACGGAGCCATACAACCTTATTGCGACTACTGAAGCCTATGTCGTTCCTGCAACCGACGCCGGTCTGGTGCAAGACCCGGGGTTTGCTCAGACTATCCCGCCTGATAGTACAAGTGCAAGGCCCGCAGACCTGCATGGATTGCATGGCTCGGCAGTGCTGTCTCCCGAACGTCCATCTGGAAATCATCGTGTCCGAGAGGATCGCGAACCTAGTCTGTACACACGGCCTTACTGGTCTGCCACGGATTATGTATCTGCTGCTGAGGCTGTGGACTGGATACTTTTGTGCTTAGTCCCAACTCCTCTGCACACAATTCATGGCTTACTTTTCGAGCTCTAGTTTCAAAGAGAGGCTTATCCCAACAGCCCCGATCTTAGATCCCAATGCTTATACCGACCATGAGAGAATCGTGAGGGACCAGCCACACCTTGCTGCCTGCATCGTCTACGTCTCGTCTGCTTACATCGCAGGTTATCTTAGTCTGCGTGGAGCAATGCAGAAAGGGCTGAATAACTTCTCAAGAGCTATGCTAGAGATGCAGCCTGCAACATCTGCACAGCAGTACACGGACATGCAGGTACTAATTATTTTGTACAACTTTGCACGTCCCGAGGCAGCCTATACTCTACCAGCGCAGGAGGCCACTTCTGTGTCCAACCTCTGGTCGATAAAGGCGATTTGCGAATCTTATGCTTTTCGCATAGAGCTATTCAAGACTGCGCACGACGTCCTCTCGCGCAGTCAGTCCGGTCAATCATTACAAAGGTCCGACCAGTGCGTACAATTCTATCTTGTCTGGCTCTGGTTGTTCTCAAATTCCCACCAGTGAGTCTGCTAATGCTGGGTGACATGGGCAAAGCTGAAGCGTTAGCATGGCGATGATTACAGGAACACCGCCGACTATAGCTCCCGATGCTACAATCAGAGCTTCCTCAATGCTACTAGAAAGCCTCAAATCTGAGCTGACCGTCCAATCGCTCGTTGCAGATACCGAGCTTTGCTTGACATGGTACACGGTCAGTTGAAACCCTAGGTCGCTGTCGTCTGCCTGCAAAGGTGTACGGGCTGACCGTGACTTAGCTTGGGGATACTCACCCAGAGATAAAAGAGTGGTGGTGCGGATTCGGTTTCCGTGGGAACCAGACATCTGGAGAAAAGAAACTCACCGCTGAAGACGTGGACAGAGCACTAGAGGCTTGTAAGCACAGATCGTGGATAAGTCCCTTCCGAAGTATGCTGCTTTCGTCTCATAAATGTTGTACAGTCTGCTGACGATTACAAGCTCTCGGCTCCGTAATGGCATTCCTCCCCGAATTCTTCTTCCGTTACACAAGATTCTGTCTCTATAAATTCCTCATTCCGCAGGCTGAGACAACGGTGAATCATGCTACATATGCAGAAGCAGTCAAAAGATGCATGTATGCGGCCGTTTTTTTTCTGAGTCTTCCAGATGAGGTGGGTCCATATGGGAAAGACCAATTGCGCTACATTCCCGGTTTCGTGTTTGTTCTGCTATCACAATGCGCATCGTTTGCATTGAAAACTTTCGATACTCTTCCGGACACAATTATGAATACCGAAATCGCGATCGAGACTATACGACGCCTGGCCGAATTTATGTTAAATCTCGAGCAAAAACGCAGTGTTCGCAGCGCTACAATAGAGGCTGGTCGATCTGTTCTTCGGCAAATTGAAGCGCAATGCAAAAGCGGAACGGATGCTCCGATTACTGTCACTCAGACGATGGAAGAGAACGAGTGGCTCCAAAGCTATTTTGATCAGCAACTCCTGGATTTCAATACCGATTCTTCTGCATTTAACACGCCCTTTGGTCTCGAAGAAGCACGAAATCCTTCAGCGCACAATTTTTTCACCTGATCTGCGACAAAAGGCACTTTCTGTATGATATACCCATATACTTCTATGCAGATAAAGCTTTTTTCTAATCTTGTAACAGGGTAAAGGTTAACGAGAGATTTATATCGAACTTCATCGTAGGGTAGTGTATTTTCTAGAAATTGTTGATATAAGCTTAGGCTAAGGTTGCTGCTGTACTCGGTCATCACTGGCTTCAATAACAAGATATCTGACACCACTGCTCCAATCATTCCCTCAAACTTCTCAAGTCAAACTTCGGAGGTCCACAATATGTTGATTCTAAACCCAAGTCTCATCGTCTATCTCCTATCTCATCTCCTATCTCATCTTCTGTCTTATCTCCTATCTCCCTCTACCTCTCATTTGTATAGCATACATAGAATAGATAGAATAATAGATTTTAAATCACATCCTCTATTTAGTGGAAAAACACTGCACTTTTATTACGTAAAATACACCCCTAACGCGGTGTAAACGACGACCTTTTTGTGGTCTTATTTACACGACAAAAGTGCGGTGTTTTTTTACCGGTGTGGTACCTCAGTGATAGCAGCATAGCTTCAGCCGCTCGGACAGAATACTCAGCTTTGTTGGGTAATGCGGACAACATATAGCAGCGATACGTCTCGAATTCTTGGTTCTTCTATAGATTATCGGCCCCAGGCATCAGACTGCTTGCCTATGGTTCTGTCAATTGGACACACAGCGGAAATACTGAATCGGGAAATGAAGCAGATCAGAGGCTCGATACCGATTCAGAGCCGGTTCGATATCAGTCCGTCGCCAAAATGAATGCGTACAACAGCATTAAACGTCCACCCGAGTTGGATCGCGCACCGTCGCAGAGTGATTTGGGTAGCGAGGTCTAATCGGCCAGGATGACGCACAAGACCTAGATATCGCCGGGACGGCCTATCGGCAGTGAATGCTACCTTTGATTGCTGGAACTCCCGATGCCGTCTGCGGCATCCATTCAAGTTGTATTTGAGCATTTCTTTGAAGCAGGGACGTTTGTTTGGAGTTGATAGTCAACTTGACGCCGGATGTTGGTCCTCTTGCGCGACGGATCCGGCTCCGTCGAAAAGCGCCAAGCCGTTTGTTATGGATGGGCACTTGGCCAGTAACGACTCTGACTGTTAGCCTCTGTTCCATTCTGTGATCGAGCTGACTGCCAGATACTGAGATCAGTACGATTCCCTACGCAATCTGCCAAAGACAATTTCCGCGGCCGCATGCTATGTATCGCCTTAGATGATCGCCCAGCATACTCTGCGATACCCATTCACAAGAGCTGCCGACCCTGTTTGCGACAAGTGAGTGTATCATAGCCTGTTATCTTCATTGATTGTTACTGTCATCATGAAATCAATCTACAACCACTTTTGTTGACTGGAAGTCTTTTCTCATCTTTGTGGCGCTCGACTCCTCGCGGTACAGCTATACCCTCGTCACTATATTCTCTAGTTCAGCTTACCTATAGACGTATAGTGGTCTTCAGCCAATGTAGCACAATGCTAATTGATTGACTATTGTAAGGATAATATGAGGAATCAGATCCAAAAGAGAAGCGGACTACTTTAGCGTGCAAGCACTAGCCTAGTGATAAATCTGGCCATGATCTTTTAATCTCAATGTATGCACAGGGACTGTCCACGGCAGTGCGAACAAGGAATAGGACATCGATAAAGCATGTTCTGTACCATAGTTCAGAAGACTACCGGTCACATAGTAAAGGTACAGGACCTAGAAAGCAGGTCAATTAAATACTAACAAATGCAGTACCTGCGAAGCCTAATGGGGAAGTAATGCTGATAAAATGACACAGAACGACTGATCACACGCTCGCTGTACGAGCTGATATGACCAGCCCCCGTGTATTGGTATAGCTATTAAGAATCTAGCGACATACCATTAAAACTTGTGCGTCTCTTACCTTTGATCTTGAAGAACTTAACAAGATCATCATCGCGCTTTTGCTCGAGTACCTTCATATCCTTGCCCGTAAGCTCTTCCGAAACACTTGTGCCCAAAGCATCGATACTGTGCACACTCCAATCGAACTTGTGGGCCTGCATGTCTTCTAGCCAGGCCTGGCTCGCAGGTCCCAAATGCTCTATCATATGCTTGAACCCCTCTATTCCACCGCCACCTCCCATTGCGTTTGCCAAGAAAGGGCCGACCATAGCCCAACGAGGTCCCAAGCTGGTGGTGACGCAGGCATCTGTGTTTGCGTTAACGCGCGCACACGGGTTTTGCTTGGAAGTGCTCACCTAGGTCCTGGGCTGACACTATTCCACGGGCCACCAGGCTGTAGGCCTCATTGCAAAGGGCAGCTTGAAGACGATTGGCGACGAAGCCAGGAATTTCTTCCTTGATGTGAACCGGACGACGTCCTACAGATGTGTACAATTCCATTGCATTCGATATCGCTGAACTGCTTGTCTTTGAGTGAGGAACAACTTCCACGAGCGGCATCAGGTGAGGCGGGTTGAATGGGTGGCCGATTAGTACCCGCTCTGGGTGGCGACATTCACTGATGAATTCCGAGCTCGGAATCCCTGACGACGAAGAAGCAATCACAACCTCTGGACGTACAGCCGCGTCAATTTCGGCAAGAATTTTGGTCTTGAGGTCTGGCCTTTCCGGTGCATTCTTCATGGCTGCTTCAGTGTCTTATCGCAGTGTCTGAATCTATGCTCTTACCTCCTGGATGAAGTCTACCTTTTTGTAGAACTCACCGAGACTTGGGCCAACGAATTTGTAATTCGAAAGAGAAGCACTAACAGGAGGGAATCGTTGTTAGTATACGTCTTAGTGACAGATTTTTGCTCAAGACATACTTTTGGTCAAGACCCATTAATTCCATGGTAGGCCAGATGGCTTTCAGATAGGCATCCAGGTTCTCTGCTGCCCCGGGAGCTGGGTCTGCTACATATACGTGTAGACCATGAGCGAGGAAGAGACCTGTCCACGACGCTCCAATGACGCCGGTGCCGACAACACCAACTGATTGAACAGTCATTCTGGATTCCAAACTGATGAGAATAAGAGATTCGCAAGGAGTTGATGAATATGCCTTGCTTTTCGAGATATGCGGCTTTCTATATGTTTTCACTGTTCAGTGCTGACAGAAGTTCAAGGAGTCGAGCAGCTATACGACACTTCTACTTATGTGCAACACCGTCCCACCATGAGACCAAAGATTTTACCCGATTGAAATACCCAAAGTTGGCGATTACGTCAACACCGTATATCTGCGAGCTAGACTATTCAGATCAGTAGCCTGCACCAGGCCATTTGTTTGAGCCCCCCACTGTTTACAAAAACAAGCACTCATAGACCAGTTTAGAGAATTGTCGCGATGTAACGTAGCATAAGATCCAGATGGATCGTCGGCAACGCCACGCCCAGAGACGGATACGGGCCTTAAGACTGGCACCAATAGTGTTGAAGCTTATCATGTGGAAGTTTGACCATGACTCCCTTTCACTGGCAAGTGCATATGAAGGGCTTTGATCTACCAATACACATGCATGCAAACATCATCAAATGCCGCATTGAACCATTTCAGCATTTGGCGGCTAATCCCTAGCCAAGGTGACTAGAAGCTACGATGATTGGCCGGGCAGAAACCGGTCCCAACAGGCCAATGGAATGCACCCTAAGCAACCGAGGCTTCATGTGATGGTTCTATCATCTTACGCATGCAGCTTCCCTTGCGCATTCAATTCGGCGATGGACTTATGCTGGACCGGCACCGAACCGGTTTTGACCCACCGATCTGCTGCCGCCCGGTATCGTCTTCTCTGATAGATCACGAACATGTCGGATGGTACTCGCCCTCGATTGAACGGCAGAAAATTCGTCATTAGCAGCACCTCAACGCATCGTGCCTCTCGGCCACCCATTCGCGGCGCATAGTCGGCTTACCACACTTAAACCCTTGCAAACGTATTTAACAGTTGTAACCGAGCGGTTGACGACATATATCTGCTCACAATGTCCCCACCACTACGGTATTCATCCATCTGTATTTGCTATTCTTTCTTAATATCCGACCAAACTCTGCAATGTCCACACATCCTACAACAAAGGACGTGTTTGGCCCTGGTACATTCGTTGACAATGAATTCATCGGCGTACCTGAGGATTCGCGCAGGCTACTGAGATATCTTGCAAGCGTTACCCCGGGCTTCACCACTGAAGAGTCCGCTTTGAATGACGTTGTGTTCTCAGGCGATAATCTTCCAATCATCCCGGGACCCATCAAAGCACAAGTTTTTGTAAGTGTACTTCTCTTGGTTGTATATTTCTCTTGATTGACTCGAGAATACCCATCTGACATGCCGCATGAAGACGTCCGTTCTGCAGGCAATGATTGGAATCCTTGCCAAAGAGATTAGTGCCCTCAAGGGCATCGAGACCGGCAAGATATACATCGACACCGATAAATGCGGGTTGTACCCTGCTACTGTAGCCCTTGCTACCATCGATGGCAAAGGTCTTGCTGAGATCAAAACCAACGGTACCCTGACCAAAGTTGGCGTGGATGTCGATAAAGGCTGCATCAGCAAGAACGACATGTACACCCGCTCATGGGCCATCTACCCAACGGAGGACCCTCACGTCTGGTACCAGCTCATGAGTAACCTCGACGCTCCTGGGTTCTTCAAAGCCTATGGCATCGACGGAGAAGCGCCTGTCAAGGACCGTGCCGAAGCTTATGAATTGATTCGATCCACTATATCAAAGTATTCCGCAGCTGAACTTGATATCAAGAATATGGAGTTTGGATTCTGTGGCCAGACATGCTTTACACCAAAGCATTGGAGGATGACCATGATGGGTAAATCCTTGGCGGAGCACCCTTTGATCAATTCCGCGCAGGTGAAGGGCACTTCGGCGTTGCCTCCTGTCCCTTTCCCGCAGTCCAGTGATTCGCGGCCCTTGGCCGGTATAAAAGTGGTTGAGCTGGCCCGCGTAATTGCTGGACCAGCAATGGGAACGGCGCTCGCAGCTCTTGGTGCGGATGTTATCAAAGTTCAAAGCCCTAACCTTCCAGATCTTCAGGTAAGTGGCTACGCACTCTATGGATACCTATGCCTGATTCCTTCGAAGCCTCTTAGTATCACTCTCACGGCCGGAAAACGGACCTACGCGTTGGATCTTCAGGTCGAGAAAGACAGACAAGCACTAGTTGACCTCATGGCGGATGCGGACGTTGTCATACAAGCATTTCGCCTTCGCTCTCTTGAACGGAAGGGTTTTGGTCTCTACGATCTTGTTGAGATTGCCAAGCAACGTAACAAGGGCATCGTTTATATTGACCTCAATGCATACGGTCCAGATGGGTACTATGCTGAACGACCGGGATTCCAACAAATTGCGGACGCAGCTTCCGGATGCTCTTACGTCTGTGGCAAGGCTTATGGGTTTGATGAGGGTGTGAGTGTGCTTCCCTCTCTTCCCGTTGCTGACATGCTGGCTGGAGCTGTGGGTATCGTTGACGTCCTTCTTGCCTTGCGCGATCGAGCAACGAAGGGCGGATCGTATTACGCTATCTCTGTTCTGACAGCTGTGGATGCTATACAGCTAACAGAACCATTTGGACTGTATTCACCAGAGACGGTGAAGGTTATTCAGAACAAGTTCGATTTCAAACCCATGACCCCGGACCTGCACGTGGAAGATCTCTTATACATTCTTGGAGAGGCTTGGGCAAAACACACGGATCTTCTGCGTCGTGATGGATATATGGTAACATTCGACAAAACAGATTTCGGAGGAAAGCATACCATCTTGTCACCAATCGTTAGATTTGACAACTCTGACGTCAATCCCTACTGGACCCATGGACCTGTAGGTTATTGTATGTCAAAGCATGAGACATGGGCTTAGTGTACTCAACGATGCTTTAAAAGAAAGTTTTGTAATCATTGTATCTTGCGAGTACACTGTCATGTAGTCTTCTCGACTTTCACAATTCGAATCTACTAACCTCTAACCTACGCAGCGGGGAGAGTTTGGTGTCGAACAAAGCATTAAAGCGAAATTACGACATCGATATGCGAATTAAGGCAGGTAGCAATCACTTATTGTTGGTGGCGCACCTGACCCCTAGGTTCTTTCTTGGCAAAACACCATGCCATACTGAGGACTGTTGTAGTCGATCAAGGAGAGGGGAGGATTGCTACGATGATTTACCTATGAAATTAGCCCTAGGATACGAGAACAATACCAGTAAATGATCGACTTTCATCATGAAATACCGAGACCTTATCTTCACCATTCTTGTCAAAAGACCAGATCGTTCCTCCCATATCTGCGACGTACCATCTCTTTTCATCCTTGTCACGACATAGCCCAATGGCCTCGTTGAAGTTTTGCACGATGATCTCGTGCTGAAAACCTGGGGTCGGATTGAATCCGCCAGAATCGATACGAGTGCCACTTTCTTCCAGTTTGATTCGGTTGAAGGTGTTTCCGTAAGGTACCTCGCCACGATCAGTCCAGTACAGCGTATTTGTGGCCTCGTCGATCTCGAGATCGATTGGCTCAGGAAGATTCTGAAGTAGAAGCTTTGGTTGTCTTAAGCCAGAACCTTTGATCGGCGCGCAGAAGATCCTTCCAGTGCTTGACTTTGATGGTCCCTTTTGCGTCCAGTAGAAAAGGCCACTGCGAGGAGAGACGGTGATACCAACACACCAGCGGGTCTGGTCGCGATTGACGGTCGCATCGTTGAAGTCTCCATTTTCAATGAGAACTTCCAGTCCCGAGCCATCCAAGTTACAGCGCACGACGCGGAGTCCTTCTCTGTCAGAGATGTAGAGCTTGTCGTTTGTGTCATCCAGAGCAAGCTGCTTTGGAGTGTGTATCTGGCCGTTTGAGAGCACCGCCTTAGTATCCGATCCATCTGGGCAGACCGAATACACACTTCCATCGTTGAGAGCAGGTACGCCCATGTTGGTAAAGTACAAGAGGTCTTTCTTTTTGCTGTAGACAACGCCATCAGGCAGGAAAACTTGGGGTGCGCCAGAAAGCAGCAATGATAGCTGGGTTGGCTTGTTCGAGTCGTCGAGCGAGAATCGCAATATTTCCCCCCGTAATACAAGGTCAGACATTGAAAGACCTCGAATTGGCTTACTTAAACCAACGTCAAGGACAATGAGAGTCTTGGTAGTAGCCATCTTGTGTACGGATGGAGGAGAAAATGCCAACGAATTGTCGAAGAATGTTCAGGACAGCTTTGATAGACGGACAGGGAAGGGAGCTCTGTTTTTAATAGACCAATTATGTTATGGCGTGGAAACCGTAGTGAGACGAATGTAACCGCGGGTTGCTCGGCCGAACTACAACTCGCGCGAGGATTGTTGCGGTGAGTCGTGTCAGACGACCATAATTCACAACAATTGTCTGCCAATCTTAGAGAACAAGCGCACTTAGAATTACTGATCAGTACTAAAACCCTTTAGTCGCCACACATGGTATATGATCGTCCGACGATGCCGTTAGCGCCCGCCAGAACCGGACTTGCACGACCGGCCCCAGAGTTGACTATAGTGCGGGTCGCCCGGTTCCGCAATGCGGCAGCGTTATTAGGTACCTCCTCATGGGGTCTTGCGCCAAAACTTCTCTAGGCAAGTCTGCATGCAACTCGTCAAACAATGTACGGCACGCAACCTGCAATGCAAATTTCCTCGTTATCGGGCCTTAATCGTCATCGGAATATGCTTTACTCATCGTGTGTTCTAGCTCAGAAAATACCTCCTGGAAGCTTGCTCAGCTTAGAACCATTCGTCGTGACTATATTTGCTTGTCCTCCCTTCGAAGCATTCCGTACTGTTATCCTCCCTGCTTTTAAAATCGACAACCCAACTGCCTGCCCATGTTCTGCAGAACATAACTTTTTTCAAAATATTCATTCATCACAGCATGGAACCCATCCCCAGCCCTCATGGATACCCAATTCTTGGTAATGTCATGGACATTGATCCCGAGCATCCCAATGAGAGCCTGGCACATATTGCTGCGATACACGGTGAGTCCTATGTCCACAAAAGAAAGCAATACTTTACCAATGTTCCGTCTTAGGTCCAATCTTCAGACTGTGGCTCCCAGCAGAAAGAAATTTCGTGGGAAGCTATGCATTAGCTAAAGACCTTTTCGACGAGGGGAAATTCCAAAAGGGCGTTACTGGTCCTCTTGCTCAGGTCCGCCACGCCACCGGCGATGGTTTGTTTACAGCATTCCCTGGAGAACATAACTGGGAAACCGCCCATCGTGTTCTGATGCCGGCGTTCGGCCCGTTGAACATCAAAGCCATGTTTCCGGGTATGTCAACTACATGGTGGCTATTCTATCCATATTCAAAGAACTTGCAAAGACTGATGGCTTGTTGCAGAGATGCAAGACATTGCAAGCCAGATGGTACTCAGGTGGGCCAGGTTTGGTGACGATGCGCCGATCAATGTGTCTGATGACTTTACGCGTCTGACACTTGACTCGATAGCACTGTACGTTTCTCTGAACTGAAGGAGCACAAGCGGTCCGACTTACTCTGTCAAATAGATGCGCCATGGGAGATCGCTTCAATTCTTTCTACCAAGAACACCAACATCCCTTTGTTGATGCGATGGTGGGTACCCTTAGCGGATCCTTCGCACGGTCTCGCCGGCTGCCTCTGCCTTCCATGGTCTACTCTGGGCAAAACAAAACGTTCCAATCAGATATAGACAAGCTGGTTGAAATATCGAAGGAACTTCTTGTATCTCGTCGCTCCCACCCGACAGACAAGAAGGACCTTCTCAACTCTATGATCTTGGGACGCGACCCAAAGACTGGAGAAGGCTTGAACGATGAAACAATCATCCGCAATATGATAACCTTTTTAATTGCTGGTCAGTCGAAAACTATAACTGCGTGTTCGTAAGCGTACTCTTACTGACTGGCATAGGCCATGAAACGACCTCCGGAATGCTTTCTTTCCTCTTCTACGAACTTCTTGAAAATCCAGCTGCGTATCGCAAAGCTCAAGAAGAGGTTGACTCCATCATTGGAAAAGGCGCTGTTACAGTGGATCACATGGGCAAGCTACCATATCTCGAAGCATGCTTGCGCGAAACTCTACGCCTCCATCCGACCGCTCCAGCGTTCACATTGCAAGCCAAGGGGGACCAAGTCCTTGGTGGCAAGTATACGATCAAAGATAAGCAATTTGTCACAGTCATGCTTGCACAATTGCATCGTGACCCGGAGGTATATGGAGCCGATTCCAAAGACTTCCGCCCCGAGCGTATGGAAGGCAAAGCTTTCACGGATCTCCCACCGAATTCCTGGAAGGTAAGTTTCGACCACTATCTATTCTTGTGGCTTGTTATTCTCAACATTGACTAATGAGTTCAAGCCGTTTGGAAACGGACTTAGAGCCTGTATTGGACGCCCTTTCGCATGGCAGGAGGCTTTGCTAACAGTGGCAATGTTGCTGCAAACATTCCGATTCTCCAAAGCACACCCATCATATTCGCTCCTCATTAAGACAAGCTTGACAATCAAACCGCAGGACTTTTATATCAAAGCACACGTCAGGAACCCAGACTTCCTTCAGCATGCGGGGATCGTGTCTGGAGAGACAGTAACCAATGATAAGGCTTCAACGGATCGGCATACAAGATCAGACGTCGATACAAGCAACTTGAAGCCTTTGCGTATTCTCTATGGGTCGAACACAGGAACGTGCGAAGCTGTTGCACAAGCACTGGCCGCTTCTGCACCAGACAATGGCTTTAAAGCAGAAGTGCAAGGCCTCGACTCTGCAGTGTCATCGCTGAGTAAAGATGTCCCAGTCGTAATAGTGACCGCCAGCTATGAAGGTCTCCCGCCTGACAATGCGACCCATTTCGTAGAATGGCTAAAATCGGACCCGGCTGAAGAACTGAAAGAAGTCAAGTATTGTGTATTTGGTGTGGGCAATAGTAAGTTTGGACTCAAGCAGTCAAGAGCCATAAGAGCTGACCGATGGTACAGAGGAATGGGTATCTACTTATCAGAAGGTTCCCACCTTCGTAGACGATGCGATGTCAAAGAACGGTGCAACACGTTTGACCGAGCGTGTGGCACTAGACGTAACGTCAGGAAACGTCTTCGATTTTGTCGACGATTGGGAGGACAAAGAATTATGGCCAGAGCTTGGTGGTCAGAAGAGTAATGCCAACAACTCGACCAAGTCTTTGCCTCTGGAGATCGATGTTTCGGCACGTTCCAACATACTCAGGCAAGAAATGCAGCTCGCACAGGTGACAGAGGCGCGCCTCCTCACACGGGTGGGTGCGATGCGCAAGCGGCATCTCGAGGTCCTCCTTCCCTCGGGCTGGACGTACCGAGCTGGCGATTATATCGCCGTTCTGCCTATCAATTCTCCTCAGGTAGTCCAGCGGGTTATGAAGAGGTTCAGACTCCCTTGGGACGCCACCCTGACCATCAAGCCGGAAGCTAACACAAGCCTGCCGACCGGCAAAATGCTCAGTGTCCACGATGTACTGTCTGGTATGGTTGAACTAGGACAACCGATCACCTCGCGATCAATGTCGGCGGTAGCAAACTCAATCGCCGACAAGAAGAAGCAGTCTGAGTTGGAAGAAAGGGTTGAACGAGAAAACTTCCAGAAGCTTAACGTCACCCTTATTGACGTTATGGAGGACTATCCTGATGCAACCTTCACCTTCGCAGAGTTCCTTGCAGCAATGACGCCAATGCGTGTGCGACAATACAGCATCTCCTCCACACCACTAGAAGATGCAGCCAAGTGCTCTCTGACTTACAGTGTGCTGGATGCTCCACAGAAGAGTGGGCGCAAAGATGCCCGTTTCTTGGGTGCATGCAGCACGTATCTCGAGCGGTTGAATCCTGGTGACCAAGTCCAGGTCAGCTTGCGTCCCAGCCGAAGTGGCTTCCACCTACCGCAAGACGATAAAGTACCCCTCATTATGGCTTGCGCAGGAACTGGCCTTGCCCCTTTCAGGGCGTTTATCGCTGAGAGAGCATTGAAGAAGAAGATAGGGGCTGAGGTAGGCCTTTCTCTACTCTTCTATGGTCTAAACGCTCCGGACGAGGATGATATGTACCGCGAGACTTTCGATGAATGGGAGAAACAAGGTATTGTCAGTGTGCGTCGCGCGTTTACATTCAAGCCAGAGGCATCTGAAGGGTGCAAATTTGTGCAGGAGCGCATTTGGCATGACAGAGAAGATGTGAGGAAACTATTCCAAGAGGGTGCCTGCCTGTACCTTTGTGGAGCTGGTATCGTCGGCACTGGGGTAGAAGCAGCTATGGCAAAGATACGCGCTGAGAGCAGCGGTGAGACGGTCGAACAGGCTACCGAATGGGTGAAGAAAGTCAAAGGAGACCGATTTTGGGCGGATGTGTTTGCCTAATTGGTTTGCTCCCACACGGCTATACTGTTACGTTTGCGCAAATCGCCACAGGGCACATCTCCACGTTCAACTCACTTCGTGGTTTCTTCCGCATTGTCAATATGTCACTCGTCTGTCTTTGTCTAGAGCCATCGCGAAGACTGCATGCTGACAGCCACGCGAGCCAGATCCGGTAGTCTATGACCAGAGATGCAGGGCACACAAGAGCCCATGGCAGAAAGCCTACGAGGCACTGAGGAGCAAGCAGGTGCGCGACCTCGACAGGCAAGAGCCCATCCCCCCCCCCCCCCCCCTTCATCACCCCTCCGTGGCGACGAGGTCCGCACACCTATATCGACGAAGATACTGACAAGGCCTGCAATTGACACGATACACAATGCGCAACAGGCAAGAGCCTCAGCATCTACACGGATGTCAGTGGCATCGAGGGCGAGATTGGCTCTGCAGCGGTATGCCCGCTAACACAACAGACGTGCTCTGTACACATGGGATCAGATACACTGTCGACAGTATATGCAGCGGAGCTGCAAGGCATCAGCCTGGCACTGCAGATCGCAAAGGAGTATGCGGACGGAGGCGGCGAACGACTACAGATAGCCATATACACTAAGAACTAGGCCGCCATCCAGTCAATCCCCAAAGCAGAAGGACGATCAGGAGCACACATCCTCGCTGGCATCGCGCAACAGGTCCTGGAGCTCCAGGAGAAAGGATATGCAGTGACTGTTCGATGGATACCTGCCCATGTGGGCATCCCAGGAAACGAGGCCGCCGACCAGGCTGCCAAGGAAGCCACCGGGTGGAGAGAAGACGGCCGCAGTGAACAGCCAGCAGACGCACCTGCCCAGCCATACCCGCTCAGAACGACACTCCGCAGGTGGTGCAAGACCCGCGCAGAGCGACAATGGATCTGTGCATGGAGGGAAGAAAAGAAAGGCCGCGCGACTTACAGACACACGCCGGCGCCAACAAAGAAGGTGCTGCAGCTCCACGAGAGGCTTAGCAAGCGGGAGAGCGCGCTGCTGGTACAGCTATGGACTGAGAAGATCGGTCTTAATGACTTCTCTTTAACGAAAACGTTCTGGACATCTCTAGCCCTAGCTGCAGCTGCGGAGAACGGCGACAGACTATCGCCCACGTCCTCCTCTGCTGCAGCAAGTACAAGGACCTCTGCAATCGCATCTTCGCCAACTTATCTAGACGACACAGCCTTAGGACCATCCTGAGCACGCTGTAGCTGGCTACTAAAGCTATTGAGTATATAGAACAGATGCAGATCCTTGGGCAAGTGGGGATTAGAGATATGTAGACGACGCCGAGCGTTGGGGGGAGACTGTAGGTACAGCAAACGCGACAGACGAGGCATCGCGCCTCTAGGAGCCTAGAATCACAACATACAGTTAGTAGAACCAGTATCTAGATGAGGTGGGGACCAAAGTGTAGATGGTAGTTGCTGGAAATCGACGGGTTTCGGGGGCAGCTGGTTCCTCCTCTCGAGGAACGAAGTGGGGCGGCGCGGATCGACATGCGCACCGCGTCCGCTGTCTGCCACGACCTGTCACTCCGGGCATAGCTGCGCAGTACGCGGCTGAAACCGAGTAGGACTTGATAAATAAATAAATAAATAAATAAATAAATAACGTGAGTGCATAGCGAGTCAGCCGGCATAGCGAGTCGGCCACCCCAACAAGCCGTTACGCCTACCAACCTTCAAACCCTTAATAGATCAACCACCACCCCTTGAATCGCTTTCAAAAGAAGAGAGAATTAAGTTTGCAATCTAAGCAATTAAAAAACTACAAGAGCTAAGCGTGCGACGCGCTGCTATTGTCTATAACGTGCTAAGATTAACTCTTTAAGGCTAACGCGCTAGAACGCGATTAACACGCAATACCTACCCTAAATTATTAAACCTTACTAAGGCAGAAGAGCAGACCCTTATAAAGTGCATAAGGAAGCTTGACTAGCAAGGATCTAGCCCAACGCTCTGTTAGGTTAAAGATATAGCTAATTAACTACGTGCTGCACACAACGCAGGCCCTGTTGGCCTATAATAGGCCTCAGCCTTTATTAAACGCAAGCCTAGAGTCAAATCGCCTATAACTTGACAGAGGGATTGCTAGAGAGTCCTCTGCAGCGACCTAGCCGTTATTAGGCCCTAGTTTGACCTAGTACAAAATGTTAAGGCCAAGTATAGTATCCTAGACAAAGATACCTATAACTTTAACAAGAGTAGCTTTACTATAGGTATTAGAAATTAAGTCAAAGTTGTTACTGTATTAGAGAGACGTACTAATCCTATTAGAGTCTAGCAGGGAGATTGTAAGTAGGTAACTTTAATTGCTGCAATTGACATAATAGGCTAGGCAATTGCGCTATATCTTATCTTTAAAGCAAAGAACTACAACGCGTCTTAGTACCCTAATCTAAAGCCCTAATAGCGCATTAGGGTTAGCAACAATAGCTAGACTACTAACAATCTTGCTGTAGCCTAGCTAAGGCACTTTATTAAGTAGATTAAGGGCTAGAGGGTAGGTAGCTATGTGCTGCTTATACTTAATAGCTATAAGAGTTACTATTTGCTTTTTTTCTAGAATCTTTACAAGGAGAACAAGATAATTACCCTCTATATGCCTCTACACTTATTATATATCCTTTAGCTACTTAATATAGGCTGCTTTGCTCCCTTAAAGCAGGCGTATAGCAAGGAGATTAGAGTCTTAGTATTAGACTATATTAGCAGAATTAACAAGAGGGCCTTTATTGCAACCTTTGCAAAGGTATTTAAGCAGGCGTTCTTAAAAGCAAACATTACAGCAAGCTTTAAGGCAACTAGATTAACATACACAACAAGTAAGTAGGACACACAACTAAGCAGGATACTTTTGCCAAGACTACACCAAAACTCCCTTCCTATACTAATGCCTCCCTAACAACTCTAATTTACTGCGTTAAAAGAATGCTAAATACAGCTTGCGCTTTAGGCTCTTAATTAAAACGCAACACTCTCCTTACAGCGCGCTGCAGCTATCTATAACGTGCCTAGAAGTACCTTATACTAATAACGCGCTAGACAACCTTTACGCGTTAATACTATGCCTAACTTATGGAATCTAACTACTGCTAAGGAGCAAATTATTATTACGTATATACTTAAGCTAGTTACGCAAGGAGAGTCCCCCTAGCTTGCAGCTGTAGCTAATATAGCTAATTCTCTGTAAAAAGAGCGCAGTTTGGCCCCTATTAGTATAAACTAGGCTAGCACGTTTGTTTTGCGTTAGGAGGAGCTTAAAACAGTATTTAATTGCAAGTACAACTACAGGCGAGCACTCTGCAAGGATTCCAAGGCTATATAGGAGTAGTTTACCCTTATAGCTAATATAAAAGCTAAGTACGGCATTCTAGACAACAACATGTATAACTTTAATAAGACAGGCTTTATAATAGGCTAGATATCTACTAGAGTAGTTGTTATAAATGCAGGGAAGCCAGGACGAGCAAAGCAGATCTAGCCTAGCAACTAGGAGTAGGTAACAGCTATCTAAGGCATTAATGCTACTAGATAGGCTGTTCTAGCCTATATTATCTTTAAAGCCTGCTACTACTAATCTAACTAGTATAAAGACGATAACCTGCCCTAAGACTAAGTAATTGCTATCTCTAAGAACAGTTAGACTACTAATAAGCTTAGTTTTAACTAGTTAAAGTACTTTAACAAGTATATAAAGATGCGCACTGTAGGTACCTACTGTTTGCTAGTTATTAACAGTTATAAGAGCTACAACTCTGCAGAATTCTAGCAATACTGCAAAGATTATAAGATTGTACTTCTATGTATGCCTGCGCACTTATTGCACCTCCTGCAGCTATTTAATATAGGTTGTTTTAGCCCTCTAAAGAAGGCATATAGGGATAAGGTTAGCAAGCTTATACGCAACTAGATTAACTATGTTATAAAGTAGGAGTTTCTGCTATGCTTTAAAGCAGCTTATAAGAACGCTATAACTACTAGTAATATCTAGAGAGGGTTCTAAGGCGCTAGATTAGTCCCTTTTAACCTAGAACAGGTTATATTAATCTTTAATATAAAGCTGCGCACTCTATTACTACTACTCCCTACAAACAACAAGCCCTAGCAGTTGCAAACTCTAAGCAACACTCTAGAACTTAGGTTGCAATTAACTCTAATTTAAGAAAAGTATAAGAAGCAGCAGGGCAGCTTACCTAATCTACGCTAAGCGTGCTTAAGCACTACGCAAAAGGGGCAGCAATTATTGCGCACAAGCTAGTTTTAGCGTAATAAGAGAACGCTAAGCTTTAAGTAGCTAATAAAGCCGCTACGCAATATAAATTATATAAAAGAAAGCATATTTGCACTAAGAGAAGCCTTATAGTTAAAGAAGGCTAGCAGTTAACTACTCTGCAGGAGTTCAGCGCGCGTAGTAATAGTAAGAAGACAAAGAAGCAGGTGCGTGCTAAAGAAAGTAAACTATCCTAACAACGCTATAGATAGTATAGAGAGGGTAGGCACAACGCGCAAATATATAAGAATAAAACAGAAGTAGTCTCTAAGTAATATTGTAACTTGCTTTATCCTGTGCAGGGCTACAGTGTAGTGTTTTAGGCTATGATAGGGGGGGTTTTAGTAGAGTCTTAGTAAAAGTATCCTGTTTGTTAACTGTCCTGCTTATTGTATATGTACGTTATAACACACAAATATATAAAAACAATATAGAAGAAGTCTCTAAGTAATATTATAACCTGTAACAGCCTATATAGGCGCAGAGTGCAGGATTCTAGGGTATAATATAGCAGATTGTAGTGTAGTCTTGGCAAAAGTAGTCTACTTGCTCGGGTAGTCTGCTTGCCTGTGAGGTGTGTTACACATTTTTCACCTGTTGCATAATTATCAAGGCTTGTGTGCAATGTAAGACAAAATAAGCAGTTTTTATCCTGCTTGCATAACCTGCATTCTGATCCGCCTTCATTCCGCGCTTAAAGCTGTCAGCCCAGCACAGATTTGTCATTGAATAGTCTAGTCTGCCAGTTCTGACTACTCATTGCAATTAGCCGCGAGGCTACCACACACATTCTCAAATTATGCTTTATCGAGTGGCCTTGTAAGTCTAAGGCTGGAGGGCCGGGGCATGGAACCAGGAGTTTCGCTAGACCGCCTGCTATAGCAAAGAAAGTACATCTCGGGGACCGAAAGGCTGGACAGTAGAAAGCAGACTTCATCACAGCAAGTCGAATCGACCAACGGAATGTACTGTCGAGGTTTCGTTGCTGCCGGCGGGCGGGGTAAGTCTTGAAAGAAGGCGGCGTAGGAATCTCAACCGCCGTATTAAGCTTTATTGCCAGCTAAGGCAAGGGAGCATTTCCGATGCAAAGCATTCCAACAAGAGATCACATGTTTCGAATTCAAAGGCACAAGTCTTGTAGGTTCAGAGTATAAGAGGTAGACAATTCGCAGTGACAGAGGAGTTATCTTTTAAACCATCAAGTTGTGCTACTGCACCTTCATGTGAGAGTTCACCACACTCGCTGGCCCGTCATGAAGTTCGCATCAATCTTACTCGGTCTTGCACCATTGGCTGCCTTCGTTGATGCCGCAGTGTTGCACTCGTCTAATGTCCGCGGTGTTCAACGAGAACACAGAGAACATCAGGCTATGCACGAAGGGGGGACCCGATCTGGTGCTCTTGGTCGAGAAGCCAAGACTGGCTCGAACTCCAACGGCTTTTTGCCCCGCAGTATCGACAACACCGGGAATCGAGGTGAGTTGAATCACTTCCATCAATAGGGAAGTGACTTCCGGCTAACGCAAAGTCAGCAAATTCGTTCGAAGATGCGGGCACTCCGGTAGATCGTAATGAGCAAGGTGGACTGGTCAAAAGAGACAGCTTTGAAGGCAAGCGCATCAAGGGTGACAGTGCTGACACTGTGTATCTGGTCCTCGACAATAAGCTGCGAGGCATCGTCAGCCCTGCTGTCTACAAAGCTCTCTTTGGTACTTCGGACATAACATTCGAGAAGGTTGCTCAGCCACTGGTTGATGCGTATACCAAGGGTCCTCCTCTAGACCAACAAACGCCCTTGGTGAAAGGCTTTACCAACACAGTCTACCTGATCGACGAGGGGAAGAAGCGAGGGATCGCTAGCGAAGATGCTTTCAATCGTTACGGGTTCTCGTGGGGACAGATTACCCCAATTGGTTCTGTCGTTGACTTGATTCCAAATGGACCTGTGATTAGCTGAAATATGAAACAAAGCCTGAAAGCGGGAACAGAGGCAGGTCAGGGAGCTTCGATACACACCCCAGTATGGTATTGTCTTCATACATAGGACAAGACAACAATGAATGACAAGCGTGCTTCAAGACTCTAGTCTCCTACTTCGTCATCGGACTGTGAAACAAGCCTGTACGTGGCTGTATTATGGTGAAGCCCGGGCATCTTCCTTCAGCAGCCAGAACTGCTTTCGACCCGGGTCAACAAAGTAGGCGAAGTCGAGTCGTCTAGAACATAACCCATACATTCAGTGCATTCATGATCCTATCTTGAAATGGTTACTGAGCCCAACATCGCTCCCCATACACCAACATAATGCGGTCTCAAGTGCGAAGAACTTTGAACGTGCTGCGCATATCCTGTGGAATCAATGCAAGGGATGGTATCGGCATATGTCGCTTAGAGCTGACCAATGAATTTCTGTTTCCATATGCTGTGTACTCCCAAGTACTTCGGGTGTACTCACTAAGGTATAAGATCTTGTACTAGACCGTGTCTGGCTGGTAGAATGTATGTTGCACAGAAATAGAATATGCATCTGCTTACAGTCCCGACGTTCAGGATCTGTAAGACCCTCTTCGCCATCGGGAAATAACGTTCGCCGGTCGAGACAGCTGCTCCAGGCGATGAGACTTCGATCTTTGCCGTACGTGTAGGAAACCAGGAACTATAAATCTACTCTATACATGCGCTGATGTGACTACGATTGACAGCAGCTACTTACAAACGAGCAAAAATTCGACTGTCAATACTAGGATACATCACTCGACCGTTCTTTTGGCACTCGTTGCCACCCATGCTCTGCCCTCTCCGGCCCTTGGTGCCTTGATCTCTGCCCGAGATATCTCTGGAATCGACCTAGTCGCGGAATCCATAGTCTTTGGTGTTCAATGCGAGAAGTGCAGGATTCCAAAGTGTGCAAAGGTCATCGCGACCGCAGGTTGTACTTTTAAGAGCCTTCCGGACGTGTCAGAAACCTTAGAATGTGTCAGTGGCAATGCTGAAGCGGTGAGTACCAATAGCAGTCTGATTCGCACAGAGCGAGAAAAGCTTCACGTTCAGGTTGAGCATAGGACTGACCATACTCGAAGCTGTGTTCTTGCGCTGGCTGTATCAACAAGGTCAATGATCGGCTCACTGAGAAAGGGATCTGTGGATAAGATGCAAAGATTACAGCGGCACAGGTGGTCTATGGCGTTAGGGTATCTCACTTCCTCTCAACCATTTTTGTCATACGCCAATCCATTCCATTAGATAATTTTTTCTCAGCTGTTTAGCCGCACTATCAAAGCTCAATGTGTTAATGCTGTCAAAGGTTGCAAAGCCTAGAGATGCTTAGCGTATCATGTGCGGTAGAGCTCGTAGATGCCCCGTGATTTACCATTTGTAGTGAACCGACCTGAGATCCCAGCACTTTAAACTGACCAACGGTTAGGATTGATTGAGATAAACGAGACAGTAGCATGCATTCGGATCGAGTGAAGAGCCTACTTCCACGCGACCCTTAGAGCTACACGACCAAATCACTTCGGCCCTCACTCCAGTTACTCGGCAACTGATTCGAATAAGAGATAGTACTTAATTTACTACTCATCTCTAGCACAGCCAAGTCTTGAGGCTCCTGATGTACCGTCATTAATCACCAGGCTAGCAGATGCATAGCTAACGTTAGGGACGAGTTTTATCTTGAGGACGAAATTCATCTTGAGGAAGAATCCCAGAAACTTAAAGAAATCTTAGTAGCTATTTGTGGCTGTACATCATGGCTACCCTTCTCACCTTCTCATCAGTAATGTAAGGAATTCCCGTAGTAAGGCAGCGACAGCTACAACACTGCAAGAGCGCCCGTGATCCTGTCAGTACAGACGTCTCCTAGCTGTCGTCACTCTTCTACGACACACGACCCCGCACGCAATGAAGTTCGAGACTGTCGCGCTGATCAATACCACGACACATTGACCCAATTAACCTTACATATACTAACGCCGTCACGGCCAAAGTCACCACTCTTGAGAATGCACACTACTTGAGAGTGACCTCCGCCTTGCCCTGCGGCATAACCCTGACGCACCTGTCCGACCCGGAATTCTACTTGCAGTCCCTGGGCTTCGCCACAGGCCGCTTGAGCCCCACGGCTCCATCTCGCTCACATACATCGGTGATTGCACATAACCGTACTAGCGTGCTATGACCACCAGCAAGGCACAGCAGTCCTCCATCTGGGCCCGGTCCTTGGGCCGCATCAGCAGGGTGAGTGCCGTTACTGTTGTCCGCATCTTCAAAACTGACAAGGCTGCAGGAGGTCTTCAGTTCATGGCTCACCTGTGTCAAGGAGACCCATCAAGACACCTGGGAAGCTACGTGGCAAGACCCCCCACACAAAGCGCAAGAGGTTCGTAGCCGAGCTCGGACGAGTGCGCCACGAGAGTCCCTTCCAATCTCGATACATTGACAGCCCACCTAGCACGAGGCGACTGTTGATATCGGATACTGGGAGCATAAGCACTGTCACTGCTGTGCGCTTCACTAGCAACTGATAACCCTGCAGTCGAGACCTGCAGGTCATGATTTACCCTGGTTAGCGGACCCGCGTGGCCATGCAACGGCATGCACAGCCAGAATATGCAGTGCCTATTGCTCACTACCATACGATCCATGGCGGAGAAACCTTCTGGAACATACACGTCCGCGCCCTCGCCTGCCACAGCAAACACTAACCCAATTTTGCGTCACCCAGCTTTCTCGTCCAGTCTTAAGATGTTGAGCACTGCATACGCGCCTTATTTGCCCTAAGTCGCATCAGGCTTTGGGACGCAGTGAGACATCTTCTTGTCGTCGAAGCAATCGTGCCTAATGCTAAAATTCTCGATCTCAAATCTCTGCTTCGTCCTCCACATATCGCGCCTCAATTTTAGGCAGAGGTGACGGAGTTCAGTAACGTGTACCATCTCTGCATGTATAACTCCACAAACGCCGGTCTCATTGGTCACTGTTCGAGGGACCTGACTTTGAAGGGCTTAAAATTTGATGGCATGCCCCACGTGCCACGCGTCCGCGGTCCCTAAGGTCGGTCCTATCCTATTGGATTCCAACCAACTTCGCTCCCTCGCCTATCACCATCACCTGCATCATCTGCTCCGTCTGTATCATCAGTACTTACTTCTCGGCTGCTTTATCTCTTTCCTGTGAGTATCCCTCGTCGATAATGGAGGCTTTCGCTAAGGTCTGCATAGACTGGGACGTCACGCGTTCTGCTTCAGTTTGATCAGCATCTCAGCCCTGGAAGCAACCATCGAAGCGGAGGAACCTCGACACATCACGATGGATGAGCTGAGCTTGCATCCAAGCAAACATCCGTTACACTGCCATCATTCGCAGTAGAATGCACGGACACAGGTTTCATGTAAAGATGATGCAATCTCGACGACATTATTTTTCATATGTCCTTAACATTGGCAAAGAACAAAGTACTCGGTTAACAATCGTTCGAGGCCTCCTGCATCTCACACAGCTTTTCACCCGCACTTGCCCAACAATGCGGATTTCCAAATCTAGCCCAACTCGGAAATGCCCCTACAGCGACCTCATCGGCGCTTCTCCTTCTTCGACTTGCCCTTTTGCTTTGGCTTCTCCTCCTCGTATAGAAACCTGATCATCTCACCTTCAAGAACCACATCCCCAATCTTCTCCAGATGCACGAAGGCCGCACTGATTTCTTTGAGGCTAAGCTTCTTCTCTTCGCCAGGGCCGCCCAGATACTCGTTCAGATGCGTCAAGCAGTTGCTTAGGGTGTCCTCTCTCCGGTCGTTGTCTAAGATGTGGCCAGCCTGGACGTTGCCCTGCAGCCAGTGCATGAACACCTGGAAGCGCGCGGTGGACATCTTTCCATAAGGGCTCTTCTCCAATTCCTCCTTGATCTTCGGCGCTGGGGTCGTAGGAGCTGGCTTGTTCTTCTTTACGTCCGACGGACGAGGCGTGTTCGGTCCGGGGTCTTGCTCCAGGTGGCACACTAGCTCGTGGCGAATCGCGAGCTTGCCCTGAGCAGCGAGAGAGCGGAGACGGCGTTCGCCTTCCTCCTGGCTGAAGCGCGTGATGGATAGGTCATTGCCGGCATTGAATTTGGAGAGCGTATCGCGGAATAAGAATCCGAGGAGCCAGTACTTCCTGTTGAAGCCTTTCATGAACTCTTCCTCGCGCTGCTTAGTGTACTCGGGACTCTCGGTGGACGCAGGCAAATCGGTGGTAGCAGGGACAGATGCGGTGGCCGTGGGAGATCGACGCTTTCCCTGCGATGGCGCAGGAGCAGAGGGCTGGTCATCAGTCAAGTCGATGATAGAAGACGCAGGGGTTGCATGAGTTGCGCGGTGGATATCTGGTGTTTGCACGGGTGCCTCGGGCGGGCTGGTGTATGCGCGGAAGATTTGAATAGCAAAGGAGCGTTCACTGCTGGTACACTGTCGAGCAATGCTTGAACCGGGTTTGGAAGCGTCTATGAGAGGTCAGCAGCGGGACTCGACTTTACAGCGACATGCATACCTGTACTTTCGTCTTCTTGGCCTTCGTCTTGGCTCTGGACACGGCAAGCGCGTCCTCCGACTCGATCAGGGTGTCATCGTTCTCATCGACAACCGTATCGATCCTCATACCGGTGAAGCGCTCATCCTCGACTTCCACAGCACCGAGCTCAACATTAATGAGATTCAGGTGGTCATCTCCGGCGCTGTCGGTATCAGCAGGCTTCACACTGCCGGTCGCGCTCGTCTTCGTCTTCTTGCCACTGCCGGGCTTCTTCGCAGAACCTGTCTTTTTCGCGATTCCGCCGTTTAGTGAGGCCGTGGTTCGGGCCCTTTTCTTCGCGCTGCGTCGCGCCTCCTCTGCTTCGACATTGGGCATGACCGATACAAGTTTGTTGGAGTTACTGAATGACATGTTGGTGAAGAGGCGGTCCGGCGTGGGAGCGCGGCGGCGAAAAGACGGGGGTGTGTCATTGGTCGTGGTGAAGGGCGGTGGGGCAGAAGTAGGTTGTTGTACAACAGCGACTGGGACTGCGGCTGAGGAGGCATGAGAATTGGTGAGGGTCTTCCTCGCGGGTACAGAAAGCCTGAGTCTCTTGCTGGCGCGGCTTGAAGAGTGGCGGTCTTGCGTCTGTTCACCCCCGCTAGTGGCCGACTGAAGAGGTGAAGAGAAGGGGTCTTCGAGTCTTCCTGGTTGGTCTGTGGAAGTAGCCGGCCTAATTTACTGGTCGCGGAAGAGAAGTGGTTCTGGCTAAGATCTCTCAAAGTCGAGCTCAATTTAATACGCTCGGATCCAATGTTGCACGCAAAGTCGCCAGAGGAGCCTGCTGCGGTGGCTCTCAGAAGGCGCGGGCCTGAAGCTGCTGACGCTTTCGACGCGGAACTTTTGCTGACCGACTCGAATGCGGACTTCAACTTGATCTGCTCATCATAAAGCGGAGAGGATGCCTGGGAGGAGGGCAAGGAAGGCGAGGGCGTCCCTACCGGCGCAGCTGCTCGACGTGGGCTGCTGAAGGCGCTGCGCTTGTCGCGTAGTGAGCGCTCTGGCGCTGCGAGAGTAGACCGCGATGCAACCGCCCTTGGAGACGACTTCGCGCTGATGCCAGATCCGCCGAAGGCAGCTCGTGAGCCCGTAGGCACGGCGTCACTCCCTACACCCGGCTTCTTCGCCTGCACGCGGTTGGTCAGCGGTTCGTCGTTAGAGCTCTCATCTTCGACAATCTGCAACGCGGTCGACATGGAATTTTGCTGTACAGCTCGCCCTTGGGCCTGAATGACACCAGAGGACTTGTTGCGCTTCCGTGTCAATCGGTCCTTGTGCGCATCTTCGCTGTCCGAATCAATAACGTAGGGGCTGGACTCCGTGCCTTCGTCGTTCCTGGAGCGCTTCGGCGCAGCTTTTGAGGGCCGAGGCTGTATGGGCGGAAACTTCGCACTGCGAGAGGCTGGTGGCGGCGCCTGGATTGGTCAGCTTTCGTTTCCGTCTCTACAGTGGGAATGACCGACCCGGGGAGGCATTCTCATGCAGGCGGTTGGTATGAACACCGACAGGAATACTCGACAGTGGGGTTGGAACGCGGATTAAAGGATGGCGAAAACCAATGAAGAAGAACGAGTGTTGTGTGCCGAGAGAGTGGGCAGCAGTGCATGTGGGGCGGGAGTGAAGACGAGAGATCAGACAGTCGGGTGTGGCTAGCCGAGAAGGTCCACAGGTGTAAGGTGGCAGAAGTGAAGGGAACACTCATCAACCCATATCGCTTACCACAACCTTTCCTTCATACCAAATCCAGGGCTATATCCTCTAAGATATCGCACTAGCTTGAATCAAAGGTCTGCATTGTAGAGCGACTCTTTTCGTTATTGTTGAGAGATAGATATCCTCTGAGCACGTCGCTGACTGCATCCTTACAGGACATTTGAACGGGTAAATAAATTATCTCTACCATAAAGCGACTCTAAGCTTGCACCTATCGTTGGAAATGTGGAAAAGTCACTCCAAAGTCTGCTAGCTTAGCCTGTCTAGTTGTTAGGCGCGACGTAGATACTGGAAGCTGTAGGTATTGTGGACCAAGCCCTTTTGGCGAGCAGTAACAGCATACTCCAGTATCTATTATTGTCTTCATAGAAGCTGCTCAAGAATCCATCTTGGGGGATTTGTCAGATACCGTCTATATCTAATGTCAAGCCTGCCGGCGTATTTTCCGCCTTAGATAGGCGTACTCCGTGACGGTTCAGCCCTCTCGCAGGTTGAGGGTGCTTGTGCTGAACAGTGTCGCGCTTAGCAAAATTGGCTCCGGGAGCTGCGCTGGTTGTACTTGAACCATGAAATACGGAATATGCTTTAGACGACTCTGCGGTGGTTGTAGCTCGATGTAAGAACGAGATGTCCCCTTCACATCACGTCGCGGATACCATCTATGTACTCGGCAAATACGTGTCTCTGGTGCTTTTAGGTTCGCCCATCGATTTAACCAGACATCTTCTAAGTTCTTTGGTCTGGCCATCTAGCATGTGGCCTGTCTTTTGTGTCGTGCCGAGACATATCCTCATCTTCTGATCCCTGGTCCGCTGTTTGTCAATGCTTTTGTATGCCCTTTGTTTCCGACACGGCGCATGCCATCAATTGTAGCACCTTTCTGAGGACGCTTGATGGCTGCGAATTATAGTTCGGCTGCCTAATTGCCTGCCTGGCTTTAAGAAATCAAGCTCAAGATATTCCGCTAGATAGCTTCAACAAAGAAGCTGCCGGCTAGAGACAAAGAAGCTGAAGGTTGAGGACTGAGCGATCTTGGTGCACGGGAGTAGTTTTATGATTGAGAAGTAGTCTTTTCGTACTCCCTGGCCACGCCGGAGGAGGCGGGATACGCGGTGACAAGACCGTCAAGCCGGATAACTGGTGACTACACTGTGTTCATCTGCGGATATATTCCTCTGACCTAGCTTCTCCTTCTCGCTTGCACACTGCTGCCGCAGCTGGATAGCCTAAGGTCAAGGGATTGTTCCGCAATGATCTATACACTTTGATGGCCTAGCGACCTCATTCTACGCTGCTTGTTACTGGTCTCTGCGAGTGTCTGAACCATTGGATATATCTTTTCTCCAAGCTTCCGTTAGGGCACATATGGATCCCCTCCACGTTTGTCGTGTCTGTGCCCAAGACAACCCTTCGGATGTCTCGCAGCGCGGTGATGCAACATCACAGAAAGTATTGTCAGTCTAGGACAGTCTCCGACAGGCGAGTCTTTCGATTCACAAATTCCAGATAAAAGACAGCTTTTAAGCCGTCCAAATCACCTCCTGGGTAAAGAACAACGATACCTCTTCCTTACCTTGCATCCACTATCTTAAAAGCACGAAACGACACACTGATCTACTTCAAACAACAATCCGTCTTCATCATGCACAATAAAAATAATGACGCAGAATCAGACACTGCTCATTCGACCCTGACAACTGCTCAAGGAGAGCTCTTCCTGCAGCTGTACACATACGTCCGCCGACTCCTCCACGACAATGTCGCCGCTCGAGGCAACTTCACCCACCTATTCGAAGAGCTGCAGGACCTTATCGAGACTCATCTTGGCGGTAAGTGCGACCATGTTTCGTGCTACAATGACTTCTATCATCTGTGTGGTTAGACGTGATCATCAGAGCTCAGGAGGTTGTCGTTTGGCAGCTGGATCAAGCTGATCTCGATGAAGAGCGTGTGGGATACCAGAAGGTTTCCGGTGAGGCAGACGTCGATGTGACCCCCCAGCATCGACGCCTCATCGCATGGGAAGTCATTTGTTACATCCAACACCATCAAACCACTTCCATACGCCATCCAGACGAAGACGACACAAATCCCCATTCCAACAGCAACGATCGATCTATCCACCCAGCTCTCCAGTCGTCACCAGCTCTGCAAATACCCCCACAACTCAACACGCCCATTGAGCCCAGCAACGCGCAGTTTAGCAGCCCTACGCATCCCAGTTGCGACATCGGCTTCTGCATCTATTCACATCCGCGCAGGCCTGGTTCAAAGGCGACCGCGGCGCGCAGGACAATGTCCGCGGACGCTTTCACGACATCGTCTTCGCAGCGGACGTCCTGCAGGATCTGTCCGGCGCCTCTGCCGTCCTAGATGTCGGCATGCACGGCCTGCTGATTTGTTGCTGAGCTTCACACTCTATTGTGGCGTCAATGCCCAAGAGAGTTAGGTGGTACTCAGGTATGTGCGAGGGGATGATCAAGGCAGGGAAGAGCCAGCTGAGTGGGTGCAGAACCTCTTAAACCGGACTATAGAGGCCCGGACTGTAGAGAGAGCACTGTAGTGCACATCAGAAAATGCTTCACATCTCAGAAAGCAAAAACAAATACGAAGAATATGTGCGGTGTTTGAGAGAGGGCCTAGCTCTGAATCTTTAACTTGACGTACGCCTGGACGCTAGGTAGTGCACCTTCCTTTGTCCCAGCGCACTCTACAACACGCCTTGACTCTCAAAGTCACACATCACCATCTTTGGACATGACGCAGCCTCTCTTCCGACCCGCCGTTCCACTTGCCTGGAGAACTTCTTTTTTGCTGCAGCAGCGCGGCTCCATACAAATGTCTCTCCCATCGAGCATGCCCAGGCATACCCCAACTCGAAGGCAGCTCACTTAGATTGATCGATAAGATGAGGCTTCTTTCAGCAGTCACAGCATTACTATTGCTCTTGTTCGACACACTGCTACTCTGAGTGTTTTGGAGCGATTGCTGCGCAAAGAGCATGGTGAACATCTTCACACGCATCCGACTTGGTTTCCAGCAGCCGTCGCGCCCGTGTAAAGCGGTCTAGCTACCGTGATCGACATGTCCATCCGCCTCGCTTTCACGGCGCTGCCGCTCATTCATGTTCTCATACTCCGAACGGTTGCCGATGTGGAGAAGAGAGGGCTGTTGTGGGAGTGGGCATACAACGGAGCGGCCATCGCTATAGCCTCTCCAGGCACACACCAAGCGTTCTCCATACAGCTCACTCGACGCAGTCTGGAAATTGTTAAGTCCCTCTATCCGCTACAAGAGCTTCGATACCTCCACTCACTGAGCGTATGAGCCCTCTTTCTAAGAGTAGTCGGCATGAAACCCCTGGGTCTCGCTCTTCTGTGCTTGGCAGCTAACAGCCTTGCAGAGTCTGAAGAAAGGTTCCTGATCGAAAGCAACCCTGGAGGATACATTGATTCGGCGACGGGGTTCGAGAGCGTCCACCACGATCGCGGAGACCGGTAGCTGATCCTCAACAGAGACCCCACCCTACCACGGGGGGTTTGTCATTCTAATGCCATAGCAGACCACAACGCAGCACAGATATCGTACGGCTGGATACGCGAGTCGCGATGGCCGAGTGCCAGCTCCTTGACCCCTCCGCAAGCCTCACAGCAAGCACCACCCCCGTACAATCCGCTGCTCGCACCGCCTGCGGCGAGGATCTACGTGCCGGGCGCGATGCAAAGCAGTCGCTTAGACGCTTGCCTCTTCAAGCACTCTTCAACTGCCGCTGCTGCTGCTGCTCACCATACTGCCCTCGTCCACCAGCAGCATTCGCATACACGATTCCACCCACAGCGGGACCTTCAAGGCCAACATGGGAGCCTATCATCAATGTCACGCCCGAATATCTAGCAGATTCAACGTATCATGCCTCCAAGGGTTCTGCCGATGAATTATTCGCGGCTTGTCCGCACACGAGCGATATTGGGAAGATTTGGGTGCGCGCATTTGTAGTGGGAATATTGGAACACGAAAGCCTTCACGACGGCCGATAAGTCTGCTGTTCTCGAGTTGTTCGACGGACTTGTGCCTTTCCCATCGATATCGTACTGGCCACGGCGGCTCATTGCTGAAGGCGACCGTTGTCTCCATCGCAACGGTGACTCGGAAGCTTCAACGCCATGCGGCGGAACGAAGGGCATGGCCAAGATCTTGGCACAGCTTCAGGTCGACGGCGCTGACCATTGTTCGCGGTCGAAAAGAGATCAGGCCACTTACGCCACCCACAACGTCGCGAACTTCCGGCAAGAGTCCGACTCTAAATACCATCGATATCTGTCTCCAACAATCTAATCACCACATCGGGTCCTTCGCCATGGAAGTCATTGCCAGATTCTACCCTCCGCTTGATGAGCGGAAGCCTATCCCAGCCATCTACCTGCCAGCGACGTTCGCCTTGACGCTTCTGCCGTTCTTCTCCAGTCGTCGCCGGCTCGCGGCATGGATCATCCTCCCGATCATTGTCTGGATGTGTGTCCTAGCGCCGTGCTACACCTTTGGCGATCCCTCAGCAGACTTCTACCGCAGCTCAGGCTTCATCATCATGCCGCTCTGGTTCGTCGACTTTGCCATGCTCAGTTGCGAGCAAGGCAATAATGCACCGCTCTACGTTGGCAACAGCAAGGGGAAGACGACTCTTGCAAGGCGACTCGAAGACTGCCCAAGCATATGGTCGAAGCTGCGCTGGGCGTACGAATTGATGATACCCTCACATCGAGGCATAGGATGGGACTGGCAGATCAAGAACGTACCTGACGATCCTGTGGCTTACTTGTCAAATCGACGTTGGGTTCTACATCAGGTCAAGAAAGCAGTTGTTGCGTACATTGGCTCAATACTCATCCTAGTCACGCTCGGCTTCGCATCTGCTTTCGAACAGAAGCAAGACGACCTCGCTGAGTTGTCCACTCCGAGTACATCCTTCCTTGTAGACGCGATGATCGGCTGGGCAGGAGCTCTCTGGATATACTGTCGCCTCCAGAGCTTCTACAGCTCTGCATCCGCCATTTCAGTTGCGCTGGGCATCTACGAGAGATGGCAACTACCACCACTCATGGGCAACGTCAGAGATGCGTGGTCAGTGCGACAATTCTGGGCTGTGTATCACCAGACTATGCGACGGATGGTGTCTGCGCCCGCCCGCCGCATTACACGAGGTCTCGGCCTGCAGAAGGGAAGTTTGACTTCTGGCATCGCGCAGCTCTTCTTGGCTTTTGAAGTCAGTACTGTCGTGCATCAGTACCAGATGTTCAACGTCACGCGCCGGGATATGGGAGAGTTCGCTTTCTTCATGAGTCAGCCTGTGGTCATCGCTCTTGAGGGTGTTGTGATATGGCTTTGGCGCCACTTCGTACCGCAGCCAGGACCCAGGATCTCACTTCTCGAGCTGGGGTTTGGCTATGCATGGGTGTTTCTCTGGTTTTCCTTCAGCTTGCCGATCTACCTCAAGGGCAGCAGGGATGCAGGCATTGTTCGAGACGCTTTCTTCGGTACCACGCCTTTTGCCTATGGTGGTTCGTTGTTTGAGGCCATCCTGCGAAGTTGACATGGACTGCTTAGCAACTAAGTTGTGCGCGAGCTCGTGGCACTCTATTCTCTACATAGCGGTACCAATCCCATTGCCAAGGTAAACATACCGCCGTCTTCAGTCCAATGAGGTGGACGCTGGGTATCGATGACGATGAGTACAGGATTGCTATGACGCGGCTCCACGCTCGAAGGTCCTTGGTGCTCTTTATCGCGAGATGTAAGTCTCAAATATGCAGGCTAGGTGCTCGTCGTGCCACCGAGCGTGGTGAGGTGAGCGATGGCCGGCTCGAGCGAGTGCGGGACAAGGTGCAGCGAAGGACGTAGTTGAGGCGTAGTTCTGAGACTATAGGACTTCGTCACGATCAAAAGTGACTGGGAGAAGCTGCATCCAGGAAGAGGAGTCTCTGCATAGTTCGCGTAAATATCAAGAGCTTCTACCCACGTGAAAGAGATCTGGGCCGTACGGATAGGTGTAGTGCACCTGCCTGACCAGAATGGACCTGCCTTCGAAGCGATGGGTATGAGGCAGTGGGCAGTGCCGCAGCAGTTGCGAAGGAAGGCGACTCTATGGTTTCGTCGGTAGCTCCACCCACAAGGCTCATCCCCGAAATCACAGCCATCGGGATAGCGTTATGGATGAAAGGATCTGCGGCATGGCGTACTGGAGGACGTCGGCTGCTGCGAAGGGATGGTGGGTTGAGGGTACGGTTGACATGTGAGATGGAAAGTGCCGCTAAGGCGAACGTGGTGTGGCGTGGACGCGCATGCCATGAGCGGCCCCACTCGCGCCGGCGCCTAGGCAGGGGAGTGCCCGTCATTGCGGGGAGCTGCCAGCTGTTCACTCGAGCTCCACCTCCATTGCAACATTCGCGTTAGACCTACATCGATATCGTTACAGCGCTCAGTCTAGACTTTTCTGCTTTTCTCTGTCTTGTCAACACGGACTCGTCCATCTACTTCAGTTCGTGGCGACTCATCCAATGTACAAGACGAACACGAGCTATCGTCACCCTCCTCCGCCACGACCCTGATCGTTCGCCGCAGCCAGTCTGCGCTCCACCTCGACCAAGAACATACCCCTCGGGGCGAGGACGAGGTGATTCGGAGTGCTCCAGAGTCACAGCATAGCACAGTCAAGAGCCACAACTTCGCGCACGAAAGACTGCATCGGCCCAACGAATTCGCACAGCGGTCGCTCGCAGACGACAACCTCCGGCACGCCTGGCTCGTCGGCATGTATCGGCAGGCTGTACTCAGACACAATGCTCGACAACAAGGCTGCTGAGGTGGTGGAGGCACGCAAAACCGGACAAAGCGGGGAACACCTTTGCGCATCACAAAAGCGATGCATGGCCCAAGGGCTGATGGGTCTGATGTCTGAGGCATGCGCTCTTTGCAACATTTGCTCAGCTTCGCCAGATGTGTGGCGGCTCGATTTCTACTCAGATCGCGTCGCTCCGCTACACCACCACATGGCCGGGAACTTTGCGCAAAGGCCCAAGGATCTCTTCTTCCTGCGGACACCCGCGGCCTTGTCAATGGCGACTCAGCTTGGTCCCATCCACAGTGGTGAAGTTCAGCAAAGTCGCAGCTGCCGCCCGTTCTGCTAGCCGACGCTAGTGTGCACGGACCTTCAACGACCCACCATCGGAGCAAAACTTCAACACCCAAGAACGCAACGACCAGCAAACCTTTCGACACGCTTCCACGCGCAAAAAGAAAGCCTGACAGCCCGACGTGGGGCTCGAACCCACAACCTTGAGATTAAGAGTCTCACGCGCTACCGATTGTGCCAGCCGGGCTTGCTGTGCTTTGATGGAGGTGTAGATACGTCGAACGTATATATCGCGCTCGTAATTGTCACCCAATGCTCTCACGTGGAAGGATAAGCATCACCAAGGGTTTGTGGACGGAAAATTCGATCAAGGGTTTAACTCGGTAATCGCCAGAGCGAGCAGGGCAAGATCATGACCACCATCGTCACCAATGCACAAGAGCATTCGAGTACCTCACTGATCTTGAGCAGAGAAGGTTGGGTCAGACTCCACACGGCGAAACCGACCAACACCACTCAGTCTCTGGTTCAGGAATTTCAGTCGGCCGTCTCACTCAGCATCCCCACGCTATGGCGAACTCCGCGGAAAACTTCAGTCTTGGCAGCTCAGACGAAGGATCAACAGTCGGCAACGTTATGAAAACACTACGGAGGGAGGAAAGACACCTCGAGTTGCTTGTGCAATGCCCGGTGTCTGGTCCAGAAGTATGCAGTCTGCAAACATCAATCTGCAGCAGATCTGTTAGGCCTTAGTAGTCATGTCACGTATCTGCCTTACATCCACGACAAACTTGGGTGCTGTTGATATCTTAAGCACCCGATCTTCGCTTGTCTTGGCATGAGGGATCCTTGGCTGAGTGGAGGAAGATAGCGACACTTGTTCCATTGTTCAGCGTTCAAGGGCATTGTGACTGTCCAGGCTCAGGAGGCGCACTATCTAAGGCATCTCGTTGGTCCGACAAGATCGATGGAGTAGTGGACAGGTATCGAGACCGGGAGACAAGTGCATAAGTATTGCAGGGTTACAAGAGGATCAGGGCGCTCCGCCGATTTGCAGATGAATACGCCTATTATCGTAGCCACGACTAGTACCACCGACCTGACCCTCACTCGAACAAAATGAAGCCTGCTGCCTGGTCAACACGCTCCTGGCCACTTACCACTAATAGGCGAAAGCATCGTGTCACTCTATACAGCGCACACTCTTTGTTAACAGCAGACATACAGACACCTTGGGCGACGTACTCTTGATCTTAGGATGTTGCAAGGCATGCGTTCATTGTCAGTAAAGACTCGAGAGTTATTTGAGGGCGGTATAGTAGGTGCGACGGGTATGGCTTGGCTTTAGCGCGCTTGGATGGCCGGTGGTAGAGCATTGAGATGGACGACTTCTGGTTACGAGCGCGAGCTGGCTTGATCGAGTAATCGCCTAGAGTACAAGGAAATCAACTCCATAGTAAAAAGCCGGTTGAGCTGCCGTCATCTTAGTCTTCGTCCTGCGGCCGCAGCGGCAGCTGCCAGCACTTACACTAGTACAACTCGGTGCGCACGCGCCCTTAGCGGCCGTGTCGCGCGCATTGCTCGACGACAACGGCAAGCCTCAGCTCTCCTTCCTGTACGCACAGCAGCCTGCTACGCCTAATGTGCTCTCGCTTGGTCCTGATGTCGACGCAGCCGTTCACACTGTTTCGCTCGCGCCTCCGCGGTCCTGCGACTACGTCCACGATACACGGCCGGAGTGTTTATACCTAAAAGTGCCCCCGAGCGCGCATCGCGTCACAAGACACGCCTCTGCGACGATGATTACGCATCTCGCTGCTCCTCGCCGACTGAGAAGTCGAACATAAGCGAAATAGCATCCGCACACTCGTACAGAGGTGCGCGAGGTTGAGTATGAACTGTACATTGCCCATGTTCTCAACGCGGATCAGTTGATCACAAGGCAAAACAATCCTCTAGATGCGACATGCGGTCGGCTCAATATAACTCCTACAAAACCTCTGCGGAATATTTAACGCCGTCAGCAATATCAAGGCGCTGTAAGTCAGCGCTAAGCGCTGCGACCTGCGGATTGACGTGTGAGCAACGCATGCCTAAAACTGTGTTAGATAGCACCCAAATCACGGTCAGTCGTACCATATCGACCTTAGAGAAGAAGACAAGCTTTTTGCAAACATGATGCCACCTTTGTGCTGGCTCAGCAGTTAAAGTGGGATTTAGCGTAACTTCGGGGACAGAAGTTGTGGTGTTCAGCACGATTTACCGCATCACTAATTGGGGCCTCAAGGTCTGCATGGCTAGGCATACCTTAGCCGTTCTGCCTTCCGAACCCTTACCGTCTTCCTTGTTTTTGCCTGTTTACCATCAGTACTATACCATCTCATTTATCACCATTCTCGTCTTCAACCTTCGTATCGGAACAGCGTTGCCCTTCAGCCCTTCTACTGTTAGCCCTTTCTGCCTGCGAAATTAGCGCCGAATACACCATCTTGCAGCAACATCAACCAATAATTAATGAGGATTAAACGCCAATAAATCATGATAAGAAACAACGCCAGGAGTGCGACGAACGGTACTTCAGACTGGGAATTCCGCCTCCGCTTCTACTTTCTTAGTCATCGAACAGTGCTTCAAATGTCTCAAACACAGTTCCATCATTTCATACCACAATTCATCCTGAAAAACTTTTCCCATAAACATAATCCCTCGTCCAATTCCAAGTCCACTTCAGGGCGCAAAAAGAGGCAGAAAGGGACCAAAATCTATCGTGGTGAACCGGTTCTGCATATCGTCAATCTGGCAAGCAAAGAACCGCAACTATGCGAGTCAGCTGTCAAACGCACTTTTGGACTCATGGATATGTACCGGGATATTTCCAATGTATCTGATCACAACATTCTCGAGAAAAGACTCGGCACGCTTGAATCACGAGTCAGTACAATCATCGCTGAGATCAAGAAAGCATTTGAATCCTCAAGAGATGGCTTCTCGATGTCGCGAGATCAAAAGGATATGCTACGCAAGTTCCTGTTCATCATGAAATATTGGGGACCAGGATTCCACCAGCGATTTCATGGCGACAAATCGGGAAGATATGTTGCGGATGATGCCGACCAATTCAAGAAGTATATGGCGGAGAATGGATACGACAACCCAGTCGACGTGTGGTTCAAAAGCATCACAACCATTCTGGATCTACGATTCGACCTACAAGGACACTGGAGAACAGAGTTGCTCGCCACAATCTACCCTGATGATGCGCTCTGGTTCATCATGCACATGGAAGGTTACTATCTTGCCTTCTGTACACCATGCAACACAGATGACGAGTTCGTACTCACAGAAAATTGTTACAACGTCCATGAAGGCCCAAACAGCTTGCAATTGAACCTGGAAACTGGAGAACACGAAGTCACCGCCTGGTCATCATACCGCGAGTTCGCACCTATCACTCCGAGGCTGATTCTGATCCTAAGAAGCTGTCTGCTTTCCAACCCAGAGGAGGACATGAGTGAGCATATCAAAAGATCAAGGAGAAAGCTCCTCGAACTCAGCCGTAGTTACCATGTTGATCCGGCTACTGCTATATCGACCCTTAAGGATTTGCCATTGAGGAAACCGCGAAACTCGTACTCCCAAGGTCTCCCTCAAGGTATACAACTTCTCGAGGGTGAGGACGGCACTCGGCGCTCGAACCACCACTTCACCTTTACGTTCTTTCAGATCAACACCAACTAGGTGCACAAAATCAACTGCGTACTGCTTGACAACGCACATCTTACGTCGGTGCTGGCGTTCAATTCCAGGCTATCGTTGAAGAATGCTTTGAAATTTTATCTTCAGCTACCTACTGATCGCGGTTATAAGGTCATTTATCGCCCCACCGACATGAAACTGGTCTATCTGAGAAAGCTTGAACATGTTGCTAAGTCCTTAGGCTCTGACATTGTGATGTCATACAAAAAAGTCCCATGCCCAGATGAGATGGAAACAGCAAGGCGTATGTCTTCAAGACAGCTTCGAAAAGCTTGGCTCGAGGATCTACCCGGACAACTAACAGAGTTCATGCAGTTGTATCAAAGGCTTGGTATGTGGTATCACTCAACTTTGACTTCGTTCTAACCTTACAATACTAGGCGGAGATCACCATACCATCTTCACAGATCTCGAACAAGTGAAGAAGATGCGGTTTCTGAGGATCAAGATTGACGTTGCTACACTACGCTTCCAAGAAGCTACACAAGATAGAGTACGAGGGTATCTGAGAGACCTCTTCTGCAGGTCAATTCCAGCCCGTCGTCTCTGGATCTATCTCAAAGGACTCAGGCAGATGTCACTTGGGTCTCCGGAAGAGTCGAATAAGATGGACGCCGAATGTTTTGACGGACCAGAGGACGTGATCATCAAAGGTATAGCACCTCTCTTTGTTGTGTATTCCATGATCGCTGAACTTCGCGCAGTCAACCACCTTGTGCGTCCAGAATGTCTCGGCCTCCTCCTGCATTTCACAGTCATGCAGGATATACAGCACAGGTTGATGCCAGGACTCAGTCCTTCCTCGGACTTCACTCTGGATGGAAGAGGACTTGAACGACTTCAAAAGATCACCCATCTTGCTTTTGCTTCTGGTAAGACTCGTACTTGTAATGCTTGCGGATCTCGCTGATCATCTCAAGTAGGAAGCGTTCGCGATTGTGGTGAGTGAACTTTCTCCATATGTGCAGCTACATACCAGGTGCTAACACAGAGGGTTAGGGATCAGGCTTATCCAAGACCGTGCGATACGAACCACGAACGCGGTACGACTGCCAAAACTTTACGAACGCCACATGAATCCGATATGGAGCATTGATGAAAATATCGAGATGCTTACGCGGGTCTTAGTTCGGGCGGGTATGAGGTCGATTTTACCTGATCTTGGCAGAGATACAGTGGAAGAACTAAGTGATGTTTTGTTCAACGTTGTATATCCCACATACGAGAAACCGGCGCAGGTAGCCACAGTCTAGATCAGGAAAGCATGTCATCATCACAACGTATGTGCACATATTGTCAGGGAAAAATTGATATCATGATCGCTGCATTACGCTTTGCAGATTCAATACCCCTGAGAAAACACATCTCGCCTTCGGAAAGCAGTTTCATCACTGTTCATACATTTGTATTGAAGATTACTCTATATACCCACGTTATTTTAACACTCTGCAAACAGATCTGCTAACTGTTCATCATGTATCAGGGTGTAGCAACTTCGTCCTGCACATAGTACTCTTCGCTCCGAATAATACGCCACTCTGAAGGTTGAGAGCGAACATGCTCCAAGAGTAGTCGTCTCAGATCAGCATGGCTCAGGAGGATTTTGTCCCACTCATCCAGAGTTCCTTGCACTTGTTTCTGGTTTCCAATATTTGTCGCCGCCAAATGCACAAAGAACTGCCGTAATCTCGATGTCTCTGGGCTGTTCTCAGACGCGAATTGCACGTCGTGAGTTGAGATAGGCCTGCTGAACATGGTGGTCACGTGTTGGTTGTAGAGCCGCCGCATTGCATATCCCTTGAACTCGGTACTCAACAGTTTGTCTCCCAACACCCAACATTCAGCGTCAATACTGACCCTACCAGGCCCGGTGTAGGGTTGCGGTGCTTGGAATGGTACGATGGTGTATTCTCCGTAGTACAGCCACTCCACGAAAAGCGCGAATATGGCAGGGTCGTCATGTGCGAGCTCGATCATGTTCTCGTGATGCTCCCTGAATTCATTGAGACAAGCCGCCTTGAGAAACAGCGAGTGATGCGAGATCAGGCGCTGAGGCAGGGTCCAGCTAACGGAGCCTTCAGTAGTTGAAGTTGTGGTGCCAACCTTGACTGTGATTGCGGGGCCTGTGAGGCTGCTTCTGTAAGCTTCTTATCTCGTTCATAGCCTGCTGTAGTACGTACAGTTCTAGACTGCTGCCGGTATTCTTGCTCAGTTGCGGTTTCTGTTGGAACTGTTGGTTGGGCGCTTTTGCTTCGTGATTATCGGCGTGACCAGATAGAAGACCATTGCTCTTTTGGTAGTCTGCCAACCTCAACTCCTCGAGGCTTAGGTCGGCATACTCCTGTTGGGCAGAGATCGTTTGGAAACGTTCTTCCTGAGACCATTGGGAGGTAACAGTGTTTGCAAGCGGTGTATGAGGGATATTTGGTGCCGCAATTGTACTGTCAATGAGGGCCCCATGTGAACTGGTTCCTGACATTGTTGAACAATAATCTTGAAGTCTCGCGAAGCACTTGGGGGTTGCTCAAGGTAGTCGCGTAAGCTCCTTCTTGCGCCTGGGTATGCTCTGGAGTTGAGGGATGCTCTTGGAGACTTTGACACTTGCAGGTACGGACAGATCTGTCGCACGTGGGTTTAGACAAATGCAGGACGAAACAGAACAACTACGAAGACCTTGAAGGCATGTGACCATATAGAGGCGATCGCGCAATGCGTTGGACAGGAAGCGTGCGCTTACAAGGAAACGGGGTTGAAGCACGATAAGCTGCGGCGGCTGCCACTCGACAAATCGCCACTGCAAGACAACGCCCGGCGCTTATACCCCACCTGTCACAGGCCTACGAAGCTTGAGTAAAGCTAGTTGCTCTGTTTCCAACCATTGCCATGGAACCCAGCCCAACATTCGACTTTCATCGCTTGCAATGCTGTCCTTTGTCTTCCCATTCTTTCAGGGGTTACAAACCCTCACTTGAAACTGTTGGCCAATGTGTCACCCGCTGATGGCGCCAGGATCGCAAAGTAGTAGCAAGGTCTACTCCGGACTCAGAGCTCCGGGCCTCTAGGCCTACCTCATACGGACAGGAACTGTCTTAAGTGGTATCTCCACAATTTCGCGACTCTGCCGCTGCATTGCAGTTGGTTGATCTGGTTATCGATAGTTACTCATACAGACCCGAAGGCAGCTAGCTCTAGGAGTTGTCAAGATGTGTCAGATTTCAATGTAGCCAACCCTTTTCGGGTGAAATACATGCCTGAGGAAGTGCAATGGCTTGATTGCAGTGTCGACGCGCCTAAGAAGTATACAAATCCTTGTTGCGGACTTGAACTTGAGTCTATGCGCGTGTCAGGAAAGTGGAGCCTCGGGAACATTAACTGAGGCTTGAGATCAGAATGAGATGCGATCTCGTGCTCAGCGCTGCAGACTCCATCTAATAGCAGAGAACAGGGATAGAACGGAGACGTCAGGCTTGCGCGATGGCTGATGAACGTATGACGATCCTGTCGGGGCATTGCAGGTGGGCCTGGCTGTCCGCGTCGGGGATCTGCTACCTTAGTGGCGGCCCGACGCGGGGTGCGCTTGTCTCCATCTTTCCTCCAACTCCACAGGGTCGTCCTGCATGTCTTTTGCCCGGTGCCGCCCGCATCATGACAACAACGCAAGGTTGCGCAGCGTGCGGCAACAACCTTACCGGCGTGCGCGAGGCGTCACTTCCTGAATCCTCATTCTCGGGCTTCCGCAGCACCATACTGCGCAGCATGCTTGGTGCTTGCTCTGAGTGGGCTTGCTAGCTGCAGGCTGGCCAACTTGACTCACCCACTCCTCAACTGACCAATGCGCCTCGCCTACCTAAGCACAAACATGGCCATTGTGAAGCAGTCCCTTTCCTTGAACGAGCTGCAAATGACGAGGCGTGCATGGGTTTCGAAGCCACGTTGATGAGCATCTCAATACTGTTACAGTCGATTTCATGTCGCTGTTCTCACTAGATGCGTACATTGCGCTGCCCGATACAGCTCGTCACCATCTCATTCCTCCTTGTTTTCTCTCCTTGGCTTTCAGGTCCCTATCTCAATCACACTCCTTTTTGCTTGCAAGGAATTTTCATCGATGCCCCTGGACGGCAGTAACAGGCGAGTTCCCGATTTGGGTCATGCACCTTTCAAACGGCTGTTGACGAAGAACGCATTTCATTCCTGAACATTTTCACTGACTACGAAACCTGACCAGCTAGCCTCCTCACAACAATCAAGCAGTCTGCGCAGCTCTTCCATCCAGTTCCCATCAATACATGTTGAGCTTGGCGATGACAAGGCGAACTTACTCTCTGATTTTCTGCGTGGAATGCAGCTTCTGATACGTCCCCAGTGCAGGACTCAAACGAAACTGCCGGCCACTCTTGGGGCATAGCCACACTCTCATCTGCAGTTTCTTCAACCGAACATGGCGAGTCTGACATCACAGGCTCTGGTTCTGTCGCTTTCTCTGTGTTCGGCCAAGATTCTTCGACTATCTCACATGCCTCCGAAGTAGCACTGGCGGTCATTCGTTCTTGTATCTCGTAGACATCCTCAGCGGTAGGAATAACGGAAAAATTGGTATCTAAAAGCGTAGCCTCAGGAAGTGAGCAGCTGAGCGTACTGAAACTATCAGACAGCGTAACAGCCTCGGTTCTTGGCCCACAGGACTGCTCCACGGATACCTCGCTTGCGACGGAAGAGATGCGGCTAGCAGCCCGTGCGATGTTTGGCTTGTCTTCAATCTGCGACATGTGCTGCTCCTTTCGATCCTTGGGGCGCTTGGGTCGGCTAACTGATTGCTCTGTGTGCATCATACCAGCAATTTTGGTGCTGTACAGGTCCACGACGCACTTGGCCATGAATTTGATCAATCCTGCACTCTCGAGATCTTGCAGGAACGCCTTGTCTGAGAACACCGTATGGTCTCGATCAAAGGCTTCTTCGGCTTTGCGACGCAAATACTCGTGGACCCAACCGTGTGAATCGAGACGTGGGAAGTTGTCATCGATGGTTTCAAGAAGTTCGATCAGACTGAGGGTTGAGCCGTGCTTCTCTATTTCCCCAGTGGCCAGCTGCTGCAAATCGTGAAGGCCGTGGCTGCCTGTTGCGATGAAGACCAACAGTGCTGCTCTAAGGCCATTGTGCTTATAGGGAGTCACCGAATTACTGGCAGGGGGTGTCTCGTATGATCCCTTGTACAGGTAGTGAACGATAGTGTGCCCAGTATGCGTGTCTATGTCTGGGAACTCGAACCGCTCTGGAACGCCTGCATCTAGCCACTCAGGAGGTAAGAAGTGAGGAGGTACAAGGTAGGCGATCTCCTCAGCACCGAACTGTATTGGAACAGGTGTTTTGGTATACGGACTTTGAGCGTTGGACAGTGTGCCTGAATCACGTAGGTCTTCCTAGCAAGGTTGTGCGTAACTTACGAGATCCATGCCTGGTCCAGAACCTCTTGGCTCGTCTCGGTCAGGGCTAAGGTCGGTTCCTGCTTCATTTCCTGCTTGTCCTCCGTGATATCGGGGTTCGATGGCTGTGTTGATCGCTCTTGCACTGGATTGAGCCTTCGTTGTGATGCGTCAATATCAAACTCTGGCCCGGGTCTATCCTCGTTGTACGGCCCGCGGGCAGCTTCTTCGTATGGCTCGGGACGGGGCGCATCTTCCAATAATGGGGGATCAGGCACTTCTTCATAGGATGCGTGAGAACTTATTTTGGATGCAGACTTCTTCGACTTCTTCTTCATCATGGGCATGATGACTCTCAAGATTCACGAGCGTTCGGCTAGTAAACGATGTGAAACAATAATTTTGTAGGACCAGAATCCGTGGGACTAGATCCCACGGGCGAGTACTAGTCTTAAGATACGGTGTTGACACAACTTGTTGCATTTCAATTGATTGACCCCGCTTCAAGAGGCCAGTCAGCGTCCAGCACGTTGCATGCAGAGAAGAATGTCTTGGCGCATATGACGAACTGATTTATCGCCATCATCAGGAATCCCTGCGCCTCAGCGTGAATCAGACTCGCCCAGACTAGGCTGACGCCAGATTAAGAGTATACGACCAATCTACGCACACACTATCAAACGAGTTTCAGATCTCACAGCTTGATTCTGATGCAACATCTGCCAACATTTGATAGTTTTGAAGCCTGTAGTTGGAACGCGATCTCCAACTACTGTCTCTAGCGCCCACCTTGCCCGGCATAAAATGCCGTGTACCTGTCCTTGCGCTCCTCTTTTTTCGTATTCATTGATTATAACTCACTCATGTCCCTATTGTACCTCGGCATGTTTCTTGAGCCAGATTCGTAACTTGTACGTGTTCATCTCGAGACTAATTACGACAAGCTACCCTTACTACAGCGGTCAGAAAAGAAAGAAGAATAACGGCACATGATCAAAGCTACAAAAGACAATGCTTGGTGAGAGTTTACTGTATTTATGGCATTGCCGTGAGCGTTGAATAAGTGAACCTTAGAAAGGGAACGAGACGATTCCGCACACACGACCCGACAGCACCCAGGTTCGACAAGTGGATCAGAGATTGGTACGTGTTCTGATGTTCTTCGATGCGCCCGGAACGAATTGCCGTGAACTTCCTGGATGCATCGAACTTGTAATGAACATGAGGAGCTTCAGTGACCCCATTCACACTCTAAAGCAAAGTCACTATCCAGAGCCGTCAAAGGTCGATTCTGTAGGAGAAGTGACCCATCAATCGTGAGTTTGTGGAGCTACTGTTGCTGCTATGATCGCAAAGATCCTCGTGTGTGCGGGTGACACAGCTTACGTCATCGTTGCACCCTTGTGCAGTGTGGTGGAGGCGCGCTGCAGCGGTTCGTCGCAAGCCTACAATTTATACAACAACCTTTGTCAACCATCCGTCCTTCGCCTTTCGCTTGTACGCAGAAACAACCTCCATGTACCGCTGATGCTGTTCAGGGTGTGAAACAACGATTCTCGGTACAGCGCCGCGCGGCACCGCAGCCGCCTCATTTGTCTTCGCACCCAGTAATTGTCGAATCCTACGCCAGTGCTCCCAGAAGGAAGACAGCCAGCCCGACCGTCTTGCCTGCAGGGACCGCCGCAGCTGGACACCCATCGCAATCCAGAGGGCCGTCTACTATGACGAACTGGTGTAGTTATGTGATACAGCTGCGTCGCTTAGTGCAAAGATCGAAGACCTGCCAGATTGCGAATTTGCACTGAACGATCTGAGCAGGCATGCAGTACCCGGCACTAGACGTTTTAGCGTGCAACGGCTCGCGCCGCGCTTCCGCGTACCGGTAGCCACACAGCGAACAACGTAGCATGCCCACGTCTGTAACGGCGACGTCTACATGAACGCATGTTCTCCAGCGACGACGACGCCTTACCGCCAACTGGCAGCTTCTTATTCAGCATAATAGCATCACGAGCTGCACCACCCCAGACAACCCTGCCAGCATTAACGAGCAGCAGCTCAACACCACGCAGGAAGCCAGAGTGTGCGCTCGTTAAGGGGGCTGTCATCATCAGCATTGACACCGGCCGCCGCGCCTGGTATGCGCCGAGGATGGCAGCACCCCGCGACAATACGCTTTCGCTTTCTGAGCTGCGCCTCGCTCTATCGCGACCATGTTTCTCGATACGGGGGTGGCTTGCTGATCTATCCTAGCAATCAAGTGACAGGTGACCGCGGGCACGGCGACGCCATACTTTGCGCTGACGAGCCACAGGCCAGAGCTTCCACTCGCCCCGCCCCAAGTCTGTCCATTCTCCATACTCCGTCCGCCATTGCTTCGTCCTCGATCGCCGTGGGAGACTGCTTCTCGCTCTTCTGCGCCGTATGCGCTGTCGTCTTCAATTTCGCTTGCCAATCCCGGCCGACCCGAGAACGCACACGAGGCAGCGGCCACGCGGAACACCATTGCGACCAGATTCCCCTGAATGAGCCTCTCAAGTAGGTGCGTGTCGCAGGGAACAGCTGCCAACTCGCGCACGCACCGGGTGCCAGAAAGCAGGGATGACCATAATGAGGCCGGACGTTGCGTCCAAGCTTCATACATGCATGGTGAAGGCGCAGGCACCAGTCATGGCTGCGGCGCAGCGAAACCGAACGCCGCACTGCGCGCGAGACGAGGAGTCGTTTCGTGACCCCAAGTCGTACCCTTTCGGCATAGCAAACGGGAAGATGCAGCATCACCAATGAACTTCACCGCTTGATCAACGCGCTCGCCTGATTCTCTCGTCTTCTCTCGTCTTCTCTCCTTGCCACTGTGGCTGATTGTCTCCTCCTACTTCACCATTGTCGCGTCTGTTCCCACCTCATCTGGTCGCGCGCCACCACCGGCGGCTCAGCCTTGCCCTTCGTTTGGCCCCCACCAGCTGCAAATCTCAGAAAACAACGCGCCATCTGGGCGATGCCTCGCCATTACCACGACTGGTGCGACTGGTGCCATACAAGCACCCACAACACCTTCCACTGCCGGAGCAAGAGGTCATACTGCAAAAACTGCGATCGCAATGGACACCACACCAACAACTGCTATTATTTTGACGAGCATGGCAACCCACGGGTGGGCGATGCTCCCTCGGATGCTCCTCGTGGTCCTCTCTGCGACCCAAGGCGAGCATCCGAAGACGAGCGCCTCGCAAGCGGCCATGGCCGTCGGCCCGTGAGACAAGCGACAGATGCACGAGATCGTTCATGCGAGGTTTTTGCGCCCATCACAACCTTGGAGGCACCCGCTGACATCGACAGTTGCCAGCAAACAACGAGAAATGGATCTTATCCCTGCAAGCACTAGGCGAATTACATGCAAATCGACACCCATCAGACTCGCCCAACTCGCCGTCGCTCGAGACGCCAGTCAGGCCGCGTTTTACTCGAGCGTTGTTGACACAGCCACTGCCGCCTCCGGGCGCTCGACCGCCGACACCTCCACCTCCGCCGCCGTGTGCGTCGCCACTGCCAGAGCAGGCTACTGTGGCAGGCGCCGAAGCCCCACACAATGTGCTCGCGCAGGCCAGGAAGGATGTCGCTGTGCCTACCACGGCCGACACCGCCCCTACGCCGACTGTGCCTGTATGTAGCTCAATACAAGGCTTGTCGCTGCCAGGGCGGACCCTGATGCAGGGCTCGATGAGTTCGATCACCCCATCCATCCAGCCGCCCGAGTCGCCGAAATGGCTCGAGAGCAACGTCTTTGCGCCTAGGAATAATAAGAATCTTCATCGCGATCCTTCCGGCGTACCGACCCGTCCACGAGGGCAGCCTGCAGATCACGTCGGTCTCGCTGATAGTCTATACGCCATGCGGGAAGATGCTGCCGTGCAGAGAAAGAATGCAGCCGAACAAAACGTTGCAGAGGCTGCAGGCCGACAGACTGAGCTACCAGCGACAGTCGTCCCTCCGGTACTAGAAAACGAGCACTCCCTTCCACCTGTCTCCCAGAACGCCGCAGCGCCGGATACAGCTACAAGTCGGCCCATCTCAAAAAAGGCCAAATGTTCGATTGCGCAGAGGGGCGGACGTAGGAAGCCAGGCTTGTCACGGGAAGAAGTGGCATCACGTCGCACTGCCGCTGCGTCCAAGGCCGGCGCTAAATCACAAGCGGGTGCTGCAGAAGCTGTCTGCCGTCCACCGAAAGACATGGTCACACTTCAGAAGCCCTCTCTCGTCTCAGGAGCCCCCTCACAACGCGCTTCTGATTCGCCTCAAGTCGCAGCTCGTACATTGACCGTGGCTCCAAAGGTCAGCGAAGCTTCATCGAAGGGTCTACATCATCTGTCGACCTCTGCGCTTCTGTCACCGCCCCCCGAGAAGGCCTGCGCACCGGCGACGACGTCTGAGAGATCTAAGTGTCATGCAAGCACTACTAATGAACCGTGCAAGCAACGTTCACGATCTGGTGGTCAGCCGCGCTCATTGGACAGACTTCTACTGAAGCGAAAACGGGTTGTCAACATGAGCAGCGATGAGTCTGACACCGAGGCAGTGGAGGCAGCGAGCTGGTCTACCTCCGGCAAAGACGCTCCCGCGAAGGAAGTCCAAACGGAAGATGCTTCAGCGCTCGCCCTTGACATGGCAGGAATAGGTAAGAGACGTTCCCATCATGTGTCTTCCATCTTTTGACCACTGCAGAACATGTGCGACGTACTCAGGCCCGACAAGAAGCAGCCGACCCCGACTACCATCCACCAGCCGATGGGACTAGCGAGGAAGACTGCGACAAAGATAGCGAGAGGGCCCCATTGATGTTCAAAGCAAAGGGGCGCAGGTCTCAGGCCATGAACAAGCCAATATCCGCCGAGCGCATGACATCGCCGGCATACGTCGCAAAGGAGACACTAGCTCCTCCTCTACCGAAGAAGTCCAAGGTCTCGAAGATGCCAGATAACGCCTTCTCGGTTGCCAATTCCAAGTCCACTCCAGGTCTTGCTGTGAAGAGGAAGGACGACTCAGCACCCGCGGGATCCTCACACAAGCCCGCAATCACGACCAGCAGCTCAACTAAGATCGCGAAAAAGCAACAAATGGCGACATCGCCCCGCAGCAAGTCGCCCTACCCGGATCATTCTGGTGACGATTCCGAACAGAATGTACCACAAGATTCACACCTTGCTCGCCTTGCGCCGATTGACTCTAGCTGGGACTCTCTGGACGACTCTTTGTTTGGTTCGACCCAAGCATCAACACAAGCACCCTTGCCTTTCGATCATCCCGCAGCGCCTGCCAAGGACGCGAAGGCGCAACAATCTCGTAAGCCATCGTCGCCTCCACCTCTCACGCGACACCATGAAGACCAGTCGCGTCCCTCGTCCGACACCATGCACTCCGGCCACCGCTATGGAGGAGATGATGAGGACGAGGATATGATTCGGCTGAAGCTGCAAGAGGCACGACTTCGCTCGAAGCTGCAGGAGGTGCAACTGCAATCGGAGCTGCAAGACTTGCAAGCGAGGATCAAGCTTAGAGAGATCGCCAAAAGGAAGGCGGCGGCGTAGAATACCTTTTCATGTTGCAATGGTGACAGTCTTCGGACCCCGGATCCGCCGATGGTATAAGAGTGGTCACTGGGCGTTCGTATGGGTTTTGGCACCGCGACGCGGTTTGTTGTTGGATCCGTCTGTAATATGGTAGTCCCAAAAGCACTCATCTCACAATGTCATATTGCCCGATACTCACCTCTTTACTAGCTCTGTTCCTACCCAAACACGCTGCTCTCGTCAAGCAATTCAACTGTCGGCCTAATCATCAACACAATTTTTCTGGATATCCAGACCAGCCACAGGCGCATAAGCGCGTCGTCAGACTCCCACTCCGTGCACGTCTTCAGCTAATCTCCGTGCATTGTAGCCGAGGCGCTGCTTTCCGTCCCTTTCCTCCATCTTACTAGCTGTATATGAGGTGTTTGCTGCCTGGATGTCGCGGGTCTTCCCCAGCATCAGGGTACGAGGTTAGGCTTGTTAGCCTCGGCGCTCTCGGTCGTTGGATGTTGCATGCTGGATTTTGGATAGTCTAGTGCTCGCAGAGCTGGGCGGGAGGTCGAGGTTGCAGATTGGAAATGGAAGAGGGAAGATGGAGGGGATGCAGATTTACTCGGGCGGGGCGAGGCGAGGTGTTGTGTGCTTAAGTCCTTAAGTCCTCGTCTGAGGATGACGGGTGAGGCTGCTGTTGGCTCGGCGCTGGCGGAGTACACTATCACTGGCGCTGGCTTAGGGGGATCTTTGGATGTGGGTCTGCCGTGGACCTCCTGGGACGGATAGCGCTCGTAGATAGGTTGGGAGTTGCGTGGTGAGGGATGGCGGCGCAGTAGGATGGCAGCGTTTCGTAGTATGAGCGATGTGGGAATTAGCGCTGTGGGGTGAGATGCTGTGATCTATGGCTTCCTGCTTTAGGTGGATGTCACAGCTGTCTTGCCTCCAAGTTCGTTGCTCCCCTAAATTTCCTTGTTGCGAATATCCTTCTGTTGTACCGATGATAGGGGCCCGGAAGACACACACTATAAGAAGGCTGGAATCGAGGGGTTGGAGTATGAACTTACTAATTTACTTTTGTGTTGAACAGAGAAGATACTCCTGTGCGGGAATGCACTCTTGATATCTTTGCTCATCTAGCTCAACATCCAGTCGATAAGCAAGCAGCCGGAAGAAAGAATCAGGTGAGAAGCTGGATTGGCTCGAGAGTCGAAAGCGAGATTGGAAGTGCGATGGATTGGGGAGCCTGATGGCTGGGTAGCGGTGGGCGGAGGTGGTCAAGGTCCAGTGCGTTTGCGGCCTGGGAGCGGGCGGCAGGGCGGCGGATATGGCGCGACGAGCCGAGATATTCGGCTGCCTGTACCAGCCAACTGTAGTTATGGAAATCGCATCGAGAGTGTGCGAAAGCGCCAGGGCTAGTGGTGCAACGCGGTGTTGCGTCGAAGGAGCTGCGTCTGGGGAGACAGGCAGCTGCCCAGCTGCGCTTTAGAGTTGGGCGGCTATTTCCCGACATGTGGGTTAGCTCCGGTAGCGCTGCCGGTAGCGCCAACCTTATTTCTTGCAAAACCAATCCCATCAACTCGCTAGGGAGCGTTGAGTGGAGATGAATCCAGGAAGCAGAGCATTGTCATCCACCACACTTGCTACTACCGTCGTCGTAGATGTGCGGCCATAACACCCTGTACCATTGCGGCTTCCCTTACGCCGGCAACCTGCGACTTTCTTGCCCCGCAGCCAACTCACCATGTCTGCCACCTTCCTCGAGTACAACCTCTGTCTACCCACCGAGGTGAGCTATGCTCAGAGGCTGCGATGATGGCGCTTGGAGAGACTGGCACATCTTACGACACTATCACAGGAGGTTGGCCCGCTGGAGATGCTTGCGCATAGCCGAGAGGGTGATAGGACACGCCGCCCTTCGCCCCCGCCTACCACAGAGCAAGTGCGAGGCATTGTTGGGTTGATACATCCAGGAAGAAATGCGCGATTGCAACAGTTCATCCTCAGGCGTTCAGACTGAGACCTCACGACCTCGTGGTCATATTTCCCTCGAGAGGCAAGCCTTCCCAGACTCTGGCGTCCGGACTTGCTGTTCCTGGCATCTTACAACGCTGTGTCTCAGCAGCACACAAGGCGACCTCTCCACCGAGTTACCCATTTCCGTGAGTGACAGCGTATTAAATACCGCATCAATCATATCTTGGCTGACTTGAGCAGATGTTTCTGGGCCGTCTTGGTCCTGCGAAACAAACAGACTCTAGAGAATTAGCCCTAGGCCGCTGTTCCTCGCCGCAGCAGCTCTGCACAGCGATACCTTCAATCTGGTCGGTCCGCTCAGCGACGTGAGAAAGATGGGAGCACCCCCGTTCCGATGTGTCGTTCTCGGTCGCAGTATATCAGGTCCACGATCACGCCGGGAAAGACTCCGTCCAAAAACGGCTGGGCTCGCAGTGGAGTCGAGAAGAGCATGACAGCATTAACAAAGCTTGGGTACAGTTTGGCTCAGCCGCTCAGGCACGATTCTTGAGCGCAAGCGGGATGCTGTATCGAATGACGAAGCCCCACTCGCATCCGCTCAGGCCAAGCAATGCGCAAAAAGTCGTAATCACGGCACATGGTCAAATCGCCTTCTCCTCTTTTTCGGACCTCACGCGTTGCACCAAGACATTGCTGTATGCTGCGCAGCCGTCGTACTCACCCTAGCAAATCAGAGTATGGTTGACACAGTCGCTCTTCTAATAGTCTGTGAGCGACACACCGGTGGTTCGCAGTATTTCCACCACCATCAATGTTTTATCTACCGGACGGGTAGTGGCGCAGAGGGTGTCGGCCTTGCCAACAAAGTAACGTATACGAAGAACGTCTTTGCGCTCTTCAAAATAGTTTGAACCACCGCCAGTCACCTCTCATTCAGCCATCCAAAGATCCACTCGCATTCCAAACGCGGCATGAACGGCCAGCTCAAAGCCATACATAGTGCACTCAGTCGAAGAAGGAAATACCTGCGTTACTCGGCTTAGACGTCCCATCGTTCCAGGTTGGCACGATCGCGACTCATCACAGAACAGCTTCGACTAACTGCGTTGCCATCGGCTGCAGATATCTCCACGGTCATATTTACGACAGCAGAGTGATAGCACAATGGCAACGAAGCGTTCGATAGCAACCTGCTCATCGGGCGGAGTGCACCTTCATACATCGCAAGACCTACGAGTGCACGACTTGGGCAAGAAGTGACCATGTACGGGAGCATATGATCCAATCAGTGGCCATAGGCGCGAAAGGCTTTGATAAAGTGAGCGATTCGCTGGGTTGGTGCGACGAAGCCGGATCTTGAGCACGTCGCTCTTACACGCTCTCCCGAACTATTCATGAAGTCGTTGGCAATGGAAGTTCGGTGGCTTCGCAAGGTGACCTCGCTCTTTCTCACAACTACACGTTTCTACAAGCCGACGTCCAAGGATCCGTCAGCGACAAGGAAGTGACCTGTCCACTGGGTCGCGGGAACGACAGCTGAGCACCACGTCGAATGAACGTGCTCATCTTCGCGGTGAAGACGGCAAGCGCCGGGGGTACGTCATGATGTGTCGCAGCGTTTGGGTCGGATGTTCCCACCAACTCGCCTCCAAGAACAGCAGCTATCACGTCAGGTATGATGCGGTCTAGTCTCTGAGCGTACGCGGTCTGGAACATTCATAAAGCTCTGCGTGTGAATACGAGTCGGCGATGTGGAAGCTTCGAACATCAGTACTGGGACGGATATATTGCTGCGGCTGAGACTATGCGCCAGGGCGCCTGGCTACAACATGCACGCATAGCTTGGCAGGATCGGCCCCTATGTCAACGCATTTGACAGCATGAGCTGGTACACTCAACACTCAATACCTCGAGCACTGGCCTCAAGACAAGACTATCGGGCCAACATAGGCACCAGCGCGGCACACGGGGACAGGCTCGCAGTACCCTCACCTCGCCCCAGAATCTCGACTTCCTATGTCGTCCTTACCATACGAATGAGCACGCTCTGCATCTTTGTGGAGCCTGTGCGCCCCGCATTTCGTCTGTCCAGAAGGGCCGATCATGGAACGGGCCGCGGGCCGAGGGCTCGCTTTCCCCTGCATCCTCCCACCTATCTGCGCTCTGCCACCTGCCCTAAACGGAGTTCACTCTCGTACAGTCCTGATTGCCCGCTCTTACATCGTCCTCTGGACTACTCCTCCTATCGGCCTCCACGCAGGCACACAATAACCACCGCAAATTGCCAAGTTGGTGGAGAAGAGAACCGTCGTCACCATGGGATGTAGGTGCAGGATTGGGGAAGAGCAACATACCGAAGAGAGAGTTTCTTGCTTTCTCGACATCGGGAGCAACGTCAGTGCGGCTGAGAAAGATCTGCAGGGTTTGCGGGCCAGATCTAGTGCGAACCCCAAAGCGGGACGATGGTCATAGCCGTCCCGCCTCACATCCCAAAAGATCAAAGCTGGAAGCAAGTAGAGTCACATTGCGCAGGCGCTTTGGGCACATCCAAAGCCCCGTAGATGGCAAGGCTCACTCCTTGGCGCAGCTTGGCACCTGACTGCAACACATGTGTACGATCTCTCGACACGCGCGCACACGGACTAACGGAACCGCTATAATCTGCCCATGCCTCGGGGTTTGGTTCGAAGTAGTCAGGATATCTTCAATGATGATCCTGCAATGTTGACTTGACGCAATACTAACTGCCGGTGGCCACACCAATAGTTCTGCGAAGAAGGTGAAGTCCATATATTGTCACCAACAGGTGGCGCTTGGGTGAAAGACGAGGGTTAGCGAGGCTACAAGTCTAGCTGGCGAACGCAAAGCAGGACTTGACAAGACTGGTGGGTCCGTGACCTTGGCTTGTCTCACACAGGCTCGCAGCCTACCTGCAGCTTGCCACAATGCGAAGTCGCTAAAACCTTCTAGAGAAGGCATTGGATTGTATTAGCCTATGCTTCACCGACATGGAGCCGCGCCTCGCTCTATCGCATACCGTAAAGAGATGAGAACTGCTAACCTCATTCCGCTGTTGAAGAGAACGATCCGTTGGTTGCCCGTGTATATAAGGATCCATGTTTCCTCAAGACTACATTATTCCAGAGCTAGTCAACCTTTGTTTCATACACTCAAGCATCATCTTCCCAGTATCAGTCAACATGCAACTCCAAGCCCTTCTCGTCAGCGCACTTGCCGCCACAGCGTCTGCCTACAGGATCAGCGTATACAGTTCCGACAACTACCAGGGCACCCAGCGTTCATACGTAAGTCAACCACGACTCAAGTCTAACTGCAGCTGATCCGCCCCGTAGACCACTGGCGGCTCCCACAGTGTTGGCTTCACTGTCAAGTCCTGGATCTGGGAGTCGGCTGCAGATGGTTGTTGCGTCGCCTTTTGCAAGGGCAGCACAGTAAGGTTACACGAACGCATATTGTTGATCCTGGCTGATGGTCTTTGAGAACGTCGGGCGCTACTGCAGCTCGGCTCGCAAAGCGACCTCTTCTGCTGGCGTGACTAAGGTTGTTACGGGATGTGGCAATGCGGTTCTTAACTGCTAGAGCAATGTGGGAACATATCTCATCGAGTCTTGGTGTCAAGATGTTTTCACCAAGAAGGATATAAGTAGTTTTAGCTCCAGTCAATCAAACTCGTGCAGGTTGCTCTGGACTATTAGCCTCCTCTCATATCACTACGCTTATAACACTCCGAGAAACACTTTGAACGTCTCCGATGAATTCAGCCATGAGGAGTTCAATATTCAATCACGAGAAGATGAACATGAAGGTCTGAGTCCTGGTTGCTGGGTTGCGGATCAATTGGGAGTGAATTTGCCAGGTCAATGGACTTCCACAAAGAGTACAGGATCAACGTGATTAGCATTTAAGACGTTGTTCGGAATATTGGATGCTTCAAAGAGCTGCAAGGGGCTCCCCGTTTGCTGCTTGTCTTGACGGCTTCTTGAGTTCGTAAACAAGTTAGGGCGTGCCCTTTAGGCTGGCTTCTGTTAAGAGCAGCCTGATTGCATATCTGACCATATGTACCTTCATGGCGGTTGCCATTTATGGCCTGTTAGGCTGAGATCGTTCAGAGTCACCAGTGATAGGCCTTCACTGCAGAGGTATGAGCTGACCGGACTTTTGATGCACTTATCTGTATACAAACGTGATCTCGCGTTAGCATCCCAATGACTTCAAGTATAGTTAGTGTCAATCAAACATAGCAGTTCATCATCTCCGAGATTACTGATGATCGTATCCATGTATTTTTCCATGTGCCGGAGTTGCGACTACGTTCTCTACTGCACGCAGAGAGCATTGCTCCCAAGCAGCAGTCATGTCCTGGGGAAACAACGCGACACCATCCTTCAGTGGATTACAAAGGACACATCATCAATGGCTGTAAGCATAAACACGTGTTATTGAGTACATGGAGAGGTATACCGATCCGTGTCGTTGATCGCGGCACTATGTTGCATGACTTGGATCACAATAGCCGCTGCGCCTCAGGTCCGAGAGGCAGTGGCTTCCAAAATGCCCGCATTCACTACCTAGAGACTGCCTTTCACGGCATAGAAGATGCAAGAAGAGATGATGAAGACCAAGGTGCCAGTCGACCCACACACTCTCCAACCCGACTTCTCACTGCTCAGGCCAGAAGTGAAGTGGGAACACTTCCCCCTTAGTATCATTTAGTCAAAACCATGTCTATCCTCAATTAGATTCGCAGCAATTCAATTGTGATGCCAACTTCATGTAGTTCCAAAAAGAAGACTTGTGTACCTCTTGCATATGGTGCAAATTGAGTAATGATACATTCGGAGGCGTAAAATAGTAGATCTTGATAGAAGTGATCATACGCTTGTTGATTGCCTTGCCCCTGGGATACATCGCATCTTCGTTGAACCTAGCTGCTTTTTGCCTTCTTACACAACCAAGTCTGATAGTAGACGCTAGGCAATAGCTGGTGAGTATCGTGTTTGTGGAAACAGCTACTATCTGTGAGTAATCTCGTACGCTGCGGGACGGGGGGAACTTGACTCACCTTTCGATGCATTTAATCATCGTCACTTGCACCAATGATGTTTGTTGCGCGGTACCACGCCCTATACACTTCACGCTTTTGGACCGAGTTCAAGGCATCAAATTCTTCAGGAGTCGGCATACGCTTGGCAACATCGGCATTGCCGACTGGAGCGGCAGCGACAAAAGTGGCAAGCACTGCTGTGAGGCCGAAGGTGATGCTAGTGAAGCGCATTGTGGAAGCGGAAGTGATGATAAATTGGAATTGTTGCAATGAGATCTGATATTGCAACGGCTGTCACGACTTCCTTATAGCTCTGAAACTGTGGTAACCTAATCGCGTCGTCAGCAACTATCTGATAGTCTCCACTGTATGCGTATCTACATAGTAAATTAGGCCCCCAGTCGAATCGTTTTTGTCCCCCGCAGCTGCTGGCCTAAAGCATTCTGAATACGAACTACTAAGGCTTGATAAGGAAGGTCGTATCTTCTCCAGCCGCAGCTAAGCTTTGAGTCTATGTGAATGCACCAATGCTTGTCAATGCTTATCAACATCTCTGTAGACATTATGCACCTGACGTCACCTAACTTCAAAGAGCATCCCTTCAATATGCTGATTGACCCGCACACTACTGCGGGTTAGAAGGTATACTGCCATGAGCGGCTTGATCACCGATGTGGCTTGATGATAACATGGAATACTGACCTATGCACTTTCCTATTGAGGCAAAGGAAGTAGACTCTGGGTACTCTGCATCCCTGATGGTGTGATATAGACTCGAGTCAACCATGTAGTCACATGCATCATCACGCAGCGTATTGGCGGCAGGGTCTGGCAAAGTCCCGTCCTTCTTCCATCCGCGGCGTTCTTCGATTTCCCTACACGCACCTCACAGCATGTTCGTTTTTCCAAAATTCACATACGCGGCATTGTCTTCAGACGAGGGACGCAATGATTTTCCAGTTCCCCACGAAGATGAGGCGAAACAATGTCCCAGCGATCAAAGTCATTACGAAAGTTGGAAACCTTCTGTACGGCCGTGGTTCTTACTTCTCACGATTCTGAACATTGTGGTACTTCTCGTCTCTTGTACATTATTTGGATCCTGGTTCTACAATTACCACCTGATTCGCAATGGGACCTACCGCCGTACATCCGCTTACACCCCCATCATGGACCGTTTTGATCTGGCTCCAGATTCCAAGAAAATCAATGGCACATTCTACAATCCTAGGGGAGCCGTATCTGTTTCACGCCAGCAACCCAATCCAGCAGCCGATGCCATATGGGACGAGTGGGAGCTGACACGAGTCTATCCTGTATCCCGTTCCGAATTGAGGAAGATGGGCGTCGACCCTTCGACCGTGGCCAAACTTGAAGATACAACGTGGGGCCTGGGTGACGACGCTTATGCCGCCATCTTTGATGTGTATCATCACGTACATTGTTTGAACTCGCTCCGGCACATTGCGTATGGGGAGTACTACAACAAGTCTCAGGCCCGCGTGCACACCGTCAAACAACGCGAGATCCATATCAATCACTGCATAGATATTCTTCTGCAAGGTATCCAATGCAATGCAAATCTCGATCTCATTCCATTACATTGGGTAGAGACGCAAGAGTATCCATTTCCGGACATGTCTATCAACAAGAAATGCGTTGATTTTGACGGCCTGACGGAGTGGAGGAAAAGGAACACGATAGACATGGACAAGTATGTCGAGGTTATGAGAAAGCCAGAGGGTGACCAATCCAAGATCAAACAACGGCCAGCAGCGGATCAGTATTACGAGTATTGGGGATATGAGAATCCGAATCACAAGAGCGTGAAGGATGGAGGACATGGGCTACCAATAGACGTTGATTCGAACCTGTAACTCAAGGGCAAGATAGGTCAAGCTAGTTGTTTCTAGATGCTCTTGTAAAGTAAGTCGTCAGTACTTGAAAGGCTGTTATTGCTAGCTCGTACCGCGGAGTGCGTACAGCGTCAACAAATCAACTCTCCCTGACTCTGAGATCTTGGGGGTATCGCGCCCACATGGGGCTGCTCTGACCTCAGTCACGACCTGGATTCGACTTGAAGCTATCACTTGTGTTTCTTGATCCGGCGCGGTCAATCAACGAATGCCATTGGTGCAATCGAAAGATAGAACTCGAGCGCGGCTAGTCTGCGCCCCGCGCTATCCTCAGCCTGGCTCCACCTCACCTCCCGACGCCTTTGATCGTAGTACTGCTGCCCCACTTCGACCTTCAAAGACACATCAGACTCATTTTGGAAACACTGCAAACAGCATCCAAGCCATAACGTCATGACAACGTTGGCGCATCATGAACACCCGACGTGCTTCGCAGACTTACGGCCACAGAAGTGCCGTTTGAGCGCAGCATGGGGCAGATCACAAGCCATTCGCGTCACATACTGGTGAGCACGCCCATGATAGGTCACATCAAAGGCAGCCAACAGACGCCTCGACAAGGTTGGCAATATTGCCGAACCATTTCACAGCTGCGCTGATGACAATGAAGAGGAGGGCTGCCTTTTCTTCAATATAGAGGCTTGCTACCGTATCTGCACACTATTTTGCAGGAGTCGTTGTAAGCCTACTTGGTATAGCTCCTTGAGACGTATGCTGGGGCGGATGCATCGTGTTAGGAGCTTGTTGGTGTTGTTCGGTCCGTATACCTGCCAACGCTTGCAATTATGGCAAGCATGGAGGCGGAGATTGAAGTCACCGGTCAGCACACATCGACTATCCGCCCTGAATCCCACGACGATGATGTTCCTGTAACAAGTGCAAAATTAGAAGGTTACTGGAAGTTTCCAGGCTCAGCTTGTGGGCGTTTCCTCCAGCCTTGTTGTCCACAAGAGAAGTGTATCGCACCGTTAGTCACCGAATACTTGAAGTGCCAGTCATGCAGTCGTGGGATGCACTTTTCGTTGATCTTGGGTGGCGCGATTGGGGTACGCGAAACCTCCGCTGAATGTGTCTCGGAATAGGGCGCTTGGGCTGCGGGGGCAATGAGCGAGCCGGTTGCCTATCTTCTTCTTGCAGATCCCGCATCTCAGTATATGACCTTCCAGCTATGGTGTTGTCCAGCCTAAGATTGGCACTTCGGTGGAAGATCTATATGTCATTCCGGTAGTGCAAGATCGTAAGTTCTCGCGTTGAACCTTATTCATGTCTGTGCCAGGGTCCCGCAAATCTCAAATGCTGGGTGTTACCGGTGCTGGCCGTAGATGCTGTATTCGCCAGAGCTTCATGGTCGGATGTATAACAATGAAAACGAATCTAAGATGTATGGCAATTCTGAGGTCTGTTCCTTATGAGCCAATCCAAATTTGGGAGGAGGGTCTTATGCTCCGCCTGTTGAAAAGGAACGTTAGATCCTCGTCAGGGCCAAGAGATCAATGCACCCGGTCCCCACTGCTCTGTGGTAGCAGGCGACAAGGTCCCTGAGTTCAAAAAACCCAACGAAGTCTGACGCAAACTCACTTGGCCGACGGCATGTGCTGGTAGTTGGGGAAGAAGCAAGAGGCGCACTTGTCTTCGTCGAGATCAGTGCCACCAGCTTCACGCTGCGACGCTCCAAACAGAGACAACCTGCTGAGCTACATGCTTCGAATGGCGTTGGAGAGCATGAATGTGGCTTGGCCCTGCAACATAGCTGATCCGTGCGGCGGCGCATCAGTGTGGACGATAGTCGCGACGGCCGGCTCATCGAATCTTGGAAAGATCCCCGTCGACCTTGGATGTGCTTCACAGGATAGATGCTCTGGCCGCCTGGCACTCGATCGATGAAGATGACTGGTAACAAATACAGATAACCGGGTAGTGTATTGCCGCCTTGATGAATGAAGAACCGCCGGAGGCTCACTCAGACGGCAGCATAGCTGCCTCTCGTTCCACGACGGAGCGCACGTGCGATATTGCAATACCATTGGTGTCGCTGAGACTGCATGTACGAATGGATATGAAGCAGAAATACTAGGGAAACTTCTTCGCCAGTATCAGGGTCATTTCCAGTCAGTTCATGGTCGCACTACGTGTGACATCGTGCTGCTGCTGAACTTCTCAAGGTCGTCTCGCAATCTGTTTCCGTGCCGTCTCTGAGATCTCGAGAGCGTCACTGAATGATATCCAGGAAAGAACTCGGCCAGCAGGTGGGATGTGCAGGGATTGTTGCTAACGTCAAAAGAGAAGTCCCTGCGGCTGAACAGATTGTCAGCGGTGAACGCACACGATGTCGTTGGCCACAGCAAAAATGATTCGACCCAGACTTGAACTGGAGACCTTCAGTGGACCAACAGATTGTTAGACTGACGTGATAACCAACTACACCATCGAACCTTGTCTTGTTTCAATAGGATTCCGGAGCAGCAAGAATTTTGAGTCCTCGTGTAAAAGAGCTGTTCAGGGTCCAAGTCCGTGCGGACCCACTCTGCCGTCTGCACAGGGTCTGCTGGCTTATCTACCTCTTATCTGCGCCAACGTTGTTGTCATTTGGCGGGCAGTCGGGTTGTTTTGGCTGTCGCTGTTGGTGTAGCTAAAGCTCGAGGTGCGTCCCGGGTCCCGGTGTTGTTGCATACTTCGAAGTCGAAGAAGGTACGATCGATGACAATGTATCCGGCCTTTTGTTACACAAAAAAGTTCAATAGAGCTCTTACCACATACTTATACTCGCCGCTGAGATGCGTGCAGTGCGTTTGAAGGAAGTTCGACCCTTTGGTGGTGGTGGGCTATGTCTCAGGGACTGATGGCTGACATGCGCCGTCAGGAAGCTGTGGCCGTCGCTCGCCCCAAACAAATGTTAAGAGCGGTGCAGTGTCTATAATCGACATTTGAGATGGAAAAATACAAGGAGCATCTACTTCCCGGATGCCGTTATACGCGTGTCATCATCAATGATGTCAAACACTGCGTTCTCACACGGTTTATGTCAGGGTCCAATTAACGTCACAAAGTACGCTCCTTCCGGATGTGGGTCTTGCCAGTCGCAAAACCCCACAATACACGACCAATGCGCTGGCGTCCGAGCCATCAGAGCTGCAGCTATCGCTCAAAGACTTCCTGACCAAATTCGCACACGTCAGTTGTCAGCCTTTCGTCGACTTCGGTGGCGCAACAGATCTTCGAATAGTAAGGGCTGCGTCTGTAACACTCCGAGACACCATGGCTGATACCTTCTACTGCCGAGGGCATCATACAAGCTCTTTCACGTCCGCAGAAGCCAAGGCTAGCGCATCGACGGTCTCCATCCGCTTGGAAGAACTCACCACTCTCATCCTCCTTGTTAGACGGATCCTGCACCCTCAGCACCGGTTTAGCGGGAGCCTTAGGCTAGCGTCATCGCGTTGACGCTTATCCCTCCGGAGGTGTCGAAGCGGCACCTATAATTGGCACCTATAATTACCACCTTGCGTAAGGTGAATCAGCTGGCATGACCCGAACATCCAACAACTTGTCTCGGGTCTGCACATACTCCGAGTTCCTTCTTCGTCTCTTCTGGCTCGAAATCCTCAGTCAAAGGGAAGGAGGAGGAGTCGCACAGCGATCCACATCGCGGATCTACTTGGTCAGACTAATCACCATATCCACCAATACACAACCGAGTGACTACAGCCTCGAAACTCTCACTATATGCCGCACATCTCAAAAACTTTCTTCAGGTTCATTGTGAGATCATTGTTTGCACCTGAGGTGAGCGCATCTTGCTCGTCGCTCTGCATAGGCGATCTACAGATGGTCATTGAGAACGTAGGTCTGATCGAGCATACACGTATGCTGAAACGAAATTGATCGAATCACTCCTTCGTTGAGGACACAAAGTCTTGGCTGGGTCCATCCAAGATCATTGATAAAGCCAGATTGCGGGTGGTACCCCAACAGCTTTGAAGGCTGATGCGTCAAACATATTTGTATGGCAAGGTTGTTCGAGCTCAGGCTCTTGGAAAAGAGCACGCACATTACGAAAATGCTGAGGGATCTCCAGGATATCGTAAGCGCAGCGCTTGTGGATATTATATGTATTTGAGGGATACTGCATGCCGTCCAACACACCCCAGATGATGCGCAAGCCTTTGTTTGCTAGTAAGTCTAGGCGGCGGAGAGGTCGATACACACCTTTTGCATACAGCACAACCCTTTGACTGATCTTTCTTCTTCACTTCAGGTGATCTTTGATTGTAAGATATCAAGAAGTCTAGCCCAAAATGATGTCTACACTGGATTTGCAGTGGAATGCTTGAAAGAGGATTGCTGATTGAACCCCACCCGCTCCGTTCTCGGTCTGGACGTTATTTCGGGACCACAGAGACGAGTAGGTAGCTGATGTGTCCAAATTGACTTGGTATGTGGCGATAAGATCGGGGGAGTCTGGCTTTTTCTCAGCAACCTCGCTACATCTCCACCAGCATCGGCTGTACGGAGATGAGCGTCACTTACAGAGATCGATGGTTACCCCATTTGTGATATTGTTTCAGCCCCGAGTGGATGGAATGGCCGCCACTTCGCACGGCAAATTGGCATTTGGACTCGCTGTTCAATGTCTTGAGGATACATGACACCTGCTCTGTGTTCTCGGGTTGGACAAAGCAATCGGGTTCCAGTCGTGCTGCCACGGACCAGCACGACTGAAGTCGATGCTGATAAGCACATTCTGCCGTCAAGTTCCTGGTGATAACATTCGGTAGGCCTGCATCTACAAGGAGGCGACACTGCGCAAAGTCAGTCGCGATGAATAGTCAACAGGTGCTCTCACAGCGAACGCAGTCGTGAGTAGCGGAGACGAGCGCCTGCGCCAAGAATGCAGCGCTGATGCCGCCGGGAAGCGCATAGAAGGTATCCTTCATCATGGCGGCAAGTGCGAAGATGCACTGAAAGGTGATCGGCTTGACGAGGAAGATTAATGGAGAGCTGGCGTGTTCTTCAATGCAGCCTCGGCACGTCCTATGGATGCATTTCAGGAGGGTGTTGGCCCATTCACGCCGCATGTGCCCAGTCGTGGAGAGGAGGATGCACGCCTAGTCCTGGCATTGAACCTTTGGAAGAGTCGCACCTGTACGTTCTTCGGTAACATGGGTGCATACGTTCCTTCCTCGCCGGTGCACGAAGTCATTCTCGATAGCCAGTGGGTGGTCAATGGCGTCTGCGTCCCTCACTGACGCGTCTGCATTATTCTTGGTGCTGCAGAACCAGCGCAAAGCTGCTTTGACTGCCTACACCGATGTCGTCCTTCGTGATCATCTCAAATCAAAGAGACGTGCCAGGAGGGAGGAGCGCGGATGGCGGCATGCTCTGAGCAATGGACGTAGCGCAGCCCCGCATGTGCGTGTGGATCTGGCTTTGCGTACAGCAAGTGCTTGGACAAACTAAGTGGATGGGCATGCGAGGGTGCCGGGAGTTTGGGGCGGCAGCAATGACCAGGCGCCGAGAGCTGACGGCTCCGCGAAGATGCCCTGCCATAACCCTAAAATTTGATGCGCGAAAAGGTTCATCGAGCCTTCACACGATTTTCAGCCGCCTCAGTCGACAGTGAAATTCAACAGATTCATTTTCAGAGTGTGCACAAGCTGCGGAGGCCTTTGAGGCGTGCCTTCGACAATGCTGCTGGTCGACTTTTAGTGTTGCGGCTAATCTTCGGTGACTCGGCAGAGCCCGCCGCTGAGACACGCTCGACCACGTGCCAGCGCGAGCACGTGCGACGCGCCGAATCTTGGCTTGATCTTACGTTCGCGCTTGCGCTTGCTCCCAACCACCGCCAAACCGTCTCCAAACCACGCCCAACCAAACCACGCCCAAACCTCCAGGCCTCAAAACCGCCATCTTCATCATCTCTCCCACTTACAACACACAACCTAACACTCACGCCGATATCGCCCAATATCGCACTGCATGCGATACCAAATCATTACGAAACACAGCACACGTCTTCCGAAGCCGCTGCCGACCGCCAACTCCGCAACCCGCTCGTTCGTCCCCAGTCCTCTATCCAATCCGGCCCAGGGCGGCAAACACTCGGCGTCTCTGCGTCGCGCGACTCCGCACAGTACAGGCGTCGGGCAAGTGGCCGTCAGGGGGGAGGTTCTCAGGCTTGCTCCGGCGCGCGGACAAGGCACGGCAGCGGTGGGCGCGGGCATCTGCTGTCACAACACGAGTCAAGGCTGCTCGCTAGAAGCCTGGGCGGGCGGGTTCCCTTACAGTGAGTCGCTGCAAGGGGGATTTTGGTAAGTAGCATAGATTTGTTGGAGTACTGATAGCTATGACGAATTCAAGACCGAAGCAGAGCGTCCCAGTGCTGGCGTATCTCACATCTCAGCCCTTGTCAACACCGTGTTATATGCGCATATTTCAGAAAGACGACAAACAACTCTCTATTGCGCTCTATGTCCCAGTAACTCTGCATGGCACCACGGAAGAGCAGATCTTCGTGATGCAGTACGACGCTGATAACCAGCGAAATCGTTCCCCTGCTGCTCTCGACTCTGCACCTGTATACATTCCCAAGGACCGCCTCGCGGAATTTGTTCGGAACACGGAGTTTGAGACCACCACCTTGACACTGAATCTCAAGCAACCTGCTCCAATCTGGTGCCCACTAAATCAAGTCATGGCGCCTCAAGCCATCCCTGCTTCTGCAGCCGCCTTCGCTGAGCTTGTGGAGCTGGCCAAAGCCACAGTAGTACACCTTGTCTTCGACTACAAGTGGCTCACTGGAACCCAGCAGGCGGCGATCCAGCGTCTCACCAAAGGGAAGGTCAGCCTTGACGGCTGCTCCCTCAATAAGTTTTTCAACAAGGATTGGGAGGTGAAGGACTGGACTCACTTTGCGCCTGCCACGGCGGCTGCCTTCGCGCCTGTCTTTGCGTCTGCCCTTGCGCCTGCCACGGCGCCTGCCACGGCGCCTGCTCGTCAGTCAGAGGGCTCGAGCAAGCGCGCAAGACCGGGTGAGCACACACCTCCATGATAGTATCGAGGCGTCCAGCTAATGAAACAGTCTCCAGCTCAATTTCGTCTTCGCCACCCGCCAAACGCGCCATCGTCGACGACGCCAACCCACCGTCTCCGACCGAAGTTGCCTCCTCGCCGCCCGACTATGTCAAGCCGGACTCAGAGGTAGACTTTCAGACCGAAGCTATCCGCCAAGTCGTCGTTCGCGAGCTCCCCGCCGCTCTGGCCGCCGCCCTGCCTGCCATCTTCGCCGCCCCCAATCCGCATATGAATTCTTTCGACTCCGATGACTCCACGTTCCCTGAGATGCAGCTCACAGCCGCTGGCGCGGCTTTTATTCCTCATCTCCTTGCGCATCTGCAGCCGCAGATCCAGGACATGCTAGATCGCGCGCTGAGCCGTACGAGGACGCAGCGGGAGAATGCCGAGTTAGCATTCGAAGAGGACGTTGACAACAAGAAGATGGAGCTGCACGAGATCACAGAAAGGGGACAGATGGACCTTGAGCGGGCGGTCGCGCATAGAACTGACGAACTCAGGCATCAGTTGAGGGACGACGGTGATGATATCGCGATCGATATCGAGGACCAGGTAAGAAAGGCAGCGGATGATGTGGTGGACACCGTCATGAGCCGACTCAGAGACATCGATAGGCAGGCACTCGGGAGACTTGTGGAGTGGGAGCTTGCCCTGCAGTTGGGGCGGTCGGATATCCAGATCGAAAGTCGCCCGCGGGGAGCAAGGAGGGGAAAGGGTGGGTGTAGAGCTCTGGGGAGGCGGAAGAGGACGTCCGCCCAATCGTTTGGTGTCTGGCAGAGGAATCACCGGGATGCGGAAAGGCGGCTCTTGTGGCTGTTGGTCACAGGCAGTCCTCACCCCTCCGCATAAGCAAAATACACCTGTCCTCCTTCGAGACCGGAACTTCTATGTGGAACTCTTGGACATACCTCTCGACCAAAACTCAAAACTGAACGTCAATAACGAAGTGCTGCGAAGTATGTCTTCAGCACAGGAGTAAGGCTTCGAAGAGGATGTTGCAAAGTCATTCCTCGTTGGCGTTCGATTTACCTCTGTTCATGTGCAGCTTGAATAATGACCTTACGAAGTAACGACATGAATGCCATAGCATCTTGGATATCTAGCCACAGCGTCATCAATATCATCCGTGCGCACCATCCTCCTCTTCTCTGAGTGCTAACCAAAGGTATCGTCTCCGCAGCTTACCGAACGCGAAGATCGCGCAGCGACGATGATGATCCACAAGCACGAGTCAATCGTCGAGGTTGACTTTGTCACGCTCCGCCGGCAAGAGTGAGGAGACCCCCATGATCACTTCCGCGACCGCCATAGACTATATGTGACGGACTGCATCTCGGTCTCCTCGTTTGCCCCACCTGCAACGGCAACAGAGAGTCATGGACCTGCGATGGAGTGGAGTAAGGATAGCTTCCGCCAAGGGTTCCTGATCTCGTATGCTTTATGACTATCTTCTCTAAATTCTCGCACAACGTCAAGGTCGATTTCGGTGTGTCGACCGAGTCAACAACTGTTTCCAGACCCTGGACGCGCTGCAATGTTGGACCAACTAACGGAGTACAATGAGGTCTCATTTCAGCTCTGTTGTTGGGCCTCCTGGGTCGCAGATCTGGATCTCTGTGGCGAGGCAGTGTTCGTAGGGGTGGTTATCGTTCGTGAATTCTCACGCCCAATGTCCGGGCTGCGACTTCGAGCTTACCGATCACGGTGGTCATTGAGATCGCTGTAACGCTACGATGCAAAAATATCAGATACGTCAGTAACTATGGAGCAAAACGCTGGTCTACTTCTCTTATATCAACCGGTTGAAAGATGAGACGCGGTTAGTCCATTCCGGCTTTGGAACGAGATGCAGCATGAGCAATCGCCCTACCCTCCTCAGAAGACCAGTGCCCACGGAAACCGGAAGGCGTCAACGGTCGACACCATTGAATCCAGACCTACACAGAGCGTCGCATTACGGACATTGCATCGCAAAACGTCCTTGAGGCCTTTCGATACAGGAGACAAGCCCTCGGAAGGATGATTGTCTGACGCGACCATTCATACCCGTGTCAATAGACTTTAGCCTGAAATAGGTCAGTCTTCCTAAGGAAAGAGTGAAGCCGCGTTTAAAAATCGATTGAGATCCCGTTCCGGTTCGGCGACAGTCTTACTCCGCGAATGTTTTCAGCTTCAGGCTCAGTGCACAACCTCGAATACGCACAATGCAAGACACGACGAGACCTTTTCAGCACAAGCCTGGTATCTCTAGGTTTGATCAATACCCATCATGAGCTCCTGGTGGTCTATGCGCAATATGCGATTAGCAAACGTAGACAATGAGGATTACTGAAACAGTGACCTCAATCCAGGAAGTGAGGTACTGGGCCAGATTGAGCAAGATCCGGCTACTGTGGAAATATAGTCTCAAGTCATGGGCTTGTGGTTTCTGCCATGATTGATGCGGCAAGAGCGAAGTCGTACCTGCTTCTAGGGCCTTGTTGAGACAACGCTACAGCTTGTGGTGCTTGCAGAGATCTTCGTCATTCAACTCGTCTGGCAAGCAGTTCACCACAGGCCCTCAGGTAGCACATATCTCCAAAAGGACTGCTATTCCATGTCTCCACTACCGGAAACTCTGTGGAAGACAAGTCAACCGAGGATAGAACCGTGGGCGATGTATCACGGCGCTCGATGTGCGAAATTACCCTGACGACTACGCTCAAACGTGCCGGTTGGATATTCTGATTCATATGCCAATCCACAGTGATCTCTGAATTACGTACGGGTACCGCTGCAGCGTTGCATCGTCACAGCTGGTGTGATTCCTTTTCAGCCCAGGTACTGGAGAAGTGCCATCTCCTTGCTGTCAACGTGATCGCGGGCAACGCAGCTACCCCGAAACGCAGACGAGATATCTGCAACCTATTGAACCCGGATTCAAGACTGAAACCAACTCTCTCTAACGTTTTGTAATACATGTATGACGGTTATGACGCCATGTCTTCTCCCGATTCTTCATAAATCAGCTGGAATCCTAACCTAACCCCTGCAGTACTTTCGAATACGCAGTGCTGAGTGGTTTGAACATCGCCACATCGAGCGGCTGCAGTATGTGAGTGCTGTAAGGTGGGTAGACTGCTAGAAGTTTCTTGTGGCTGTAACAACACTCCAGAAATCCTTCAATTAGGTGCTGTAGCCATACACAAGCAGCAATCAGTACTTTCTTCGAACCTTCTTCGCTGCAAAGCGCTCGAACGCCTGATGGAGCCAAGCAAGACCAAGACCATCATCCGACCAGCCACTACTTGGAATCCCGAAGAAGGCGTTGTGTTTCCCTACCTTCACGTCACCCACCCAGGTGTCATGTATGTTCTTGGGGTGAGCGGCATACATGAGGCTTGACGGCAGCGCTATGTCAATTGCTCTATTATACGTGGCTTGATAGCCTTACTTTTGCTGTGCGAAAGCTTAAGTGTGGAGGTGTGCATCACGAGTCTGTGCACAGTACCGGTACCGGTACAAAAGAGGGAAAAGTAATTGGGGTTGGCACGCCAACCTGTCGGTTCACTACCATGCAGGCACTAAAGCTGCAACCTTTTCAACTAATCGTTGCATGTAAGCGCAACAACTAGCTGGTAGCCATAGCCTATTCGTTCTGCACGCTTCCAATCACCCTATCCCAGCAGCCTAGTCCTTTCTTCAATCGAGCTACGCTGTTCTTCATCCCCTCCCCTAATATACCACACCTTCACAGCATGAAGACCCGCGAGGACAAGCGAAACAGCCGCGATTGGAATGATCAAATAACGAGCATGGCGGAATTGCAGGCAAGCCGGGTCTAGAACGTCGTTTCTGGGTGATCCTTCTTGTGTAAAGCGCAGCGTATTGCACGCTGCGTTCTCGATCGAGCAGGTGTAGTGAGTGCGTGCGTGTTCGAAGGCACAGGTAGTTTGCTTGATGCGAACTTCTGCGACTGCGGACCACACCACGCAGACGCTAGAGACAATGGTGGCCAGAGATGCACCGACAAGCAGTAGGCGAGGCAGCTGTGGTGCAGCCGGGTGCTTTCGGAAACGTTAGGTGCTTATGTGGCATGGAGGCTTGTGACAATTCCTTACCTTGAACGATGTTCCAAACGCGAACGTCCCAAGCAGACCAACCACGAGCGTTAACGCCGCTGCAACATATGTTTTGACCTCCGACGAGCGGTTGTAGGCGATGCTCAACCGAGACCTATCGCTGGTATAGTATGACGGAAGCCATGCGTAAGTGCCTGGTGGAAATGTAGAGGTGAAGACGTCATAAGCATCGCTTGCGAGCACTATAGCCGCAACAGAGAGGCCTACAAGAGCGGCTGAGCTGACAAACGAAGACAAATTGACGGCTCTAGACAAGTTCGACGACATGGCGGAGTTGATGATAGATTTCGATTGAGGAACGATGCTTTATGAAGTGCCTGAGCCTCCAACAGCTGAGCGCTTTGACGTGAGTACGCCTTACGACTTGAAACATAGTGTTGTCATGTGGTGTCCAATCGTCGTGTGGTGTGATAAGATCAAGCCTTGCCAAGTCTCTTCGCTCCCGTATAATCTTAGACCACCAGCTATACACCATAAGAGTGTGCACAGCATACGTTCATGTAGGGGTTAAGGCCAGACGTTTGCTGTAAGCCTGCATTATTGCCGCACCCAAAATGTCTAGCACAAAGAGGTAGGACCAAATTTAGCAATGTAATAAGGGGGTGGCGGAGCCTTTCATGTGGGCTATGGTTGTAATCACCTTCTACCGCTCAGGCCCGCTGTGCCCAGACAATCCTTCGGTGGCTGTACTGTCATAGATGCATAACAGAGCTAAGCCTAAAAAGATTATAGAAGGGTTCGATGCGCCGCTAGGCCTGGAAGAGGCGAATTGGGGGCGGGGTTGTGGGAGAACAACCAACTCGGACTCTAAACGTAGTGATCGCGTAGAGCTTTCGCCTACATCTGCCGTCGGCCTCGAACTAATACTCTATCGCCCGCGAAATGTCTACTCCAACTGGGATTGGTTGGAGCTATGCATATGACTAGAGAGTCTGTCGTCGGAGATAGTAGAGCAAAGCATCCCACAGTGAAGATCGCGCAGGTTCGCCCAAGAACTCCTTGTCTTTTCGTGCAGTCTTTTGCAAGCCAGCAAAGCCATAGAAGCAGAGGATCAGATGACAACACTTGCAGAATCTGTCGGTGATAGGCTCTGTCTATCTAAGTTGACCTCGTTCATGGCGTATGGCCAACTCCGCCAAGGGCTCGGCATCAATGTCACCGTCCACCAAGGCATTGGAGGGCAAGTCTCCGGGATTGAATGCCACGGTATTTGTGCCCAAATAGCTTGATGGCTCCCTAACTTATGCCGCTCTCGGGTTCTAGGGGGACAAGGGGCTATCTTTGGAGGCGCTTCGTCTCGTGTGGGGTGGTATCGCAGACATCAACGGTTCCATTCCTGATAGTGAATCCATTCCTGGATTGACCACCGAAACGCTTGTGAAGTACAAAATTAACGAGTGCGCATGCGGGCTATGGATCTCGGGAGAATCAACAAAATGGTTCGCAATTATGGCAGTTGCGCTACTGGATGACAGCCTTGTTCTACGAGCTGCAACAACAACGCGGCTCTCCCCGGTCTCATGCTTTGCCAAAGTTTTGTGTGGGTATCATAACATCAATATGTGGTCGAACCCTGGAAGACCCGCCCCAACTGCGGGAAGTCACAATTCTTGGAACTGCAATGGTTTGTCTATTCTACCATACCGGACTCAGTACAGCTCCATAAAACCACCCCAGGAACCAGAGGTGATCAGGTATCGCGTCTTGAAGTTTAGAACAGTCATTAGTAGAAGCTCATCGCCTGCAGGTTTGACTACTAGTCAAGCCAGGTTACCTTATGAATCTTGTTCCATTAGCCGTGATGTGAGCTTACTATTGCTGCAGAAGATGTTTTCAAACAACATATGTATCGATTTGGACATCGAAGGCGACCTGGCAGTGCTGAGACTAATCACTGGACACTCAATCCGGAGAGCGCTGTCTTGCATCGGTCACAGCGTTGGGAAGGGCGAACCTCAGACTATCTAAGCGGTCCTCGATCTTGAGTGGCGTGCAGCGTAGGTGCCCAGCGCCAACGTAAAGCTCTAATCTCCCAGCTGTGGATCGACGCAGTGTAAGGCTATTGATGTGCTCAAAAAGGCAGGGGACGTGCTCTAGCTTGACAAGAAGAGCAATGACTCCGTGTAAGCGCGATAGTGATCTTGGAGTATCAACGGGAATGGCCGCCTAAAGTGACATAGCCGTAGTACACAGCGGCAGTGAGCGGAGAGCCTCACCGTCTGCCTTGACAGGCTGACGCAGGCCGCTGTACTGGACAGAGCTCGTTAGGAACGCACCTGGAGGATGGGTGTTGGCTGTTGGCCGCCGCTGTCAGCCTCGCTAAACTCGCCGCGTCCCCGCTTTCCGCCGCCTCACCCGTTCGTAAGCTTCGACACCACACCACACCTCTCTCATCGCCCACGAAGGCTGACGCCCAGGAACCCTCGCTACATTGCGAGAGGCTCCTGCGCAACGGATTCAACAACTGTTCTCAGCACTGGGCTGCTCGCCCTCGATGCTGCCAGTAGCGGCCCATAACCACGATGATGATCCCCCGCTCAATCGGCATGAGCTCCAATGCTGCGATCGTCGTTTGCTAACGTCAATGGGGCGCTGAAAGCTCTGATCTCCCGCTGAAACCATGACGAAGGGATCTCGTGGCAAAGGGAAGCTGTTACAGCCTCTCAGGTACCACACGCATGACTTCTTCTATTGCGCCAACAGCTTGACTGACACTCTACAAGCATCGTCGCCACACGCGCCAGCTTCCACGACCTCGAACGTTCTCGGTTCAAGTCCCGCCCTACACGAATGTCAATACCATTTGAGGCACCAATTTGTAACCTTGCAGCTACAAGCTTCCCGCCGGGTGCTTTGGCACGTCTGCGCCGTTTCGTACTAAGCCAAATATCAACACACAGGTCCCCACGTACGTTTTGCTTGCGCTTCACATCCCTACTGGCTTTCACGTTCATTTCGAAATCTTCTTGAACAACGGCTTGATATCACGTGCTCGCGACCTGGTGGCGTGCATCAATACCCAGGCCCAGTCTTTCTTTCGTGCCAAGAAGGCTACAGTCACACCGAGATCCCACATCTGGAACTAATCCCTCTTCCTGAATGCAAGGAGCTGGGGTAGAACGACATGTGGGTGTTGCGTCTTTCTTTGACAGAAGCCAGGATTTCCGGATGCTGAGGGTACGCAGCTTCCTCCACTTCAGTGCCGGAAGGAAGTCACCGCCGCCGCCGCTTGTGTGAGATTTCGAGGATGGTCAGTACCGCTCAAACCTGTTCATCAGCATCCGAGCCGATTCCTTTGCGTGTCTCTTCCTGGATGTTTGGTTCTCGGCCACTTCCTGGCAGTCGTAAACCTCCCTCGAGATCGCTGACAGGGTCCCTCTTACTTCCAGCGCACCGCAGAGGGATCGAAAACTTGCGCGTGCGAATGAGCCCGTGGGGTGGGCATTACCCGGTCATCTGGCTCCAGGAACCCTGGTTGCAAAAATACTCTTCTAATTTGAAGCTTGCCCGCATTGTGGTGCATTGATAGTGAGCTGCGGTGTTTAGCGTTGTGGCAATTGGATATCGCTCGTCAATCGCGAGAGAGTGACAGCACCAGTACACGAAAACAACACTTCCTCAGAAATTGCTGAGTCCAATAGCCCTCTGCATTCGTAGAAAGACCGAGGTTGCAGCTAACGTCATCTCCTTTCACGCAGTCAAGATCGCGATCGAACATGCTGCCAAGTTTCGATGGGCGAAGTATTGGCTGGCTTACGACTATTGGATCACTGTGATGTAACAGAAATCGACGGTTCATCCCACGGTGTAGGCTTCGAAAGGATTGTGTCGCTGTGGGTGATGCTTTTGCATGGCCATGCTTCTCAAAGATCTTGAGTTTCCGAAGGTCCTCAGCATAGTTTGAAGAAACAAGAAAACAACCCTGGAGCCCGTTACCAGACATGGTTCCAGATCCGACTCGGATCTGCTTATTAGCAACAAGAGCTGACTCGAGATGGCGTCCGCGATGTCAGTCGGCTGCGCGAAAGCGGTGCGACCTCGTAATGTCCGTGGTGTGTGAGCCAGAGTCGTTACGGGGACTGATCCTCGAGATGAGTGTCCTTGGCGCTATCCGCGCTACGGTCTCTGCCATCGCAACCAGCATGTACTCTTCTATCCTTGCTACCTAGACTTGGAAGTATCTCCAACAAATTGTCAATTCTGCTGCTGCATTGGCCGGTCTTCCAAGCTTCTCACTGCCCGTCCTTTGGGAGGGTGTGCAGAGTGGCAACATGACCTCAGTGCCTGGTATATCTCCCGCCATAACGGCGGCGGTAAATGCTGCGACTCAGGATGCATACGCTCGATCATACCAGACCGTGTACCTGTGCACTCTAGCCTTCGGCGCGCTGCTTATCCCTTCGGCGCTGTTCAGTCCGGACGTCCAGCAGTATCTGACGCATGAGGTGGCGCGGAGGTTGCACTCGACTGCGAGCGGAGAAACAAACGAGGAAGTGACCATACGGAATATTGAGAAAGTCCTGCAACACGATATCCTCGATGCGGGTTCCGCGCTTTAGTAAAACTATCTGGGCCGGCTTCTAACTTTCTCATGCACCACGACAAGAGGTGACGATGTGTCGGCCTGCGATCTCTGTCCGCCACCACAGGAATGATTGGTGGCAATCTAAGCATATGTTAAGGATGGGATCTGGCTATTATTGTGCGTGGGAGCAAAGTTCCTCAGACAAATTGCACGATCAGAAGATGGGTTTATCCTCAACGTCTTCCATTCAAAGCAACACTTTCGTGTACAACTCAGCTACAATAAGGAGTGTGGGGGGACTAGAAGTCCAAATCAAGTGATACTCTCTGCAACCTCGACCTTTCTTTCTCCAGATACAACAATACGGTGGCCGGTGACCGAAGGGGATGGCACTCTTTCAGCCAATGTTCAGCCACCTCTTTCTGCCATCATCCCCACGATCCACCTAGACAAGCTTGATCTGACCGCAGCTGTTGAGGTTGATGAGACCCTATGTTCGTTAGTGTGTGTACGCAATACATCGTTTGCTGCATTAGAACTTACGGTCTGCTTCACGTCGCAGCAGTAAGCGTTTCCACCGTCACAGTTGTTGGAAAGAACAGAGCAAACGAGAACGCCAATGATGCTCTCATTGTTGCAGCAAACAGGCTTCTGAGTGCCGCTGCACTCGTACTTGGTGACGCTGGTGGCAGGAGCAGCCTCGGGAAGGGCGGCGGAGAAAGCGGTGGCCGCAACAGCGGCGATGGTGAAGAGGCTGGTGAACTGCATTTTGATGGAGGGTTTGAAGACGAGTGAGTGTGTTGAAAAATTAAGTGGGTGATTGTTTGGAATTGGGGACTGAGCGGCGGTCGATGATGATAGACAGTGGGTGCATGGGGAGTTTATATGCGTTCGCTCCTGAGCTTCCCTTTACCTGCACCCAGAACTCGTTGGCTCTCCCCTTGGGAGAAGCAATAGTGTCAGCATGCAAGAATAGTGCATCGTCATCCGGCGTAGTGGTGCGGTGGTGGAGAGCCACGCAAGCTATCCTTGCATGGTTTTCCCTTCGTCGATTGCTAGGCGTCCTCCCAAGATCAGTCATTCCGACAAGTGCAGTGTTTACGAGGCTTCATCATCTGTTGAGACACTGGTTGTTGTTCTTTCCAAGCCAATTGATCGACGGTGGCGCTTTTAGCCTCATTGATCAATTCTTTGTTTTTGCTACATTGCGGAGCAACGTGAAAGAACCACTGCCAGGTACATCCTCGAATGATGCACACACTGTACAGTGCAATCCGTATACATCGTGCAGCTTTGCGGCAAAGAACACTTTACGCTGCAGAGACTATCCGACCAAAAGACGCTGGTATAGTCCAGGGACCTCGACCATGTCTCGGGCGACGCATTATCATCGCTACGATCGCCCAGTCTCACTTCAAGCAAAGGAGTAGCCATCGGGGGAGCTATGCAGAAGACCTGTTCTCTTTGTTGATCCACCAATTGAGGCAATGCATTCGCTCAATTCTTCCTGCGGCTCGAATGCCTGGTCGAAAACGCCACCAGCTCGTCCGCCCAGACCTGAGGCTGACCGATGAACATGATACGGCGTCCCCACTGCCGTGCGGGTAGGACCGAGCAGCCGAATCTAGTGCAAGCATGGATACCCCGATGTTCGAGATGTGTGACATCAGCTTACCCGTAGTCTTCCCTAAACCAGCCACGCAGTCCGCATTGGAACCGAACGCCACCCAAGTATCCATCGGATGCAGTGATGCGAATAAAACGTAACGGCAGTTCTGACTAGAGTAAATCTTACGTAGGACATGCTTGGGCATCAAACCTCATCGGTAGGGACACACCGCTTCCTTACACTTCACAACATTGTCGAAACCACTGAGGCAAGAGATGAAGATCTATTGTGACGATCTCCGTCTCAATAAATATCACTTTTGTTTGTTTGAGTGTCCAGTACGCAAGGAAGACTTATTGCGGAGCTCATGCTTGTCACATATCTGCAAATATTTGGCGCAGATATCGTCAATGCCCCTCTCGAGCGTACTCGTGAATCTTGACGATAAATGCAGGGACACTTCGATGCGGAGAAGAACAAAGAGAGGATCTCTCTACATTGGCTGCAACAGTGTCAACGCCCGGCGTTTGATAGCTAGCCAACACGTTTAGATGATCGCTCTTATGTTTTGCCCCCATGCAGACGGGCAGGTGGAGTCCGGAAAACTTTAACCAGTCTTTTTCGGGGTAGATGATGTAGTTTGTGTGGATCTGATGGAATATAGTTAGGTGAAAACCGGCGCACTGGATTCGGGGATGTTCTCCCGACCTCAACAAAGGCTGAGACTTCATCGACAGCCTGGCCGTAGGACACGGTGGGCCTACTTAGTCCTAAGTGCACGTCTCATGCAAGCAAAGCCCCTAGACAGAGTGACTAATACCTGGCTGAGACAGCACAAAGGGTCATTGTCTGAGCTCACATAGTCAAAGGATATTTGATCTCCATCCCAAACCACTGGACGCAAGAAAAAGATGCGATCCCGAGGCAGGTAGTTGTCTCCAATGGCAAGATGTGGAGTAGATTGATACGCTGCTGAAAGCTTTTGAGAGCGGACTGCGAGCCTGCTGTAATCCGGATGTACGTCTCCAGCATATGTTCAAAGTTGCTTCCGAGTCGTGATGGCTTGATGATGAAGATGCTTCTCGCTGGAAGGATCGATGCGGCTATTGCTAGTTCCCTGGGCCTGATCTGCATGCGTTTGGCCATCGATGGCAGAAACGAGGAGGACTTTCCGTGTGATCCATGCGCGAATCAACGTACATCGGTCAAGAGTGCGGTCTAGCCGGCCAGTGCATGCGGATGAGCTTGAACTATATTCCATATTGCCTTGCCAGCGTTCCCATTATACGCCTGCCTCGCCATCACACTGATTGAGTGGAGGAAGTTGGTTGTGTCTTGGCTACTTCCCAGCCAAACGAGCACTTCGTCAGCCCTCACGCAGATGAATTTCATCTGGTGGACCTGACGATCCCGCTCGCAGTTGTTGGTTTGGTCGATGCATGCAGTGTCAACGCAAGTAGGGCCGGTGATGCCGATCTTGGCCTGTCAGAGGCGACCTTCAGGACGCCGTGCAAAATATACTAGCAGGAGGTTTCACTTCCTTTGAGCCAAGTCTCCTTTTTGGCCTCACCGGCGCCCCACACATATGAGAGACGCTTGTACGATGCATCTGAACATAGAGACGCGAACGAGACTCCTGGGAGCCGTATGGACCCGGGTGTTTGACCCAAGAGCCAAAACTTTTGACTTCTCGCAGTCCATCGTGCAGCACATCGCGTGAAGTTCAAAAGGTGATTTGTATCAATGTCGAAGTCAGCACGTCAACATTACCCAATATCGATGGCGTTTGGATAGAGGTTTTTGAATGACAGTCGTCATGGTGTTCGATGCCACGAGTACAAGATGAAGCCCGCATTACCCTCCATTTGTACACGATTTCTCTACATTCGACATCAGTTCAGCCGATGAACCTGATGTTGAAAGTAACATCACGCTGCGGTCGCGTAGATCCAGGACCTGAGGTAGGCTAGGCACATATGTACTCTGATTGTTTGATTAATCAGCTGAACACCCTTGCACATGCCAGAACATCATTCAACCAGCTAGCCCGAGCGATGAGCCTGCCCGGTGTTAGGTTCACAGATCAAGGACTAAGCGGCAATGCCAAAAAGACGTGAGATCATGTGTCTTGCAATTCGCTGTCTTATCTTCGATATGAGCGAACGCGGCCTTCTAGCCAGAAGAAAGACGAAACAGAACAAATTTATTGCATTTCGTGTCTGATGTCACGAGCCAGGGTCAACAGCCATTGATTCGACGTTCAATGCGCACCCAGAAATCTTCCACAATCCATAGCCCCTAGTTCCAGGAGGATCAGTATCAGCTTCAGGGATAGGGGAGAATTACTTACAGCGTTAGATAAGGCAGCCGGTCTATCCGCCCGACAGACGCTGAAGTCGAATCGGCGGAGGAGCTGAATTGCGATCAGCAACCACACACATGAAAGCAGAGTTTGGACGTACCTCGACAAAGATCTTGTTGAACTCCATCATTGCCACTGACTTGCCAATACATTGCCATTTGCCATAGTGAAAGACGAGGTCGACTGTGCTTGCCATCTCTGCAGCTTTCGCTTGACTCGCTTCGATCCACCGCTCAGGACGAAAGTGGTCAACATCGGGACCGTAGATAGATTTCAATCGCTGAATACCAAGAGCAGAACCGCCAATCTGGGTGCCTCCAGGGAGGTACTTGCCATCGACGATATCACCTCCAGGTGGCACCTGCTTGAACATGGCCCCGGATGCTGGTGGCAGAATGCGAAGTCCTTCCTTGATCACAGCTTGGAGATAGGGCATGCTTCGCGCCTCCGCATCTCTGATCGGCGACGATACAGCTCCTGCTTTGATACATGTGTCGATTTCGTCTTGCAACGTCTTATAGATATGAGGGTTGGTGAGAACATTGAGCATCACAGCCCGAATGGTACCCGCTGAAGTGTCACTACCAGCAACGATCTGGAGTAAGGCCTCTCCGGCAGCTTCTTCTTCACTCAGACCATGACGGATGAACGATCCGAGCATGTCAAGGCGCGACTCCGCTTCAGGTCGAAAACGTTCACCCACGAGTCTCTTCGCAATTCTGCTCTTTTGTCAGTCACAAATTGATAGATGACTCCAAGTTACGGACACTTACCCAATAAAGGCCCCGAAGCCGGCTTTGTCTGCTTCTGAGGGCAAAAGCGCTCGGAACATCCGTGACTGCAGGATATCCGCGATCAAAGGGACGTCGGAGATAGCCATCATTATGGGAAGCGCAGTCTTGCTCATCTCTAGGTAGCCATATACGTCCTCATCTCTCTCGAGATACCCAAACGCTTGTCCAAACGCCAGATCGCTGATCACGTCTAGAGTGAAGAAAGAAGTCTTTTCGCCAAGGTCCATGGGATGATAAGTCTGAGCTGTCGACATGTACTTCGTTTCGACGAGGTCGACGAACTTGGCAATCTGGGCGTCAATGCTGCCTTCCATCGACTCATTCTCTTTACCCGAGTACTAGAGAGTAATCAGCGAATAAAGGCATCCAGATGCAGTAAGCTCACCCCGGCTGCCATCTTCGCGCGCAACTTCGTATGAGCCCTCTCGTCGCGCATTGAGAACAAATTGTCTCGTGTGGGGTCAAATTTCATTGCATTGTAGACTGCCATCGGGTAAGGGGCGTTCGATGTCTACAAGGGCAGAGGTAATCTCACAATGGCCTCGTGTGAAGGCTGAGCGCACAGACATGACCTTGCGCAAGACCTCAGGATCGTTGGTGATGACCTCGTTCGGTCCAACGCGTATCAGCGAGCCTCAAGAACATGTAAGCTGGGTAATAAAGGGCTGCAGGAGCAACCGTACCATACGTGTTATTCGCTTCCATGATTGCATAAGGCTGTCGTCGCCGGAACGATTGCCTAACCATCCATAATTTGGTGAACCCAGCCCAGAAGGGCCCGGGCACGTGTGACAGCTGGCGCCACGTGTGCCATACGTTCAAGAGGTATGCTATGGATGAAGCCGCAATGGCGACGAGTACAGTGCCTGCTGTGATGCTCAAGTTCATGACGGACCCAGCCGGTGGTTGTGTAACCGTCAAAAAGGGCAGCTTTGGTTGAGCCAGGCTGACGAGACGTTGAGTGGGGTCGCAAGCCGTCGACTTGTCATCATCTTGAAACCGCCCCGTATGATAGGACAGCAAGCGAGTAGGATCATGCTTCCTCAACCGGAAAAACGATCGGCAGACAAACATCACCATCTTGCCCAAAATCTCAACTTCTCAAGCCAACGCTGTTTGTGGCAATGACTCTCATGTCCAGAGCTGATGCGAGACTGGTCAGCGATATCTCATGCAGTGGTTTACGTGGTGCTCACCGTTGAGCTCATTTGCTTTGGATTCCATAAGACGGAATGCAGCAAGAGGAAGAGATGCACCTCAAGTTCTTCCATTGCCTGGCACCGGCCTTCGTCGTAAGACTTCAGCCATGATTCGAGTTCCTCGATTGCCAAACAAGGTGATGGTATTGACCTAGCAGTCTGGGATCAGCCCCGTCTTCAAGGAGCAGCTCTACAACAGGAAAGTTTCGTTTGAACTCCCTGTGACCACGCTGCGCAGAGAAGTCGATAGCGTAATGCAATGGGCGACGGACTCCCGGGTCGCTTCTACACCCGCCAAGCTCATTCGAGTCGTCTCCTGCTGCCAACGAATAGCCGGCAATCTGACTTCCAAAGGGTCGCCCGAGAAGCAAAGAGCTTGCAAGTGTCTGCACTTCGACTTTTGTTTGATAGATGTAAATCTGCGCTGCGTGTAGGTAGTAATCCCGTGAAGGTAGTCATCCCGATGGTCGCATTGAGGAGGCAGGCAGCCGTGTGCGCTGGAGCGCTTTGCGCCCCGAACAAATCTAGTCCTTCTGTGGCTAGCGCATCTCCAAAGTGGGGCAAATCTTGCGCGCCTCCCTAATGCTCATACTGGACGACATGACCTCGAGACGATCGTGAAAGCACGCTAAACGGTCAACAAACTAAAGAAAGACACCTGGAGACGCCCATGTCCTCTCGTGAGAGAAGTTGCAGGCATCACATCCAAGGGTCGTCTCCTTCTCAACAGCTGCCACATGCGCAGAGTTTGATCACAGGAGCATGTCCCTCAACTCCTGCAACCCATGTCACGCATCAATGACGACTTGAGATGGGATCAAGACGATGGCCTTATCTGGCTCCACGACTGTGCCTTGATGTGATCGGTGTGGAACGAACAACGGATTCCCAGTTTATCAATCACAAGCTTACAAATGCACCCGCAAGTAGGTCCAGCGCATCACGCATCGCCTGTTCGGACTCGAAAACGCAGTGAAATGGCACGCCTGATTGAGCCGGTGAGCTGCCTATGATCCAACTGAAGCACATTCAAGCGCGAGCGCGAGACTGCGTAAAATCAGAGCGATCAAAATGCATACAAACACTGGCAACTTTGCCTGGACGATCCCCATCTCCGCAACGTCCATTACTCACCTGACTCAACGCGCCTTACCCATACCCACTGCAGGACCTCGCCAAGCTCTCGTTCGCCTGACCGCAGCATCGCTCAACTACCGCGACGTGCTTATCACAACTCGCTCAGCAGAGTATCCGGGCATCGATGCTCTTCCAGGCAACCACGCCGCGGGTCTGGTGCCCTGCTCCGATGGTGTTGGTGTGATACACTCCACCGGACCAGAGTCAGAGTGGGCTGGACGCGAGGGCACAAGGGTTCTCCTGCATCCGAATGAGTGGCTCACAGGAGATGTGACGAACCTCAATGTGCAGAGGGTATCTGGAGCCGCAGCGTCTGAAGGTAGTGTATCCTCTAACCATGTGTCTAGCTTTCTGGGGCTAATTGAGTAGGTGTCCTGCAGCGATGGATAGTTGTAGATGACGCCCGTATCATAAAGGCACCTGCCCATCTATCCAGTGTGGAGAGCGCGAGCTTGCCTACCGCAGGGGCGACAGCCTGGAGCGCGATACGCGAGGGTTTCAATGCCTCTCTTCTCGGAGATCTGGGCGACTGGCGTGATGAAGAGAGACTGCAGGGTAAGACAGTCCTCATGCAGGGTACCGGGGGCGTGAGCTGTTTCGCAATCCAGGTAAGTCTTCCTTCACAGACACCTGTGCATTGCTAAGCAAGAGTCCAGATCGCAGCCGCACTCGGGGCAACAGTCATTGTCACATCGTCGTCTGACAAGAAACTCGAGTTTGCGAGGAAGCTCGGCGCCACGCATGGCGTCAATTACACCACGACTCCAGACTGGGACCATGAGGTTCTGCGCCTCACGGACGGCAAGGGTGTAGACCAAGTCATCGAGCTAGGCGGTGCAGGCACACTCTTAAAGTCTGTGAACAGCGTCCGCAAGGGTGGACTGGTCAGTTTAATTGGCATATTGAGCGCTCCAGAAGACGTGTCAGCGGAGATCGTGCCTGCGCTGCTGTTCGGAGGCAAGATAGGTTGGTGCGTGCGACATTTCGATTGTCAACGCTGATATGCCAGTAGTGAAGGGCTGTGTCGCGTTCAGCCGCGACGCGACGGCCGAGTTCGCCAGATTCGCGGAGCAGTACGGCATCAAGCCGGTTGTTGCAAGGAATTCCACCTTTGACGCTGCGGTGGACGCCTTTGAGGCACTACAGAATCAGACAGAAGTTGGCAAGATCGTGGTCAAGATTAGCGACGAGTGAGCTGTGTCGTGCGCGTGTCTTCGCAGACGTTGTGATGGACTGTGTAGATCGTGGTACTGGTGTACAACGGGAGGCCCGGTGAGCGCGACAATACAAAGGCAGGACGAACAACTCACGATCACCGCCACTCTTTAGTCCTTTTTATTTCCTTTGATCGCCCAATGATCTTATTGCCGCTCGTTTCGTCTTGTGGGCCTCGACTTACGGAAGCTGCGCAAGTGGTGTGATGTTGTTCGGGCCTACGTCCGAATCGGCCCAATCCGGAAGGAATCAGTCCACTTTTGACAACACGAAGGACGACTTTATCTTGGGATCCAAGGAAGCACCAGAATTGGGCGTGTGATCACTTACTACATAGGCATCTCATGTCGCCAAAGTTGCGCGTCTTTGCTCTCCCACAACCCGAATTCCAAATATCCGCGTGTGCAAAAGCTTTCCAGCATCACGAGTCGAACCTCGCAGCCTCACGCCGCTTGACAACAACCGTCAACACCATACCTCGTGGTCGAACATCTGGGATAACGCTCTGTGTGAGAGTCAGTTCCTCACTGTCACCATCTTCAGAGATTTACAGCCGAGTCATTCCAACATCGCCGTCCAAAGATGTGGTTTACCCGCGGCTTCTCGCTCACAAACTTCGTCATTGGGACATCCGCTTTATCCTTCCAAGTCTTCGTTCTGTACCCATGGCACGAGCAGTTGGATGAGGAGTTCAAAGAGCTACGAAGGGAGCATGCACGATTGCTGGATGAGACGCATAAACAGCATGGACTGGAGCTACGAAGGATTAGAGAACAGTTGGAGGAGTTAAAGGTGCAGAAGGGTGGGTGGTGGCGGTGATAGATCAAGCTACAATTGGCGCCATGAGTTTGGAGGGCTTCAAACAAGTGATACAGCATTCGGGCAGTATGGAAAAACCGTGCATTGCTTGTCGCAAGCTGACTCGAAAACAGAAGGGCGAATTGATGAGTCAATACATGACTTTGATTACACTATGAATGCGGTTGTATAACCAGTGCTTCTGTGATGTTCAATGTGTTGATGAAATATGAGCCAAACACCGCCCAATGCCACTAACATACTTCAGAAATTCAGAACCGCTGCCCAGACCCGGCCTATATTCTCCGAGGCTTCTCAATACCCCAGCCAAAGAGCTCCAGAAACGTCAAGATGGTGCCAATCAGTATTGTGACGAGGAGGCTGATGACCGCCCACCATTTGACTGGCTTTGAGTCCGGCTTAGCCTCAGTCTCGCGGTTTGCAATGACGGCACGCTCCCCGTCCAGGTCAGCGATACGAGCCTTCGTTGCCGCCGACTGTCCAGGCTGACGCCTCAGCCGAATGTCTGCTGCGCGACGAGCAGTTTCTTTGCGCTGAAATTTCTTGAAACCCTTGTTGGATGGGTCAGACACCTGGCTCTGGGCGACCATGAGGTTGTACGACTCCGTCAGTTCATCACCCGAAAAGGGCTGCGGCATGTTCTGCGTCTTGTTGGGGGCCTGCTGCTTGCGATCAACCCTCTTGAGCCAGGCAGACACGGTGCCGCAAATTGTAGCCATGAGCGTATCTGCCTTCTGTCGAAACGTGTTGCTGTCTTGCTTCTCAGCCTTCGTGACCGCGCCTTCGGTGAGCGAGACCACAACGTGCGACGCGTCCCTCTTCGGACCAGATAATACTGCAGCTGTCCGCTTCTCATGGCGATTGGCACGACCGGAAGACGCAGTCTTGAGAGTCGCTGTGTAGGAGGTGGCGACGGGAGTAGCGACAGGGTCCACAGGCTCTTCTAGCTCATCGGCAACAGCTGCCGATATAGCAGTGGCAGAAGCGGCAGCAGCCCGCTTCTTCGCAGCGTTTCGCTGAGCCTTGCTGCGCTTCTTCTTCTGGCGAGCGATGACCGGTTCGTGAGCGTCTTTGTTGCCGGAAGCACGTGTAGAAGCCTCATGGACCACATTCGCATCGCTGGCTGCCTCTTGTGCATCGTTGTCCTGAGCAGAAGACGTGGCAGCCGCAGGCTCAGAAGCGAAGGGGAGCAAAGCGGATGGGAGGTCTCCAGTGACACCAAAAGCTTCTGAAACAGCATTCCCGTCAAATTCTTCGTCATCGGTGTCCGGCTGGTAATCGAGGTAGTCGGTAACGTTGATGGTGTCGATCATTTTCTCCTCAACACCTTCGGACGAATCTTCGAGCTCAGAAGCCGTCAACGTGACAGCCTCGGCAGGCTTTGCCGGGGATGTGACAGATCCGGGCCATGCTGTCGAAAACACTGCTTGGACTGTGACGACAGGACCCTTCTTGAAGAAATCCGTAATGGCACGCTGGTTGGCAAGCCGGACTGGGGAACCCCCCTTACGCTCTGGGAGATTGCTCAAATCTCCAGATTGAGCTAGAGTAGTAATCTCAGGCACATTGACGGATGAGGAGGATAGCGTGGCCGGGAGCTCACTATCGATGGACTCGACCTCTAAGTTTTGGAGGCTCTCATTGTCTGCAACAGTATCAATCACATCTTCTCGAGCAGACGTGGACGACGACGACGCCTCAATCTTCTTGGCTCGCTCAGCGTCCTCGTGGATGTGCAGCAGCTCCGCAGCAGTGGGAGTATCATCGATAGGAGGTAAACCAGCGGCATATCGGACCTGTGCCTCCTCTTCGGCGTCAAACATCGCGTCACGCGCAGCCTGCCGCTCGTGCGCTCCGATGGTAGGGATCTGCTCAACCCAGTCGTCCCAAGCATCTACTAGAGCCGCAGTGGCAGGCTTGGAACTCTCTTTGGAAGGCCCAGGGGATACTGTGGAGGCGATCGTTGTGTCAACCTCAGTCTGAGGAGAAGTAGTTGCTGACGCTGCCTCTGACTTCTTAGCAGATGGTTGAGGCTCCTGGAGGGCCCCAACGTCGCGTGCGGTATCACCCGATGTTTCCACCGCAGACTCGGAATCGGGCGGTGCTGATTCGGCGGCAGCTTTCGCCTTCTTGGTTGCCTTCTTACTCTTGCGACGACGTGAAGACTTCGTCTTCTTTGCCTCAAAAGTTGGTTCGGTGGCCGCATTGGTTGCAGCAACCTCCATGACATCTGCGACAGACTCATCTGCAGGGTCCTCAGTGGGCTCAGTGGCGGGCTTAGCGACAGGATCGACTGCCTCTGAAGTATCCGTCTGCTGATCTGCTGGTGCGACCTCGACAATTGGGGCGACTTCAGCCGTTGTCTTCTCCTCAATCACAATGTGAACCTCAGACTCAGCAACAGCAGCCTCCCCCTTCGATGTGAAAATGTTGTTCTGCTCTTCCGTAGCTGTGATGGCCTTCACATCATCCTCGGGGATCTTCTCCGGCGCAATCGCGGTGCTGATGACTACAATGGTTCCGGCATTAGTCTCTTCCAGGACTTGAGGGGCTTCGGTGATCTTGGATGCTGCAGACACAACCGCCTCCTTTTCTTGAGCTGGTAAATGGTCCTTGGGAGCCTCGACCTCTTCATTCGAATGGTCAATAACTCTGGTCTCGACAGCTGGAGTAGACATATCGGTCTGCTCCTCTTCTTGCGCAAGCTCGGCGGGCATCGTAATCTCGGTAGACTTGGTGGGCTCCATCTTAAAGTTACAGGCCTCAGTCACAGCCACCTTTCTCTTGCGCTGGCTGCGCTTCTTAAAGTTCTTCACCTTGGCCCAACCCTCCTCGGTTTCCTTCTCCTCGTCAGACTTGGCTTGGGCATAGGCTCCAGCAGCCGCCTTGGCCTCGGCCTCTTTCTCTTGTGCGAATTTGAATTCGGCTTCACGAGCGACCCTGGTCGCAGCTTGAACAGCAGCCGCCTCCTGCACCTCCATTTCCTTCTCTTCTGCCCACGTCATACGGAGAGACGAGGTGAAAAGGGATGACAGGGCCTTAGTGTTTGTAGCTGCCTTCTCACTGGTCGGAGTGGGAGTGGGAACCATGACCTTCTCGGCGGACGAAGCGGGCTCGAGTGTCTCAGATGTAGTCTCCAGGGGTGTGGGGGTAGCTGCAGCTGCTGTGGGCACCGGTCCAGCGGGCTTGAACTCTGTCGCAGTCGCATCGAAGACTGTGTCAATCGTGCAATTGGTGGGCGTGAGATCGGTGTCTGAAGAAACGTGAGTAACTTGCATATCAAGGTGAACAGTGCGATGCTCACAGCGCGGCTCGTTCATGCCAGCATCGGCTCGAGCTTCGATGAGAGCTGCAATCATACCTTCCCGAGTGCCATCGTGGTCAATGTCCAGCTCATTGGCTTCGTCCTCGATCATGTAGTCGGGCTGCTCCTCGTACAAAGCGGCGAAGACGTTGGTGGAGGACATTGTGGACGAATGTGATGCAGATGGGTTGATCGGTAGTTGTGACGGGAGCGAGTGGTGGAGGAGAAACTCTGTGTGCGGAGCAAAGTGCTAGGAAATGATCTTGCGGAGCAAAGAGTGTGGTGAGGAACTTGTTGACAACGCAATAGTGGTTGACAGTGGTTTGTACTTCGGTTGTGGAGTAAACACACAGCGGAGGCGGCCAGCTGATTTATTATTCGAGTGGGGGAAGTTGTTGCTTTCACTTGGTCGTCAAATTCCTGCAACACGCCCAGGACACATTTAGAGTCTGTTGCGACGCAAGAACCCTTTCACTCGCCTCATCTGAGCATGAAATCGGCGTGAAAGGTCTTTGTGAAATTGGGTGGAGTATATAGGAATGATCTAATCCTTGACGAGAACATAGTCAGGAAGTCAGCATGATATACAAGGAGAGAGACAAAGTTTGTCGACCATCTCGTGATCATGGATGGTACATCGAGAGCACTCAGAAATTAAAAGTGTTTGAACGTAACCGCAGGTGAATCCACATTGCGGAGGTACGGAGCGGCAACAGCGACGCGTAATCGTGATCATTCGGTTGGGTATCGCAAAGAAGATGATGCTACTTAAGGTATTCAACAAGAATCACAGCAAATTATGGAAGCACCGGGATCTTCTTGACCCATTCTGGAAGCTCCCAGTTCGGGTGCAGATGCAACAGCTGAGCCCAAGAAGATCGCACCCAAGCCAGCTTGGCTGCGAAGTCGGAGACTGAGAACTCGCGCAGGGCACCACGAGATCGGCAGTGTTCCTTGAAGATGTCTTCTAGAGCTGCGAGTGTGGTCAGCCTGGTGTTGAGTAGCGTGATTTGGCAGGCAAACTTACGAGTAAATGACTGCAGAGCATCAAGCAGCGCCGCGTCTTGCTCCGATGTCCATTCCTTACCACTTGATGCGATGACAGAGGATGGTGGGGGCGCATTGCGCTCACCGAAGAAGGGCACCCGCTCGAACTCGTTGCCGTTCGCGTCGGTTTCCATGGCATCGGGAGGCTCAAGAAACCTTAGTCGACGTCGTCGGTACGGGTCCGACTCGCACTGCATGCGTACGATGTGGAGATCTTGCCAACGCTTTCTTCTTTCTCTCGCAGAGCTCAGCGCTTCTTCCTGCTTGATCGTCTCCTGCTCCTGTCTTTCTCGCTGCCGCTGCATCTCCACGCGAGTCCGTCGATCTTGCTCTGCCTTCCGCAGGCCATTCAGCCGCATCTTGAAGTCCTTTTCAACTTTCCGGAGAGGCACAACCAGATCGCTCTCAACACCCCTGATGAGTCTATCACCTTGACCTTGTCCTGTAACTTTGACTTTCCAGCTGTCCATAGTGTCTTTGAACCTCAACATCTCACGGATGAAGGGATGCAGAACCTGCAAAGCTTCCAGAGATTCCATCACCTCGCCTTCTTCTGCTTGCTCTTGTTGGAACTTGTCGTACATGGCCTCGAAGACTGAGGTCAAAGCATGAAAGAGATAAGCAAATGCATCGCGCTTGAAGTCGAAACGGACGTCCTCTGGGATCTTGCAACCGATACTGGCAAGACGACGGACGAGATCGTCTTTGCATTCTGCGATGTCGTCATATGAGCAGTCTTCTTTGCTGAGCGTGACATGCACTCTATCGCAGGCGCGGTGAATTTTCCTTGCAAGCCCGACGGTGCACACTCCTGACCGCTCCTCACCATTGGTGAAATTGAAAACTTCGTCCAAAGCTGGAAGCTGTGAGCGGTGAGGATTGGCTTGATCGTCGTCCTGTGCGTCGTCAGCGTCTCCGTCTGCCCTCTCTTGCGCTTGGTCATTTCGGACATCGCCGCCCTCATCGTCGTCTTCTTGGCTTTCCTCACGATCGATTGCATGGGCGTTGTCGTTGGCCCTCTTCTGGGACTTCTCATGTAAGCCTTTGCTAGTCGCCTCCGTCGACCCTGACACAGCTTCCTCGCCATCAGCCTGAGAAGCCGGACTGGGCTCAGGAAACGAAATGTGGATTTGTCTGTTCGTCTTCTTGGGCTCTGCAGGCTCAGTCGCAGAAGAAGCTACAGCAGCTCTGGTCTTCGCGGCTATACGCTGTTCAGCCGCACCCTTGCGCACAATTCCGGGGACGGACGATGGCTCAGGTGCATTTGCAGGCTCACCCTGAGACCGAGAGGAGAGTGTACGTGTAGACCTAGTAGATATCTCGACCCGCGGTTGAGGATCGCCGCGTGGTTGTGCAGCCTGCCGCCTGTCTTGTCTCCTGAGTTCTCGTGATTCTTGACGAGAATTCTTCCGTGCAGCTTGCGGCACGTCTTGTCGGGGAGTACTGATGGGCGCAAGCACATCCTCTTCAAACGCAGGTTCATCTGGGCTGATCATCTTAGGGCCCTTCAACTTCTTCACTTTCTTTGCCGGCTTCGGTCCTGCAGTAGCCTCACCATTTGTAGTTGTATCAATGTCACGCTCAGGGCGACCTTTTCGCTTGGTTTCCATGGCAGCAGCAGGTCGCTGAGTCTGCATGTCCTGTAGCACGCTGTCACGAAAACTCTCATCTGCGTCAGCGAAGGCAACGGCTGGCGGTCGAGACATAGTTCTCTCGCCGCTTCTGCGAGGTCTTCCCAGTCGCTTCTTTGGCGCCGCAGATGTTACTGCCGTGGCCTCCTCTTGCACACTATCAGCTGATGCTTCAGCCGCCCGAGATGCCAGGCTCTCCCCGCTCTTGCGTGATCGACCTCGGCCCTCCTTGGGTTCTTCAAAAAGGTTTTTCTCGGCGGACGCTATCGTTGAGGTGTTAACTTCCATAGTCGACTCTTCTTCGGGTGTAAGAGATGTTACACTCTCACCGCTCTTACTTGAGCGCCCTTGTCGTTTTCCGGGTGCTGATGATGCCTCCTTTTCGGGCTCGAAGGGCGCCAACAGGGCGACTTTTTCAGTCGCATTCTCTTGGGGTACGAGAGACGCTACACCATCGCCGCTCTTCCTCGGCCGTCCTCGCTGCTTCTTCGCCGACGACGGCAACGTTTCGCGCGGCATGATGGGCGATGTGGGAGCATCGACAATGTCATCATCTCCATATGTCTCGGTTGGAGCAGAGACGTCGAGGCTTTCCGGGATCTCAGCAGGCACATCGTCGTCTGGCTGAACTTGACTTGTTTCCGGCACGATGTCGTCCTCCTCATCCTCTAGAGCAGCAACCTGCGGAGGCAGAGAGGCCCTCTTCTTCTGCGGACTAGGTTCGAGATCGTACAGCTCCTTGCCGCGAGCCTTTTTCTGCGAGCTCTCAGAGACAAGGCCTGCCAAGCTTGCTCGTGGCAGCTTTCCCTTCGTTACCTTCAAAGACTTGCGCTGCCCAGAGCTGGCCTGCTTGCTAGCCCTTGCTGCTGGACCTGGCAACGACATGGACAATGCGCGCGCAGCATTGAGGAGGTTTGCGCCGCGCTGAGCAGCGATCGAGCCTGCAGGCAGCGCAACAGTCTGGCGCCGGACAGGACTACTGGCCTCGGCGAGGAGCTGCTGCGATGCGGCTTCGCTATCGAACGAGGGTGAGGAGGGGAGGACGAGACCTGCATGATGTCAACAATGCAAACAAAGCCAGATGAATGCGCCGACACATACCCGTAGGCCTCGAAGCCATCTTGCGCGACTGAAGCTTTGCGCAACCTCATACAGCTTCTATAATCTCATCGTCAAATAGATCAGACGAAAAGACGCCTTCTGCAAGGATGTGGTGTGGAGTTGAGGAGCTTTGACCGAGGACGCAGTCGCGATGCGGGACCGCCCTAGCGCGAACCCGCACCGTTGGCAGGCGCGACCAGCAGAACGCGCCATCACATGCCCTGCATCGACCCATCACCGCACCTCAACATCAACATGACACAAAACACTTCCGTAGCAGCGCCCACTCTATCAATACTCGATCCCGCTCAAGGTCATCCATTCCAAGCACCAAAAAAATGCATCAACGACGGCGATGATGTCACCTTTTTCTTCTCATCCAAGGCCTACGCGGACATAATGACCTTTATATTCCAACTCAACACGTCTATGATCCCACGAAAGACCGCAAACAAAGACCAAGGAACAACATCAGTCAACGAATGGTCGTTGGGCGACACATCAGTACCGCATCCACCCGTGGTGCAGAGACTCGCCAAGCTGCTTGAAGCACTGACGTCCATCATCGACGAGGCGCCGCCAGACACGGGACCACGACGATTCGGCAACGTGAGCTTCAGGACGTGGTACGATATTGTGAGAGAAAGGGCATCAGATCTTCTTGACACGTATTTGCCGAAAGATGTCCTGGCGTACAAATCCACATCAGACGTCTCGGCGAAAAGCGAACTGGAAGCGTACTTCATCGGCAGTTTTGGGAGCTCGCAGCGTCTTGACTACGGCACTGGGCACGAACTATCATTCCTCGCATTTCTGGGTTGTTTGTGGAAGCTCGGTGCGTTCCCTGCGTCTGCCGACGGCGATCAAGAGCGCGGTATCGTGCTGGGCGTTGTGGAGCCGTATCTGGTCCTTATCCGGCGGCTGATTCTGACGTATACGCTGGAACCTGCTGGAAGCCATGGAGTCTGGGGTCTTGATGATCATTCGTTTGTGTCGTATATCTTCGGCAGCGCGCAGCTATCCCCGCCCATCACGACGCCCGCGGATGTCGCTACGGAGGGCTCGCTGGAAAATGCACCGAATCCGGCGGACGTAGCGAAGGCTGCTGCGGTACAGAGAGAGAGGGGGAGGAACATGTATTTCAGTGCTATCGGTTTCATCTACGACGTCAAGAAGGGGCCGTTCTGGGAACACAGTCCGATACTGTACGATGTGTCCGGCGTGAAGGCTGGGTGGGCGAAGATCAACAAGGTACGTGCCGAGCCAAGCTCGCAGGCCCAGGTCTGCTTGAAAGGCCATTATCGAACCACAGCTTACATACCCAGGGCATGATCAAGATGTACAACGCAGAAGTCTTGTCCAAATTCCCCGTTGTCCAGCACTTCCCCTTCGGCTCCCTCTTCAGCTGGACGCCTGATCCCAACGCGCCCAAAATCCAAGCCAGCGTGCATACCTCTTCCCAGCCGAAGGCCGTCACACCATCGAACTCGGCGCCCACGGCACGGCAAACAGGGCCGTCAGCGGCATTGCGAGATCCCTTGGCCGAACCGAACATGGGCGCTCCAATGTCAAGGACCTCCCAACCCCCTCTTCGCGCTCCCCCTATCGCAGGTGGCATGCCGTTGACAGCAGCACCGTGGGCGAAAGCATCTGGGCCGAATGTACCTGCAGGCCCGAACCAGCCTACCCGAGCGCCGTGGGCGTCAAGTACGAGGGCGCCGCCGCCTCCGCCAGGAGCGAGCACAGCACGGCTACCGCCGCCCAGTGAGGGAACAGCAGCACCCTGGGCATCGAGCACGAGAGTCCCGCCGCCGCCGCCGGGAGCAAGCTCGGCACGTCTGCCGCCTCCTGGTGCAGGAACCGCAGGTCCGTGGGCGAGAGATGGAGCGGCCGCAGGTGCGTCGGCACCTAGATAGAACACAGCTCAGTATGCCGGTCAGAAACATACATAATAACCTCAGTGGCCTGGGCTCACCTTCGTGCACGCACATGACAGCATGATACAGCGAGTGAACGGATGTTGTGAGACACTGAGATGTAGGTGGTCTCAAAGTCGTAAAGACCGCTTGGTACCTGCTGTCTTCTGAACAGCAAACAATGTGCACATAATCAGCCTCGAGGTCCTCATGACTCCCGCTCTTAGCCTCCTACCATCTCTCTCTTAGCGATATCGTACTGCACCATCTGTTCGTCAACGCGATGACCTATGGAGGACACAAACACCGTGGTCTGATGTCCCGGGCCCTACACGATAGCCGGGCAGCTGAGTTCGATTGGATTAGAGTTTGCACTTGCAAAAACCAATGCTACTAACCTCTTCACCGTGCATCGTGAGAGGACTGTACGGATAGTATAGAATTATCACTTTCACATTCGATATGGGTAACATCCCCGTCATGAATCTTCATCGGGGTGATTCACAAGCATTGTCCCTAGCCCAGTGCATTTCAAGTAGCCGTCTGTTCAGCACGTCTGCGAGTCGATTGTACAGCCCTTTTCTACTTGATCCTCTGGTCGTTGACTCGGAAGCTCTGTTGAACTGCGTATTGGCTTCGTTTGATCGACTGATACCGCATGTTGCTACTCTCGAGATGTCCCCGAAGACTCCTATACCGTGTGAATTTAATGTAGATGGTCTTGCAGACTCTTCCCCCTGGCACTCTTACTGCTGCGAACATCGCTCGTCTTGCTTGCGTATACGAAGGGAAGCCACATTGTGCATTCACTCGAGTCAACGCCCTCGCATCCCGCCAGCTGAGTCGTCACGTAGCGGAAAGAATAGAGGTTGTGCTTGCTGGCTGGTGGGTGGCCGGTCTGGGCTGGCGTGAGGTGATACCCTCTCGCTGCTACTGTTTCGCTGCTTTTATCTGCGCTGAAGAGGTCGTTGGTGCTGGTCTATAGATCGGCGCGATGGGGTTCGCGTTTCTTTGGGTTTCTTTATGGCGTCTTACTTGGTGATGGATGGTCACCGTGACATACAACGCAAAATATGTCGAAGTGCTTTTCCATCCAAAGCCCTGTCTATCCCCGTCTCACTCCTCTCCGCCGCAGAACAAAACGCGTCACAATGCTGTACATTGCGTAGCTCGCGCACTCCAATCTCGCGGAATGCTAAGACTGCTGCGTCACAGGGCGCACGCTTATCCGCTGTTTTGAACGCTACGCATTCTTCTATCATGGTATCTAATCTTCCGCAGCGTCGCTAGCACTGCCAGCACCAACACATCTCACTGCACACGCCGTCTACAGTGGCACTCCCTCTCAGCCCACAAGATAGGCGCGCACCTGCCCTCCACCTCGTCGCAGCGCCCGCAATACCGCAATACCGCAAGGCCTACTTACTCCCCTCGCCCCCGTTGCCGCTCCCGTCGAACCCGCGATCCAACTTCCTCAACGCCTCCTCAGCTTCTCCCCGCCGTCCGCCTGTCTGCGGCAGATCGCGCATGACCTGCTGCACCAGCTCCTCCAGCGCCTTCGGATTCGCCCCATTCAGACTCGCTTGCGCAAAAGCACCGGCTGCTTTCTGCGTCGCTTCAACGAGCTCGGCTTTCTTCTCTGCAGACGCGTTGGGGAGCTTGTCGAGCACGGATTGGAGGCGTTGCTGGTTCGCTGGATTTAGTGCAGGGGCCGCCGCCGCTGTTCCGGCTGCGGGTTGGAAAGGCGGGAGGGGTTGTTGGTGCGGCAGTCCCGCGGTAGCTTGGCCTTGGTGTGCTTGGGGCTGGGGTTGAGGCTGGCGTTTGCGCAGCATAACCTGCCCCTTGCCGTCCATGTATGTCTCGTAGCCCTGCTGGTCGAGCACCTCGTCGGGCACTTTGACATTCACTGGCACACCCGCGGCACCTGCTTTATCCATCTTGTCCCGCAGACTCTGCTCGACGGGCGTCACGCCCTTGGGCCCGTCTTTGCTCTGGTTGTACATCTCCAGCGCGCGGATTCTGTCTTGGTTCTCGCGGTTCCCTTCCATGAGGAAACGAAGGCACATGATCGCGTGCTCGCGGATGTACGGGTTGTGCTCGTCGTAGGAGCAGCAGTTCAGCACGGCTTCGATGCCGCCGAGGGGACGGATCTGGTTCTGGACGAGTGTGTTTTTCCAGACGAGGCTAGAGAGGACGAGCACGGCGAGTTTCTTCAGGTTGCGCCATTCGAAGTCGGAGGGCTCGTCGGCGGCTTCGTCCATGTACGGGCGCGGCGAGGGCGAGGAGGGCGGCGGGATGTAGCTCTCGGCCGGTGCTGGCGCAGGGTCGTAGGGCCTCTCGACAGCGACGGGTGCGGGTTGCGATTGCGGCTGCTGCTGTTGCTGTTGCTGTTGCTGTTGTTGTTGCTGTTGTTGTTGCTGCTGCTGCTGCTGCTGCTGCGGGGCCGGGATGTCGACTTCGACAGGCGCAGGCGCGGGCGCCGAGTGTCGTAGCGGTGGGACACTGAGTTGTCCTTTGGGTATCGCGGCATCGAGTTCCTTCAGCAACGTGACGAGCTCGTTTGCAATTTCCCAGTTCGAGAGCATCCGCTTCCAGGTCTCGTGCTCGGTCAGGATGGCGAAGAATTCGAGGTACTGGTATACGCCCTCGTACATGCGCTCCATGTCCCACAGGTTGAGCGGAAAGTCTTCGGGCTGTGCGTGGCCGGCACGGATCTGGCCTTGGAGGAAGATGAGCGCGCAGGTCTGCGGGATGATGTGCCGCCGGAACTCGGTGAGTAGGAAGTTGACCATGTGGACATCGCCTTGGTCGACCTGGGGTGGCGAGGATTTAGGCAGGCCCTTCGCGGGCTGCGCACGGGCTTGTCGTGCGCGGAAGATGTTGGTCAAGAGCTTCATGATGACCGCCTGTGCGGGAGAGATGATGTCTTTCGATCTACGAAATGTCAGCACAACAACCGATATTGTTAAAGGGTGGACTCACTCAGACTCCCTGAAGGCATGATAAGCGAACGGCAGAAGCTGGTTCGCCAAAATCGCCTCCATGATCTTGACCATGAACTTGAAGTAAAGCTCCTCCTCCCTCAAGTCCCAGGCAGCAACGAAGATCAGCAGCTCTCTGAGCAGATTCCGCCCATTGTCCTGAGCAAGCAGCAAATGGCAACGCACACCATGCATACTCCTCACGCTGCTGAACACGGTCGGATCAGAGTGGTACCCCGGCTGGCCCTCCGTAGGCTCCACGATCCCACCCATGATGATCATAGGCAGGACCTCGATCTCCGTCGGGCCGAGAATGAGCGGCACATCAGTCAGCAGCCCCCTGCCCTCGTCGCCGGGAATGTCGTCCTCGTAGTCGTCGTGGTCATCGTCGTCGTCCGGGGGCGGAGAAGTCGGGCTCGCTACATCGCTGATTAGCCCAGTCCGGTCGGGGTCAGGCTCCAGACGCTTCAACAGGTCGTCCTTGCCATTCTGCAGGATCTCGGCGCCGAACGAGGGCGGGTAGGTAACGCGGAAATCGATCTCACCTGCCGGGGGCGACCGCTTGATGCTGGGGTCGAGCAACGAGTCTGCGTCGGTCGAACTGTGCTGAGCAGCGGTTGCGTCGAGGGGACTGCTGGCGGGGTGGGGGGATCGGGGAGCTGCGTCTGCGTCGAGCGTCGAGCCATCAGGGTTCATAGCGATGCTCGAGCGCATGCGATCGACTTCGACCTGGAGCTGGTTGATGCTCTTGGCAAGGGCCTGCACGCTCTCTTCGTTCTTCGCGTGCTGATCGACGACTTTCTTGTACGTTGTGGACTGGGTGATCTGGTCGCGGTAGCGCGCGACGACGTCGGCGTAGAGCATGTTCCATTTCTGCAGACAGTCAGCAAGATCCTAGATCAGGCTTTCGGGGGTACGAACATTCTTCTCGTCTTCGCCCATGGTCTGCCAGCGACGCCGGCATTCTGCTGCGATCTCGTTGGCGCCGGCTTTGTCGCCGTGCTGCATCAGAGCTTTCTTGACCTCGTTCCCCGTCTCCCCGATGTACAGCAGAAACGGTGAAGACGCCGGCTGCTGTGGGATCTTGAACGTATCCAGACTCCTCGCTGGCTGCTGGTGCTCGGGCATCGGCTCCTCAGGCGGCGCATCCTGGTCCTGCGGCTTGAACTCGTCCATCCTGTACTTCATGTCTGCGAAGTTGGGCAGCTCGTTGTCGAGATGGCTGTCGAACAGCTCGATCCAGAGCATCAGTTTCCGCTGCTCGTTGCGCGCGATGAGGTTGTTCAGGAATTGCAGACAGGTGATGAGCAGCTTCTTGTACGCGTTGATGACGCCCTGCCACTTGTCCTCGTCCTGCGTGCCCGCCTCGCCGTCATAGCCGCGAGCTGTGACGCGCACACAGACGTTGACGAGGTTGAAGATGTCCTTGTCGAACAGCCTCTCCGCCGCGAGATTCTGCGTTCGTTCTCCCTGCACTAGCACATTCCGCGCGACGCACACGAGCTGATTCAGCCTCTCCAGATCCCTCAGCAGACTCGGGGAGTAACTCGCAATCAGCGGACCGCTGAGGCCCTCGTACTCGGGCGCAGCAGGGTCGGGCTGCGCGAAGCATCGTTTCTCGAGCGACGGGATGGCGGCTTTGAGCACGGCGGCCAGGTCGTCCCAGAACTCCCAACTCAAGCCGAGCTCCTCGCGTAGCTCGAGGCGCTTGCGGCTGTCTTCGAGCGTCTTCTTCACCACGTCGCGCTCGAGCATGCGCAGCGTCTCGTCGCGGATGTAGCCCGGATTCCTGAAGTGGACGGTGTACGGCGCGAGGGCGAGGCGGAGGCGGGTGAGGTAGGGGCGCGCCTGGATGGTGTCGTACTCGGAGCTGTCCACGCTCTCCTCGTACACGTCGTCCATAGGCGACTCGCCCCGTGATTGTGTCTGCGCCATGTTCCTATCCACGTTACTTTTCCTACTCCACTCGTCCCACAGCCGTGTCTCCCGGAGCAAGCTACGATAGACCCAGACGCGGATCGGGGCGGGACTGCGCAGGAGGCGGAAGACGTTGTTGTCGGCCAGCTTCTCCTGGATGTTGTGGTACTGCGCCAGCGCGACAGGCGCAAAGGCGAGGTGGTCGCGGGCTGGCGCGGGCGACGAGGGCGACGAGGGCGACGAGGGCGCTTCTGAGGGCGGGTCCGAGTACTGCGCTGGTGAAGCGGAGCGCGACAGCGGCGACAAAGCAGCTGTGGGCGATCCAAGTGCCGTGGGTGACCGTGGGCGCCTATACAGACTCGGCGGTTGAGGTGCGCGGCGTGGGAGCCGGAGGTGGCCCTGGGGTGTATCGATGTCGAGGCCGTCGAGCAGACTTTCGTTAGACTCGTTGCTCGGGTCGCTGAGGTCGATGCGCTCTCCGGTGCGTCTTAGCGTCTCGTCGTCAAGTCTCAGCGTCTCTTCGTCTTCGAGGCCTGGCTGCGACCCACCGCTCGTCGAATCGGAGTGGAAGGACATGGTCGCAATATTTTTGCAGAGCCGCCGCTCAAGCGTCATCAGCGGGGGCGGGGCGGCGCTAGTCTTATCGATGAACTGCACCACTTCAACTTGGTGCTTATCTCATGTGAATTCGACGAGCAAGCCATTGTGCTGTCAAGCATGCAAGAAGCTGTCGGCGTTCTATTGACAGACTTGACGGACCCTCGTTCATTATCGAGAGAACCGTCTATCCTCCGGGACGTAGCATGTTGCTACTGAATCTCGCATACAAATGCCGCCAAAAGATTATCTTCAAGATATTAGTTATCAGCTCTACAAACTCTATATGCGAGGTACACGACCAAACAACGAAAGGCCGAGCGAGAACCATGATGCCTAGACGAGATCAGGAGGCAGAACTGCTCCACCAAAGCACCAACATCATCCACTGCAAATTGAACCGATCCGCCATTGTCAGAACGCACCATCTCCAACGGTCCAGGATCTTATATCTTTTTAACAGAACAGATCGATTGCGGTGAGCATCTCTCTGGATCAGAAATCTCCATTGAACCAAGTCGGCCGCACATTTGCCTGGTCGCAAGTCCAACACTCGCAACACATCTCCAAGCCCAGATCCCTTGCTTTCACGCATCACATCACGCATCACATCACTCACCTCAAACACGCTTCCACAACACCCTCGCATTCACCTACATACCCTCCGCCCTCAACTTCGCCGCCATAAACCGACTAACCTTCTTCGTCTGCCCATTGCGCTCCTCGACAATCGGACTCGCGCGGTCCTCGTCTGTCGGCTGGAACCCGCCCTGCTGCTGGATGAACTTGTTGCGCGCTTTGTGGTATTCGGCGGCGATCTCGCGGTTGAGCACCGCGGGGTCGAATTCGTCGGGGGCTGCTGGCTCGGGTTCTGAAGCGGGTGTGCGCTCGACGATTGTGTTTGCGAGTGTACGCCCAGCGGGACCAGTGGGCGTGGGTGGCGGCAAGGTGACTTGCGGGTTGGGAAGCGGGGTTGTCGGGTCGTTGGAGCGCGTGCTCTTGAAGCGGGAGACTTTTGCGGGTTTGGAGGGGGCGGTGGGTGGTTGGAAGGTGGTTTGGGCGGGTCGTTCGACGATGGTGGAGGATATTGTTGTTGTGGGCTTTGATGCAGCAGTGGGCTCCGGGGCGCGGACTGGCTGAGGGGCCTCGGAGACGTCGAGATCGTCGGCAAAGCGGACGCCCTTCGTGCTGGACTTGGAAGAGGGCTTTGGTTTTGCGGAACTGATGGTGGAGTCGAACTTTTCGTCCTTTTGGATTTTGAGTAGTCGCACGCTTTCCGCCTGCTCGACGGTCTGGTCGTCGTCGGCCTGCGGTCCGATATTCTCGAGCATGCGGGCGTTGAGCTTCCGCTCGAGGTCTAGCATCTGCTGTCGATAGTCGTCGGTGACCCCGGGCACGATGCTGCGCCCGTACTCGTCCTCAGCTTCTTCGTCCTCATCCTCGTCATCGTAGTCATCATCAAAGTCCGAGTACTCTGCAGTAGGATGATCGAGGTCGAGCTCGGCTACCACCTGCCCAACCTCAGACAGCCCGTACTGCAGCATTTGGCGCCGTAGTTCCGCGTCCTCAGGCGACTCGCCCTGCGGAATGATGGGGTATGAGGCGACCAGGTTGTCGTCTTGGTCTAGCTCGATGACCTTTGTGCCGCGCGTGAAGTTTAGGGCATCAAAGTCTTCGTTGTAGCCGTCCTTCTCGAGTGCAGCTCTCCCTTTCGCTGGCTCGACTTCGACTTCGCTAGCAAAAGACACCGACTTCTTTGTACTTTCCACATCAGGCTTAGATGAAGTTACTGGCGACACTTCGACCGCAAGGGAGGGTGCTTCAGTCACAGCCGATGGTGAGACCGCCGGAGCTGCCGCAGGCTCTGTAGCGTTCGTGTCTTCCGCAGTCGCTTGTCGCCCAGCACCCTGCATCATCTTCTCCAGATCCGCCTTCTTCAGACCAGCCTTGCGCAACGCCTCCACAACCTCGGCCGCGCCCTTGCCCGTCTGATTGACCGAGCTCGAGATCGCATTCCCCTCCTCGTCCAGCTCTTCCTCGATGTCCATCATCGGCAGCCCCTCTTCGTTGTCAACACCAGGGTCAAGCAGGACATCGACGCCCGCAAGCTGCTTCTCGGCGGCATCGAGCTGCTTCTCGACGGCGGCGCTGTTCTGCTGCACATAGTCAATGCGGCGCTGCACGCGGTCAACGACCTGGTTAGCATCGCGGTCTGAGCCGAGCAGATCGACGGCCTCCTTCTCATTCAGCAGGGTACACGAGGCATCGAGTTCCTTTGCGATGGTGCGCAGATCCGCGGGCGAGGGGTTCGAGGCGCTCTCGATGTCCTCTTTGAAGAGCGTGTACTCGGCCTCCCAGGTAGTCCAGTGGTTCAGCGCGGCCGAGAGCTTCTCCACGCTCTCCTGCAGCTGCGCGCGCCGGCGCTCGATGCTTTCTAGGGTGCTCTGGACAGTCGCGGCCATTGTGGAGTGGTGCGACGAATCTGCGCGGAGGAGAGCTTTTGCCCGATGGCTAGCCGAGACTAGAACAAGGATGCCCTGACGTCGCGTCGAGCTATGGCGAGCTCACCTCATATGTGTAGTTTGATCATGTAGACCCTCACTGCAACTGCTTGACTATTTGACTGCTTCACTGCTTCACTGCACGTTTTGCTCGTGCTTTATCAACCGCTCGCTTAGTACCGCACCTTCCACCAGCCACCCTCTACATCCTTCGCAGCCCTCGACCTCCTCCACACCCCCACAACGCCGCCATGTCGAAAGTCAGTCGCAACGGGCAGCGGCAGGGCGAAGCCGGTGGTGCGTCACTCTCCCAGTCCCTCTACAGCCTCTCGTTAAAACCGCCCTCCCAAACCCATCCTAACGCCGCCACAGACGTCTGCCCGGTATGCAAGTCCAGCCGGTACCTGAACCCGCACATGAAGTTCCTCGTGAACCCGGAGTGCTACCACAAGATGTGCGAATCCTGCGTGGACCGGATATTCTCGCACGGCCCCGCGCCCTGTCCGATCGCAGGCTGCGCGCGCACGCTGCGCAAAGGGCGGTTCCGGGAGGCGACGTTTGAGGACCTGAAAGTCGAGCGGGAAGTCGACATCCGGCGGCGGGTCGCGTCGATCATGAACAAGGAGGCGGAGGACTTCGACACACTGAAGGACTACAACGACTACCTCGAGACCGTGGAGGAAGTAACCTGGAACCTGATCTTGAAGGTGGACGTCGACGAGACCAACACGCGGCTGCAGCGCTGGGCCGACGCGCAGGCCGCCGAGACAGGCGCGACAAGACGCACGTACGAGCCCGATCCCTCGCTGCCGTCGACGACGGGCGTGGTGCTGAAGAAAGGCGGCCAGCGGCGCGCGGAGCTCGCACAGGGCAACACCGCAGACGCGGGGGTCGCGAAGGACAAAGGGTTTAGTTTCACGGGGCTGAAGAAGCGCGTCAAGCCGCCGCCGGAGGCGCCGTTTGATCCGTTTGATGGCTGGAGCATCGCACCGCAGCTGTACGCGCTGCAGGGCGATTACGATGCGGATTGGCTTACACGGCATAAGGGGAGTGTGGAGCAGAGTGTTGGCGGGTACCAGTGGAGCGATTTCTACAACCGCGCGCTGCAGGATGCGTTTGGCGGGTTGACGGTGTTTATTGGGGAGGAGATTCGGGCGAGGGACGTGCCGTCGATGGATGCTGGTGTTGGGACGAGGCATGCTGCTGCTGCGGCTGCGGGGAGGGACGTGAACATGGACGATGTGTTTTGATGCGATACCCGGCTTCTGCCACTGCGAGCATTGGGCGGCGTTTGGGAGACTATCACTACAATCAGGAACAACACGCTGAGTTCGTGTCATTAGTAGGCTTGTTTTCCTGCTACACTAGAAATCAAAATCCTCAAACACTACCTCCCTCCCCGCCAGCCACTGCAGCACCTGCGCCCGAAACGCCTTCCCAGCACAAAGATACCACCGTTCCGCCTGCACTCGTTCCAGGTCTGCTTTCTTCAGGCGCCTGAACGCCACGCTGGCGCCAGCACTGTTCACCCGTTCCCAGTCCTTCTCCGCGCCCGCCGTGCTCCCAGTGACGAACACACTCGCACACTTCGCCAACGCGGGATAGCCGTGCAGAGTATCGAGCACGAGTCCGGCATCCGCCGCTTTGACAGCCCACAGTAACCTAAACTGAGATGGTACGAGGGCGATGGCGGGGAGGAAGCCGAGGAGCGGTGTTATGCCTACGCCGCCTGCGACGAACGGCGTCACCTGTTGTTCTTGCTGCGAGATCTCAAACTCGCCCCCGACACCGAGGATAGGTACTTCGAACCCTGCGCGCGCGTTCTGCTGGAACAAGTACTCGGTTACAGGTCCCACCTTCCTAATCGTGATCTCGAACGCCTGCTCTCCAACATCGCTGGCCGTATCGCTGGAGCTCTTCGCCGGCGTCGAGCTGATTGTGAAAGTCCTAACGAAATCATCATTCAGACTCCTCGGGTCATCGTTCCGCATGTGCGAGTATCCGATGTCAAGGTCTTCTTTGAAGGACAAGGCAACCCATTGTCCGGGCTTGTATCGAATGCCTCCAGCGACGGAGAAAGTGAAGCGCGCGACGTCTGGCGTGAGGAGTTGTTTGCTGACCAGCCTCGCCGTCTTCATCTCCCCCGTGCTCGTCGTAGACGAAGCAGACAGCGAGCCCCTGATATTCCCCTCGGATGCGAGAGGACGCAAGCGGGGGTTGTACGGAGAGTGCCCGCTGATTTGCAAAGCGCCGCGGAATGCCAGCCCCAGTTTAACGTAGCGCGTGTCTGTGAGATCGATCTTGACGGCGAGGTTAGTGCCGGGCATGGCTTTCTCCGCGTCTGCGCCGATGAGGATGGATGCGCGGCCAGTCGTGTACAGTACATCCCCCGATTCGAAATCAGGGACTGTGATGCCGATGAGCGGGTTCAGCTGCAGGTTGCCGAGGGACTGGTACAGTCTGTTGCCGGAGTACTCGGGGTAAATTATGCACGTGGGTGATACGATGCGGATGAAGCCTGGCGGGCCGCCGCGGTGATTCGTGTCCATGTCGCTTCCGCTGGAGGTCGAGAGGAAGAACATATCTGCTTTGTCCACGAGGCTCCTCGCTTCTGGCGAGAGACTAGGGCCTGAGGAGAGCAGCTGAGGAGTGAGCAAGGCCGGGCGGAGTTCGTATTGGTTCAAGTACTTTGGACAGTTTCCGAGGCTCTGCTCGATCTTGGTGACGAGCTGAATCTGATCTTGCGTTCGTGGCGCGTCGGCTGGTAATGAAGCCCCCTCTTCGATTTCAATCGATATCGGGCGGATTGTGCCTGCGGCCATCTTGCCAGCAATTTTGACGCGTTTACGTGTCACCAGGTCGATTGCGAGTCCAGAGACCATCTTGCCTTCGCCCTGGGGTTGCAGCATCTCCCCCTTTTCTGCTCCACCGACGAGCGCGTGCACAACGGGGTCGTACTTGCTATCTACCAGCGTTCGCGTGCCAACGAAACCGCCTCCAATGGGCTCAGAGAAGCCAGGGGCTCCACCCCAGAGTGCGGTCCAGGGCCGTAGTTCATTGTCCAAGGCTCCGATGGCGAGGAGAGGTGCGCGCTGCAGCATGAAGGAGGCCTGTGGTGTGAGCATGGCGGATGTGGGGTTGTCTTGGGGTGGCACACGGAGGAGGGAGTGCATCTTTGATTCTCCCTCGCTCCAGCCCATTGCCATGGAGAAGGCCATTCTGGCTAAGAGATTCGCTGACAGTATTGTCGTGGGTTTATGTGAGAAGTCCTTCGAGCTGTGACCGTTTTTCACTCTTGCTTGTGTTCGGAGATCTACATGCTGGAGACGTGCTTTTATCCCATCGGCATACAGTGACGATGCTGACGGTGCCGGTGACAATACCCAAGATGCCGATGGATGTCGACATCGGCCTGACTAATGGATATTTTTCGGCCGCGCATTATCATCTTGGTATGAAGTCGTGCTTAGTAGACTGCTCAGTCAGCAAGCAAGGTCTGTCAGCCCTACGCGAAACGCGGGGTCGCTAACGCGGAAGGACCCACTCGAGGCAGGACGACGCGTGGGGTTTCCAAGGTCGATGGACTTCACAGAGACTTGCTCCATTGTTTTGTTGAAATCGTAGGTCAACGATGACTACAACCAAATCAATGTATAGTCACGGTAGTCCAAGATCCAGATAACACCGAGAGCCTTGTCATTGTGCGATGCTTGGCGTCGACTGAGGCTGAGATCGTGCAACCCAACACAGCTGAAGACGTCAACCTCAACATCCACATCCACCCCTTCGCTCGTATTCACCAACTTCGCTCGCTATCATCGCCCCAACTCAACAGTTGTTCGACTGCTCCACAGTCGCTTCAGCTTCGTCGTCGCGAACATGGCGTTCAAAAAAGACCGCGTGAAGCCAACAGCCTACCCCTTCCTTGTCTTCCACGCGCTGCGCAGCGCACAACTCGTCTCCTCCCTCATAGTCGCCTCAATCATGACCTACTTCCTGCGCGAGCTCTCTGCAAACAACTACTCACTACCATGGACATTCATCCTCGTACGCCACGCTTCAAACCACATGTCTGGTATTCCAGCTAACGCACGCAGCTCCTCGCCGTCTCACTCCTTACCATCATCGCCCTCGCGCTAACGATCATCCTGCACATCCGGCACGGCCTAAACCCCTCTCTCAACCTCGTCCTGAATGGCAGTCTAGCGGTGCTGTGGGCGCTCTCTTTCAGCCTACTCGCGTGGTGGAGCTCCGCAACGCTAGCCTCGGCCTGCTCGCCCTCGTCCTGGGAGAACGAGCTCGGACAAAGCGTGTGTCGGACGTACAAAGCTTTGTTCAGCTTTGCGCTGCTGGGGCTTGTGGCGACGCTGGCAGCAGTGGGCTTGGATGTACATGTGCAGAGGAGTAGTACACGGAAGGGGAGGTTTCAGAGCTTGGCGTTGCAGGGTGGCAAGGCGAGAGAGGCGCAGGAGCTTGATGCGGATGTTGATGCGGGGATTTGGGATACAAATCCTAATCCCTCTGCGTTGAGAGATTCTAGGAGTAGGGGGGGAGAGGGGTATGCGCTGCCGGAGGAGCAGTTTGGGTATGCGGATACGGCGTATGCTGGGGCTGGGGGTCAGGTTGGGCGGAGGAGTATGGAGGAGAGGTTGTGAGACATAGTCATATCTTGCTTCGTGCAAATGAATCGCTGTTGCATGCGCTTATTCTTATAGCAGGTAGCGTCCAGGCGCGCCTGCCATTCCTAAAATCTGGCCCCTGTTATGGCATTCTCCTCACCAACTTCACACAAAACAACACGCACCTGCTACAAATGCTTCTCAGGCGCCAGCGTTCTCCGCATCTTTTCCGCCAGCCTCGACGATGTTCCTGTCGTTCCTCAGCCGTTTGCTTCCATTGAGCATTGCTCGCTCGACGTTGCCAGAAATCACTGGTCCTGGTATTATCTTTGTTGCAGCCGTAAGACATGATTGCTGCACGCCCACCAGGCGAAGATAAGTACAGACCCCTCGCTAACAGCGAAGCAGACACCAGTGTACGCCTCCAGAGCTTAAGAACCAAACACAAAAGAACCCTCAACTTTAACGACATGCCACCCAAGGCCGCCAAGGTAGCAGACGAACCTCAGTCTGATCAAGATGCCGTTGAAAAGGCGCGTCTAGCCGGAGTCATCTGCAAGACTTGGAACATTGACGAGCTCGCTGACATTTTCGGCACCGAGCTTCGCGCCAACTTCAAACAGGACGAGGGAACCGACATCAGTGTTTTCAGTCTGAAAGTCTTAGAAGCCCTGGAAGCGCTCTCAGATTTCACGATCAGTAACGATGAGCGAGACCAAGTGGAAGTCGACCTGGAGGCTATGTGCAAGACGCGGAAACACGCTACCAAGCCCATGAACCGTGGCAATAATCTGAAGGAGAAGAACGAAAAGTTTTTGGTTGACATCAATAAACTTATCCGAGACGTCAAGAGAAAGAAAGGGCACCGCCTGTCCGCACTGGAAAGACTGGAAGCGTCTGCATATGATGAGGACGTTGCAACTTGTAAGTTCTTGGGAGTCTTTGTGAGCCAGCGGACTAATATGCGTTGCAGTTAAGGCGCATGAACAAGCGCAGGCTGAAGCACGGAAGAAGGAGAAATCAAAGTCAAAGTCAACCACAAGTAAGTCTGACACAAGTTAGCAGACAAGAACTAGCTGACACTTTCATAGCATCAAAGACTCAAAAGCGAAAGAACAAAGACCTTTTGGAACCAAGCGACACGGAGGACGAGCACACACCGCTACGCAAGCAACGTCGCACTGGAAGTCTAGCAGATCACTCCTCGCCAGACAGTGCCAGACCAGACAACACAGAGACAGGCATACCACGCAGCAGCCCTACCCTTGATACAGTACTCTCACCGTCAACGACTTCCAACCCCACCACGAAGAGACAACTAGCTCTCACCGCGATCCGCGCCAACTGGGAGACTGACGACCTAACAAACATTCTGCCCAAGCACTCTTACCCGCCCTCTAAGTGGCACAAGCCGCTCGAGTGGCGAGTAGATATCCTACTCGCTCTGTACGAGCTATCGAAAGTCACTGTTGGCGGGCAGGATGATGTGCGATTGCAATTCGAGCCGCAGTTCCGCGGGCAAGAGGGGTTTGACGCGGAGTTTACGTTACGAGTCATCCGGGGGCTGCGCGATGAGATTGCTGCGCAAGAGAGCGGAGATAAAGAGCTGGTTGATGATGCCGATGTAATGCAAGAAAGCAATATCTGCTGATCCTTTCAGCGACGGATCGGACAGAGATCTCGAGGAAGCATTGACGGTAGATGAGTCAAAGAGGCAGGAGGAAGACATAGACACCCCCGAAGACCTTCCCGCTAACACAGTCTACGCACAGGCTTCTGTAGAGGAGCCTATAGATCCAATCGCACCGCAAGACCATCTCGATCATGCCTATGATCAGGCGAATGCGGGGGTCCCACAGAGTCACCTTAGTAACGCCTCGCGAGCGCGCAGGCTGCGGCATCTACAATCCACCCTCCTCATCGCCAACAACCTCCTAAGCGAAGCCGAAGTCGAGCTCCACAGGCTGCAGATAGCCCGCGAGCAGGCCTCGCTGTCATCGCCTCATGACAGAGCGGCGAGGCGGTTCTCAGCAGCCGATGAAGCCGTGGCGAAGAAACTTCTACACGTGAAGGAGAGGAGGAAGGAAGTTCTCAGGATCATAGAGGGGATTGCGGAACGCAGTGGGAATCGTGATGAAGACATGGAATTGGAGGGAGGTGCAGTGACTGAGCAGGAAGTAGCGGAGAATATGGATGAGGAGCCAGCGGAGACAGAGATTGTGCCTGAGATTGTTGATGAGATGTGAGCCTTGTTGGTCTGCAAGGTAGCTGTGAGACAGAAAGATGTTGTAGTCCAACGTACGCCTTACGATACGATCTAGATGTGCCAAAACTCTTATGCAAGGTCTTTGAGACACGACTGCTGAACAATTCTACCGTAGTCTTCCCATACACGTACTGACTGACGTTACTTCACGTACTCTCCTAGGTCTACACAGCTGAATCAACAGAGACTTAGTGAGCATTGCCTCGGCTTAGTGGCTTTGCAGTTATTATCGGCGCTCCCAGATTTTACTAGCAGTGATGAGCAAAGAACGTGTGGGATAGGAAAGCTTGAGCAAGCATGGCTCACAAAGATCGTGGCATACTACCTTTATTGCGGTATCATGACAAAGCGATATCATGACAAGTGGTGAGATGAGGGCGGGGTATGGTATAGATAAATGGGAAGGTTGGCGCGAGATGCATAGTAATAATTAGTGGAGACAGATCGAAGAAGATTCGTATTTTCGATTCGTGGAAGCTATTCAAGATCTTGAAGTACGAACTTATTACTGAGGTGGCCCCAATGGCAGCCGGTAGCTGGTATGCAAGTAGGCATTCGCATAAACGAGACGTTTTGTTGAGCGGTCAGAGCGAGAAAGCGTACGTGTCTGTGCCGAGCCATCATGTGCGTAAGAGCACAACGAGCGAGGTGGACACGTATCCGATGGTGGCAAATAGTCAACCATAATGTAAGAAACCACCGGCGAAATCCCTGACTCTCAGACAGCGGGACGGCTCATGGAGCGAAGTGGTAAGCCGTGTGAGCGCACATCCTCCAAGTCCTCTTCCTGCGGGGTTGATACGGAAGGGCGTTGGTAGTTAGAATGCGGAGGTGACATAAGAGTGGGACCGGTCTGGGCTTGGTACTTCTGACAATGCTCGTAGAAGCACTGAAGTCCGTCCATCAGCTGCTTCTTCTGGGCAACAAGGATGTTGCGTCGCTCTAGACGCTCGGGCGACTCGGCCAACAAGCGCTAAGCATTGTAGGGACCTGAGCATATATCAGTATTTACCATGATGATGTTCTAAGTGTTGCTTACCCTGTTCTGCATCGTAGATACCGAGCTCATCTTGCAGCTGATCGCGAAGCTTGTCGCGCAGCTGCTTGAAGAACTTGGACTCGATTCGCATGGTGATGGAGTCATGAAAGCGACGGGCGGCGATTATGTAGTACGTCGAGATGTCAGCGACCAAGTCGATCTCGCGAGAATAAGGTTCCTTCTTGACGAGCGCCATCTTTCTCTCGTCCCTGCGGAATTGATCCTTCTTCGTTGGCGGCATCTCCTGATCGTTTAGCTCGGCGTACTCAGCATAGTACAGCTTAAGTCGAGCATCGAAACGTGCTTGGGCGTATTTGGCCATCACAGCAGCTTTGTCGTTCTTGAAGACATCCTCGTGGAAGATATGGGGACCTTCGCGCTCGTCATTCAAACTCTCCGCTGCCATCGTCGTACGCTGCTCGTGGAGGTTGTTGTCGACGATTGACTGAACGATCGCAAGTGACGATTTGTACAGCTCAGAGCCCTTCCAGTCTCGAAAGTGCTGGTCGAACAGCGTCTGGATGCGAAACTTTAAGCGTTGCTCAAGACTGTCAAAGAAGTCCTTGACAATGCCTGACCAGCTCTCGAGAGGTGCAACCATCAGCTCTTCGCGGACTTGCGGATCGATTTGACCTGGTACACGGCTTCGGGAGGCCATATTGAGGTGTTGAGTGATTTCATCAAGCCTGAAGCGCTTGCAGAACTTTGTAATGTTGCCTGGCAGGTCAAGAGAAGGTGGGTTTGGAGGCAATACCCGGGAGGACCTGGAGACAGGCTTCCTCGGGGTGCGGAAGGGTGACGCTGAAGGCGCAGGGGTCTGCGACTCGCGCTTTGGTGGTGTGTCATACTTGCGCTTCTTACTAGGCGTGTCTGGTTCCATGTCGTCGTCCGATTCGATCACCATCGCGTCATCTGCCGACTGTCCTGGAAGCGTGGAGGTATACAGACCCTTGTCAAGGTCTCCAGTGGTGATCATGGTTGGCTTGAGCTTCTGCAACTGCGCCCACAAAGCCTTCTGAAAATCCTTCCAATCGTTGTTCCATACGACATGTCCGTACTCTCCAGCCATTTCGCTGCGAACTTCGACGCAAAAGTCTTGGATGACATCGGCGACGGTGCGCACAGCGGTGTGAAGGGGGGTATCAGGGATACGACTCAGCTCCGCCTCCACTGCTTCGAGCCGCGTCTCGATCTGTTGACGAATGACAGGCAACTTCTGCATCACACGGTTCCCGAGCTGGGTTGACAGGTAATGTTGCATGTTGACGGTACCAAACCGAGGTTGGTAAGATCGGAGCTCAGCTGCCCAGGGCGAGGCGGTAGCAAAGAAGTGTTGCTCCAAACGGCGAGCATCCGTGTGTGTGAGACCTTGTTGGATCTCGTTCGAGTTTAGGTTCTTGACAACAAAGTATCCGTGTCCCATAGTGAAGCGGCGGCCGTCCAAGATGTATGCGAGATCTTGAGCAGATGAACCCTGCGGGAGACGATCAGGTTTCGTCAATACACCTGTACATATGGTCAGTGTAAGCGTACGAAGCAAACAGATGGATCGCGTACCTAGGCATCGGCGTGTAACTTTCAGCTCCCTCGCCAGTCCAGCAGCGATCGAGTTGTGGACGTCGTTCTCGAGGGCACAAGTTACGAGTACAAGAGCCTCCTCGTCGAGGATGTATTTCGTCACCAGAGCCTTGATCAGTGGCACAGTGTACTCCTCCTCTTCAGTCTCCGCCTGACCGATCATGCCCGGCAAATCGAAGAAGCTCAGCGGCGGGAGACCCGGCTTCGAGACAGTGATGCAAACGATGTTTGGGCTGAAGAGCGTCCTGTGGATGTCACGGTCGTTGAAAGAGGGGTCGAGGAACGAACGCGGATCCTCAAGTGGACTCAAAGTAGCGCGTTGCGCGCAACGAATGTAAGACTCGAGTTCGGCAGGGTCGGTGACTTGAACAAAAGCGGTCTTGCCAGGAACTGCAGCTGGTACCCAGCCCGGGAACTCGGTGTCCTTGCCGTGGTGACGCATGTCTGTAGCCAAGTCATAGTGGCGCAACAGCTGGATTTCAGCACGCCAAGGTGAGTCGGCGTCCGCTGCCGGCTGCAGCTCGATGAAAAGAGGACAACGTGTACACGTGCCTGTGTCGCGAGGTGTCTTGATGCCAGAGATCGCCTCGATGACAGATGATTTGCCAGTAGACTGTTGACCTGAGACTGGTTAGTATGGCACCCAAGTCTTCGTCGCTGTGATACGTACCCAGCACGATGCACTTGGGCAGCGAGATCTTCTGTTTGTCTAGTCCGAGCTTCTCGAGCTTGCTGACGATCTTGAGAGCCTCAACGACGTTGGCACCTAGGGGAGCAACCTCATCATAGGCGAGGGCGGGAGCGTGAGCTCGCGATGCAGCTAAAGTCGGGTCAGTCGTTGCTAAACAGCACCAGCCGCAACGTACCAAATTGCGGAACTTGATCATTATGTCGAACGTCGTCGCCGCCCATGGGATCGTCAGCAAGAGGGGCATCGACGAGAGTGCCATCGTCGCTAGACGCTGATGGGGTTTTGATGATAGGGCCGCGGCTTCCATGCTGTGACGCGCCTGCCATTGCTGATCTTTGGTAGTCGCGCGTGCAAGATCGAGTTGAGGAGGTGGGTTGTATGTCAGAGGACAGAAGGCGCAGATAAGTAGGAGGCAGCAGCGCTAGGGCCAACGAGAGCAAACGGTGAGAGCGAATTCTGGCGCAACATGCTGCGCAAGTCGAGGTGAAGATAGCTAGGCGGGTCCAGGAGCATGCCGCCGTACTTGTAATCGATCCTATTGGACGCGATGAATAGTAACGATGCCTAAGGGCGGAAGTACGCTTGCGTTAGCAATGTGGGGCTGCGAGTTGCAGTGAAGGTGAGCTGTCAGGTGCGGGTAGCACCACACGTAATTCAGAGTGGAGAATCCAAGAAATGATCGAAGAATACAACAAATGTCGAAGACAGATGGGGTTGGGCAAACACACTTAGAAGTTCCCGTGTAGTAAAAGCTGGTGTGACTAAACGCAACGCTGGAAGAGTGATTGGTACGCAAGGTGAGGTAAACATCGCGGGACAGCTTATTCGAGACTGATGGCAACACCGTGAAAGCCCCGCAAAATGATCAAATGGACGCTGGTCATTGAAGCACTGGTGTTAATCTTTCCCATGTCGTCACTACATGCACGTGACCGGGGTGTAGGCGCGGTGTCTGGATCGTGACTATGTGCATTGCTACATGGTGTTGGCCAGGAAATGTATGAAAATCGGTACAGAATCAGGAAGACACTCAAGAGCTGAGCAGCGTGTTGCTGATGTCTGGTGTTGATTGCTGTGGATGGTTGTCGAAGGCGAAGGAAGTCGCGACCGGCGCTCCTGCCGAGGTTTCTCCGTGGTAGCGCAGGGTTTTGAGAAAAGATGGAGCGCATCATCGTCACTCTCCGTCTCGCAGCCGTCCAGCATCACGCCCACGCCCATCTCAAATTGTTCGTTTGTGTCGCCGACTCCGTCTTTATCGCAAGATCATAATCAAAGATGGATCACTCTCGCGATCCCTGTCCCTGGGTCATCCTCAATGACTTCGGTGGTGCCTTTGCCATGGGTGTAGGTGTACACGCGCATGTAAACTTCGAACATCAGCTAACTTTGGACCAGGCTGTCGGTGGTGCAGTATGGCACGGTGTGAAGGGTGTACGTGCGGCATGCCTGAAAGCATCACCACCTCGCTGACAGTAACGACGCAGTTCCGTAACTCTCCGTACGGCGAACGACGCATCGGCGCCATCACAGCTATCAAAGCGCGCGCACCTGTTCTCGGCGGCAACTTCGGTGTATGGGGAGGGCTGTTCAACACATACGACTGCGCAGTCAAGGGTCTACGAAAGAAGGAGGACCCGTGGAACGCCATCATTGCGGGATTCTTCACCGGTGGCTCGCTTGCCGTACGAGGAGGATACAAGTCGATGCGCAACGGCGCGATATCCTGCGCCATTCTTCTGGCTGTCATCGAAGGTGTCTCGATCGGTTTCAACCGCATGATGGCCGACAACACCAAGCTCGAGGCTCCCCCGCCACCACCCACAGACGCCGGTGCATCACCAAGCGGTGGCCTCGCTCTCCCCGCGTAAACATTTTCTTCGACATAATGGCCCAAAAGTGGGAATTTATAATTTCAAGACATTCAGCATGGGTTGGGATGAGTGGATGTCATTTGGATGGTTTGCATTTACCGCGCCAGATTTGGGCGGTCGGCGTTCGCACTCTCCTCAGCCTCTGTGCTATACCTTGTATCATAGCGACATGATCTGTACAACTAGCGGCGGCGTCTCGAGAAGGAGGCATGAGCTCATGGAAAGCTGTTCAGCAACACATATCTTCTCCTATCGGCCCTCTCCTCTTTACTTGGGACCACATCCTTGTCCATGTACGCTCACCAGCCTAGACCGCAAGCACCACCTCAAGCGACGCGATCTCGCGACGCCATTAGACGACGATTATACGCGCAGAGAGGGGTTGGCGGAGGCACCAACGCAGACAATTTTCTCGTCTTCAGATGACGAGGATTGGCGACATCGCAATGCGTCTCTTAGGATACACCCGTCTCGCCAAGCGCAGGCCGATAGAAACTTGATTGTCAAGGAGCTTCTGCTGACGACGCTTATCAAGATTGCGGCCTTATGGGTAAAATGGAGTCTGTTGTCTCGCTCTTTAAACAATGCGTAAACGGTGCACTCAGCATTAGACCGGGAGGACATCATAGATATGTCACACGAGGCAGCTCTTACTAATCTGCGAGTCGGTTACATGTGACCACTGGTTGAACACAAAGCACTAGCTCTTGACCCTCTTTCTCAATAGAAATGACCAAGTTTCATACTTCCATCATCACCAGGGACACACTGACGTGTCTGCACTACATACCGACGCTTAGGGCACCTTCCTGGACCTGCAACTGTCAGCCTCACCGGAAGAATGCGTGCCCTTCCAGCGAGCCTCGCTGTCAATCGCCTGTATTGGCCCCCAACGGCTGCGGCTTCAACCGTGCTACCTAAGACCCGCAGCAGAACGCGGCCACGACGACATGCAGTAATACCGTTTACTGCAGTGTAGCACTCTGGAGCTCCTGTGCATGCAAATCTCTTCCCGATGATCTGCGCTGTCAGCGACATGCCTGGATGCTCTATGTGAATACTGCCTTCAAAGATGGCCGTTGCTCGTAGCTGGGTTTGCATCAACAGCACGCGTCCCGCCCACGCATGCCATCGTGACGAACGATATGGCTCAATACGAAGCTGTGCCGAGAGACGGCACTCTCGTCTTAAACCACTTTTCTAATATGTTTGACCTTACCAATGCTTGGATCGAGTGCTAACCGTCGACACCTACAGGAACCAGACGTTTCTCGCTGACAACGATATCTCACCTGACCGTAACATATTTGTTGGTAAAGCAGACAATTGCGATTGGGATGACTATCCATATGACACTCACGGTGGGCAATTCATTGTCGATGACGACGGAAACAAAGAGTCCAGATAAGGTCATGGTCTCAACTCAGAACCGCTTGTGTTGATGGGATTGGGGTTGCCCGACGCTGGGCCTTACCTTCGGAGCCATGACCTTCAAGACTGAGTCACTAAACAGGATGCTTATCATTCCAGTCGAACGGCCGGCCAACGGACCCTGATTCTGGAAGGAACTGTCCGTGGTCGCCGACGTGCACAAGTTTGTATGCTGGCAGATTATCCAGAGTGTGAACACCAACATCACGTTGAGCTATCCGAATATATCCATCTGGGCTACCGATCCACCGATACCATATGAAGACTCAGTGCAATAGCTGAGAAATACCTCATCTCTCAAAGACGGAACGACATCCCAGTTCGCGCCTAATAGTATGTTCCTTACGCTCGACAACCCCAACGGATGGTTGATGGCGCCATTGAACTAGACAGACGATGGAATAGGTTCGCGCAAGCGCTTGTACATGCTGCGGCAAAGGAGCACAACTTTAATCTTGAGTAATTCGCGAGCCCGAATGACACGAAGACTTTCGAGGCCGGAGTTTCAAAACCTATATGGACGATACATAGCCCAAGTAATCTCGAACAATATGCAGGTCGACATGGTCAAAGACACGCCGGGTATTACTCTCACAGATACCCGCTGGGCGCCGTCGTCTACGGATTCTACCTCTACGCTCAGCTCTCGTACGAAGGTCCTGAGACAAGATCATACTCCTCAACAGAGAATACAGGCCGTCTTAACGCAGATTGGCGCAGGCGGCCACCAGGATAGTCCAGAGTAGTGGACCAAAGATTGCACTGTAAGTCATGCTCGGCTTTATGGCCGCCGGCGCTACCACCGCCAAATTGCTGCTGTGCACAAAGGAGCTTCTGCCAGATGAGCCGTATTCCATCGCCGGTCGCGCAGTCCTGATAGCGAGTGGCAACATCCTAACATTGTGACACAACACGCATGGAGAAAAATTGGAGGAAGCAGCGGTACAGATTAGAATGGTGGAAAAATAGTTCAGGCACCAAAAGATACAGAATCTGTGTCCAAGAGTACCTTACTCAGCATGAATATCCCACGCTTTCGTCAGCACATTCTAAGCAGCCACTTTATCCCGAGCCTGAGCAGGCAGCGTTTCTACGCCAGCTTATCATTTGAGCAGGTCTTCCTGCATGATTTCGCATCCACTCGTTCTTCCACCTGTTCTCCCAATAACTTCTTGGTAATCCGTCGGCCCGCGACTGTCCGCTGTCCATCCCTAATTGTCTGAGCGAAACTCCCCGCGGAACTGACTTCGATCTCGCATTCGGCAGAACGCGCAATCAGTACAGTGCTTCCTCTGTATGAACGTTGTCGTGTCGTTTGGCATGCCCAAACTCCCACGTTGTATTCGCGCCGAATCCAGAGCTTGGGTATGCTGGCTGGAGTCCTCGTCGACGCGTGAGCTTTCGCTATCCTGCGCTCGGGCATCCCGCGGCGGAGTGCGACCTTCTGGCGCGGTGTAGAAGTAGTCGTACAATGAAAGTCCGTCGGCAGACGGCGGGTCTGGAAAGATCGGACGAGGAGCTATCGAGGCTGTCGCGGGTGTGAGTGCGATATATGGAGAATACTGGCGCTGTGGAACTGCGGCGGCCTTGAGTAAGCGCGTGTCGTTTGCTGCAAGCTCAGAGTCGGCTGAAAAGTCGCCCGGTAGGTCGTCTCGATTCGCGAATGTGGAAAGTTTTGACTCGTCAGGTTGTTCTTGTGAGGTACCAACTTTCGCAGACGCCTGCGCTGATGCTGGTGAAGATGGAGACTTGTCCGCCTGCTTGCCGCCGACAAGGCCGGCCCAGCTAATGCCGCCAGACTCGCTGACTCGCCTTGTTCGTGGTGGAGGTCCTGGCACAGGCTCATGCTTCTTCACTGTAAGCTTCGTAGTCCTGGTAGTTTGCTTGAACATATGCTCTTCTTCACCCCCGTCACCGTCTTTCTCTCCATCGTAGACATCTTCGCCGTCGTAGTCATCTTCGTGGTCGTACTCATAGCTCGTGCGACCGCTGGGAAGATTGTTGCTCTTCTTACGCGCATCGCGCCTAGCGACTATCGACTGCTTTGGATTGTAGCGCTCGACCGAGATGACTGTGTTGTTAACCCGCATGCCATCTGCCTCACCCAGTGCTGCCTCCGTTGCGCCTATACTTGGTAGTGCAATCATGAGCGTGGTGATTTGACCGATTGGGTAGAGGTTTTTCGTCTCCAGCGGCTTGAACTTCGCGAAGAGGCCCTCCACACGCGTCGCAGAATCTCGAGGCACATTCCTGACGAACAATATCTGCTTGGCGTTGTACTTGGGTTGCATCTCTCGCATGTCTTCCTCTCTTTTTTCGAACACTGCGCGTTGGTATGCCTCGTGACGCTCTCGCTGTTGTTGCTACCAGGGAACTGAAGGTGGTTGTGGCTTTGGTTGTTCAGCCGTGCGCTTCGGTATCCTGTCTTTAGGAAAGTGGTTACCCATTGTAAACTTGTAAGTGAATGTGGAATATGTTTTGGAAATTTTATGTCACCTAACGGCTGTAAAGTGGAAGTGAAAAGAAGTGTGCGCAATATTTCATTGACGGTCATTGTTCTGTGTTCCATTGGGCGGAGCAAGGACGGTACCGGTGCCTTCCAAAATGGTGACCACATCTCGAAAGCAGCCTAGTGAACCATGCTTTCCATACAGAACGACATCGAGGAAAAACCACCAAGTCAAGTGAGACCTACCTTGACATGTCGAATCAGTACAACAGCCTGGTCAAGCACTGTAGACAGCTATGGCATCGTCAAAAGATTGATCCAGGATGCCCTTGCCTAAGCCCAGCAGACCTGCATTGTCTGCAGTGACCTTTCCAGCCAATGCATCGATGAGCCCATCGGTGTGCTTCTTCAGGATCTTCAGGTCAAGCAATACGATGGGGGCCGTGAGCGTCTTCTTGAACGTGATGTACTGCAGTCATCAGTCTATGACTCCACGAAAATATGTGAGTCATGCATACCTTCGTCTTCAGCGCCTCAAGTGATGCTTGGATTGGTCCAATTCCGCTGGCCAAGGAGTTCACAATGTTTGTGCTCTCTTCTGCGGTGAAGTTTACACTCTTCTCGGTGATGTGAGTAGCCTTCAGGATGGTGAGGTCGAGCTTTGCTTCTGTCTTGACAACAGCCAGTGCTTGTGGCAGCAGACCGAGTAGAGAACCGTCAAAGTTGTTGACAGCCGTTGTGAGATCCGTAACTGCGGTGTTCAGGTCGTCGATCGTAGTGAGGAGTTGAGGGGCAAGACTCTGCTTTTGACGAGGCTCGTGTGGGAGTGCCGAGCTCACAGTCAGTAAAGAAAGAAACAGCAAGGATAGTTGCATATTGGAAATTGATGTTCTAGAAGCTAAGTGGTCGTCGAGCTATTGCTATGGCTGGCCAGCTGTTAGCTAAGCGTGCAGTGCTATATATCAACACATCGACATTCACATGGCACATATTGCATCCACAGGTTCCGAGGCCGCTCCAACATAACGGTAAATACCAGGTTCTGATGTGATGATCCCAGAAGCGCACGGCAAGATTAACGCGCTTGCCTCCAATTACGATCATCGCGTAGTTGACAAAGCAAGAATTCCCGCTGATCTCCACTCTACGACCCTGGAGTCAGTCGTTGGTTACGAGAAACTTGCCTGCTTTTGTACCATGTCTGACAGCCTCGCAAAGTTTAAGTCCTTCGCCGTTGGATTTCGACTAGGAATGTTGCGGGGCCCCGCCTTTCACAAGTGTCGCCTCGGCATCAGGTATCGTCGTCCGGGCACGTGCTTCGCCATACCTTCGCAACCCCTCTCCTCTTGTGCATCAATTGCCGTACAACGCTGTAGGTAGCTTGGATACTCTGACTTGACTCCGCGCAGGAGGTGAATCACACACAGTACGTGGCATGGTCTTGAGATAAAGTACCAGCCACACTCAGGTCGCCCAGTGACAGGCAAAGCAGTCAAATAACGGACCGTTCTATCGAACCTTGCTTTGGGGGTGCATGGTAACTGATGACGGACACAGATGAGATTGCCCTCGAGATGGGAATGATGAAGATACTGATGGAGAGGTAGACGAGGCCTCGCCTAAGGCAGGTAATCTCGATGCGGTTAGCGCCGGTCCTCCAGCTCTCGTTGCCCGAGACTGCGCCTTCCTCTCGCTCACCGACATACGTCTTGATCCCAACGCGACGTGCACCTTTTCGGTGCTGGCTCTGCAACTTTGGTTACGATGCAATTGTTTCGCGTCCCTCAAGTGGGGCTGGAAGCCCGGAATTAGCCAGCCTCGCCAATTGCCTTTGTGCCACCCTTGCTGTCACGATAAATATAGACATCACCTGTACACTCCCATCGGGGAGTTGAACAAAGCAGCGATGGGTACTTTGCTGCATAGCCTGTGCCTGGCAAGCATTATCAAGAATTTGCATCTGCGTTATAGTAATCTGGCTCTCCGCTCTGGTTGAAAGCGCTCATTCGATGTCGAGATGTCAACAGTATTTACCCATGTCCTCCAGCGGCGAAATGCTGTTCCCACGCCAGGTCGGAGCACTATCATCAACGTCGTCTCTTGGGTACTATTGGCACTCGTCATCTCCATATTGATCGCTCGCTTCGCTGTGAAGCTGTCAAGGAGAACAGGCTGGAGACGAATAGCACAGGATGACGTGCTCCTAATATCAGCAGCCGTAAGAGAGATCAAGGTGCACATCATGGCCTTAGTTACTGACCGTTACCAGTTGCTCAGCTTTGGTCAGACCATTGCTGTTTCGATTCAATGGAAAGACCACAAGAGCGAGCGGCACTTGCAGTCATCGTACAACGATCCGGCATATCAGAAGGTATGTTCCGCGAACAAAGATCTGATTCGCTGTCATTAACAGAAGTAGGCTGCCTACGTTTCGAGCATTCTCTTCATTGCGAACATGGGCTGCGCCAAGATATGCCTCAGCCTCTTCATGCGGAAGCTGTTCGCCGGCCGCCTCTTCGAGTATACGTCTGTTGTTCTCGTAATCTTTACTGCCGGCTGGACAATCAGTGCAGTCATCGTGACAGCCTTCCAGTGTCGGATGCCAACGCCCTGGGACGTACTGAGCAGCGACTGCATCGACATCGTGGCGTTCGGTAACTATCTCACATCGACCAACATCGCTACAGAGATTCTGCTGGTTCTGGTGCCACTGGCTATTTGGACTCAAGAGACTTCAGTTGGCAATCGTCTATACGTTTCCGCTGTTTTCTGGTCACGATTGAGGTACGTAATGACGTCTTACTTGGGTTGGCTTTGCTGACCATTACAGTATCGTTGCAGTAGTCAGCGTCCAGTTGTACTTCTTCAATACCTGGGTTGCCTCCCCGTCTGTCGCCGAGAGCTGGGCGGTCTCTTTGTGCATGCAAATCGCTCAGGCGCTGTCGATTGTTAGCGCATGCTTGCCAGGCCTGCACCCTCTCGTGGCCAAAGACATGAGTGATACATCGTCCTCACATACTGAAACGAATAATCGCGAATCTCGATGGGATGCGAGCAAGTTCGGGTCTTTGTCCTACTCGCACGTTTCTCAGCGGAGCATCGACTCGCACAACCCGCTTGAGCCAGTCATATCACCGTATTGCCGCCCGCTTGCCACTCATGGCCTTGTTCGCTCATCCGCCAGCTGTGACTCGTACAACTTCCCTCGCATCCCTTCGAACATCGCGCTACCGCTCTCGACGCCGCAACCTCCTGTCAACGTGTTCAATCGTTTAATCAGAAGCTCGTCGTCGCTGGATCTAGACCCTCTCGGTACACCAAGAGATCTCGAGGAGTTGGGGTGCCTACCACCTCCTGATTGGGACGACGAGGAAGTCGAAGAAGATGCAGAATCTGGAAGGGTGAGCCCGGAGAGAAGGCCAACGTCTGAGTATATCTTCCAAAGATCCAAGGTTATATCAGTGCCGGAGGAAAGAAACATGTTCGAGATTGGGCGAGAGTGGAATGGATTCGTGCCGCCGCTGCCGACACCTAAGGTTTTGCAGAACCCACCAAGAGCCTTCTGATATCTGAAGTGAGTGTATCTACAATATTAGCGATTGTTTCTCGTCGTTCGTCGGTCAATAGGCCCGCGATAGCCTTTCACTTACTGAGAGGAAGCACTTGGTGAAAGACAGTCCATGCGCTGGCTATTATTCAGCATCCAATGATAAGAAATCTCGATCCGGGAAGAAGTTAGACTGATTACCCAGGAGCGACAAAGACGAGATTCAACTGACCAATGGCTGACATCAACGATTTCGTTGAGTCGATGGGCGGAGCTGAGATCGATTCCTCCGGGCCCGCCGGTACCATCACACGCCTTGCTGAGCAGTTGGGCCACACGTCCATCGAAGATTTTGGAACCGACAATGACGACCGCTCACGCAGGCCTTCACTCTCGCCTACAACGAGGTGCCATAGCGATGAAGAGCACGAGTCAGGCGGAATCCGAGAAGAAGACGCTGGAGAAAAGATGGAGCAGCCATCCTCAGAAGCGCCACTCAAACATGTCCTGATTGCATACTATCAGAACTTGCGCCGCCTTCCACCCGACAGCCAATCCTATCTGAGTGCCTTGCTCCAACAGCGTAAGGGTACCCAGTTCTACACCGAGTACAACATGTGGCTCAATAGTCAAGGCTGGGGACTACAAAACTACTCCCTACCTAAAAGCGTTCTGGATCTCGAGATCTTAAGCCTGGCCATGGCGATCCAGATAAGGGAGCGGTGGGGCACGCGCCACAAGACGAGGCCGAGGAACGCTGTGTATTTCAGAAGCCGCATTGTGGACGGGCAAACGGTACAGGTTGGTTTCATGCCGCCACTGAGCCCGCCTGGACATCCTTACTATCCTTACTGGTTACCCGATCCAGATGCGGGTGAGGGATATGATGGGCAAGAGTCTGAGGAAGAGCAATTTCAGAAGGCTCGCGAGTTTCTGCTCCGCGATTGAAAGCTTCTGGGCTGATGAGGATGCCTTGCATATGGTTCACCATTATCGAGCAAAGGGGGTTTCAAATTGCTTTGACGTTGAGTCGATATTCGATTGTCTCCTGATTGTCACCGATCCATCAGTGCTACTGTACAATCTCGGCCTCGGAAAGCCGTCCCTCATCAAGAAGTCTACCTTGAGACATATGATTCCAGCTACTCCAATAGATCCATAAGATCTCTATCAACTTCCCGCTCGTGCTTGTTCGGATCTACCTCAGGTTATTTCCTCTCCAAGTAGAGCGGCCACCTTCCCCGTTCTGCGAGCTCCACCAATGCAACCGCGGCCACCACGTGGCTTCCTCCGCGACACCTTCTTAACACGTAAAATGCAAGTCTCATCCGCTCCGCGAGTCATTGTTCTTTTTGGATGCTTACTTCAGCTTCCAATCTCAGAGCCAATGAACGTTGAGCTTACGATAACTCCGCGGCCGCGTCTGCTGACAGATGACCGCTAAACCTCAATGTATAATCTCCATTCTGCTCTTAGAGTCTCGAATTCCGGTAAGACTCACTCCTTACAAAGGTCAGAAATAGTTCAAGCTGAAGAAGAGGTGTCGCAGAGCAAAATAAACTAATCTATCCTGCTCTGCAGCTAGGTAGTATATATAGGCAGATTTGGCCTGCAACAGGAGGTCATCATGTCTTTCGGAACACTTTACAGCTATATTGTACGCGCTCGTGCTTCTACGCATAAGGATCGGTCCCTGCTAGACTACTGACTGGATCAACAGGGCAATACGCGCACCACCGCGCTCCTCGCAGTCGCAAAAGAGAACAATCTCGACATCAAATTCATCGAAACGAACCCTCACAAAGGCATCCCTGACTCCTATCTCAAGTTCAACCCACTGGGCAAGATACCCACATTCGCAGCTAGTGACGGGTTCGTTCTATCCGAGGTGATCGCCATTGCCGTGTACTGTAAGCTCCAGACACCTCGATCCTGCTTCTCGGTCGTATAACTGACTTTGCAGTCGCGTCCCAGAACGCCCACACCACACTTCTAGGAAGCAGCAAGCAAGACAACGCCGACATCCTACACTGGATGTCCTTCGGCAACAGCGAAGTCCTCGTACCTCTCAGCGGCTGGTTTGCACCGCTGATCGGTCGAGCCCCATATGTGAAATCTCAGGTCGCCAAGTCTCGAGCGCAGACACTTAAGGCTGTGCAAGTCCTCGAGGATCATCTGCTTAGGCGCACGTTTCTCGTTGGCGAGCGTGTCACGCTTGCTGATCTGTTTGTGGCTAGCATCATTGAAAGGGCTTTCGAATATGTCCTGGATAGGAAATGGAGGGAGGAGCATCCAAATGTCACGAGGTGGTTTGAGACTGTGCACAACGTTCCCTGTTACGCTGCGGTTGCTGGCGAGGCAGTGTTCATTGAGGAGGCAATTAAGGCTGCGGGCGTGAAAGCGGGAAACGCCTGAGTCTTGTCACTGTTACCTGGGCGAAGTGTAGATTCAAGAGCAGCAACATTCGCTCACATGGCATCATTGTGTGTACGTGCGCAGTGATTGTAGTCGGCAGAAGCCTTATAGGGTTGCGAGAAGCCCGCAAACATCCCTTGACTACCTCCCTTATTTCCGAGATACAGAACATTTGGTAATGTAGTAAAAGCTGCGGTCAAATCACAATAAAGCCAGTCATCAACGACACGAATAGAATGGAGACAAGAATTCGGAGGGGCCACCATCCAAGATGCCGCAAACATGGCGGCTATGAAGACAGAAATGGGCCTCTGCATTGTGCCCTTGAGGCAGGCCATAGGGCCGCTTCGGGCGCTGACCGCGCGACCCAGACTGACTCCAACTTCATCCTACTTCGCACACCGTGCCGGGCTGACGGCCTGCTGGAGGGGCCTCCTTTGGTTTGAACGGGCGGATTCAAGGTCGCAATCTGCGCTGCTGTCGTCGGTGCGGGGATGCTGGTCTTTCTGCTCCTCGGAATACGGTGTCAAGGATTCCAGTGAAGTTTAGCGTAATACCTAGTGGAATTTAGCATAGCATGGTGTTGACCGGAGCATCGGGTATCCCCATGATTGTCAACCGACTGGTATGATGGTCAGTGTCAGTGGTTTGTTCATAAGTCGTGAATGCTTTTCTTGTGATACCGTGGAGGTGCCCAGTTTCTTCGTCACATTGCTGCGTCGACGATTCCAGTCATCTATCAAGTTCCCGAATATCCATCGGTCCTCTAGCTCACAGCCGGTCTGCCAAATGTACAAGGACCTCCACTGCCCACAGTCGATCCAAACCACAGGTTTCCCGGCGTACAGTCAAGAGCAGGTAGACTGCGTCTCTATGGCGGCGCAAAGGAGCCGTGGATCCGCACCTCGCGCACTGCGTGGACACCGCGCATGTCTCTCTGCCCAGGAGAATCAGAACGCGATGCGCGCTGGCAGCGGTGCTGGACGTCTCAGGCATGAATACGTTCAATGGTCCCAAGGATGAAGTCCGCGGACAGCTCGCAGTCAACCAGTTTCTGGCCTAAGCCAGCGAAAAGAATAAGAGTGACCTATCCACTCACTTTGATGGCATGAGTCGTGATACCTATAACGGAAGGGCCTTCTACCACAATGCTCGCGTTAGGTGCGAAGCCCGGATGTGAGGGATCAACGATTTTGTATTCAGCATTGATGAGCTCCGCAGCAGGTATTGGCTCTGTCGAAGTCCAGGCAGTACCTGCACTGGCAGAAGCCCATGAACATAGAGGTATGTTGAGGTGTCGTCTGTACGACACCGGATGAGTCGACCCCCGGTAAGTCGCTGAGAAGGCTTTGCAGCCACATCCCGGCGATATATGCGTCATTTTTTCTGATAGGTTGCATCGGCTTCACTATTGCGGGAACTGCTGGCAGCCTGTCTTTCTCGGAGATTAGGTCCAGGCGTGAGTAGTGCTCAATTGTGTCTCCAGGTAACAACGGGATTCTTGTGCTGTGCTCTTGAGTCCAGAGCCCGGTGATCCCCAATATCCTCAAACCTGTGTTCTGAGAGGAATGGAGAATTGCATTCCCAGAAAAGCTGATATTGCGCCATGTGGACGACTGGCCGCGAGAGATGATAGAGAACGACCTACCGAGGAGCTATACACTAGGGGTCAGCCACAATATTGAAGGCAAGGCGGGGCACGGCGATACCGATGCCTTAATGCCAGTTATCATTCAGCCGCAATGCGGCGTACCGAAGAGGGTGATTGACATCGGAATGCGTAGCAGGTTCGGGAGGTCTTCGAGGGATAGAGAGCACCCAAGTAAGTCGCAGTCGCTAGCTGATGACAATAGGCCATGTGCTGCGGCTAGCGGAACGATAGAGGAAGCGACAGTCGAGGCACCACGTGCTGATGGGTATTAAACTTTTATTCCTTCTATATCTCATATCGTATCGTTTCACATGCTGCCGGAAAGTTCAAGCCGTCTATGCGCGGCTGAGGTTAGCACCCTCCTCCTGCTTCTGCAGGCCATACTTCTTCAGCCTGATGCTCTGGATGGCAATGAAGCCAGTGGTGTCCATAGGAGAGAAGTTGTCCAATGTGTCCATAGAAGCCTCCTCCTCCGAGTATAGCTTCTCAGTTTGCGAGCTGCGGCCAAGGACATACGCGTTACCCTTGTACAGAGTAAGGCGGACCTCACCGTTGACACGGCGCTGGGAGAACAACAAGCTGTTCTCGACGAACTCGCGCTCGGGCGAGAAGTACATGCCGTTGTACAGCTGGTAGCTCCAGTTGTGCGAGACGAACTGGTCGCGCAGGTTGCGCACCTGGGTGTCCATGACGAGACCCTCGAGATCCAAGTGTGCGAGGCGGAGGACAGTCATGGCGGGCGAGTCGTAGCAGCCGCGGGACTTGAGACCGATGAAGCGGTTCTCGACGATGTCGATGCGGCCGATGCCGTGCATGTGGCCGAGCTTGTTGAGCGCGACGAAGAGCTCGACGGACTCGGTGTAGGTCTTCTCGGGGGTGACGAGCTTGGTGGGGATACCCTTCTCGAAGTGGATGGTGATATCGGTGGGCTTGTCGGGGGCGACGAGAGGCGACTGGGTCATGGTCCACATGTCATCCGGGGGAGAGACGTTGGGGTCCTCGAGAATACCTGGGCGAATTAGCGCAAAGCAGCAATTATCGGACAAAGAGCCTCGTACCGGCCTCGTAGGAGCAGTGGGCCAAGTTGGCGTCCATACTCCATGGCTTCGCCTTGGTGGATGTGACGGGGATGCCGTGCTTCTCGGCGTAGTCGAGCAGATCCTGCCTGCCCTTGAAGCGGTCGCAGAACTCAGGCAGCCTCCAGGGCGCGATAACCTTGATCGAGGGCTGGAGTGTGTAGAAGGCGAGCTCGAAGCGGACCTGGTCGTTGCCCTTGCCGGTGCAGCCGTGCGAGACGAAGTCGCAGCCCTCCTGCTGGGCAACTCGGATCTGTGCGCGGGCGATGACTGGGCGGGCCAGCGAGGTGCCGAGCAGGTAGCGGCCCTCGTAGGAGGCGTTGCACTGGACGGCACGGAAGCAGAGCTCCTCGACGAACTCCTTCTGCAGGTCGGTGATGATCATCTTCTTCGCGCCGATCTTCAGCGCCTTCTTCTCGACCTCGTCCCAGGGCTCATCCTGACCGACGTTGGCGAGGAAGCACACGACCTCGTAGCCCTCCTCTGAAGGAATGTCAGAATGACAGAGAGCCTCGAATTTCAAGATTGAGCATACCGATCAGCCATTGCAGGATGGTGGAGGTGTCAAGACCGCCTGTGAGTCAAGTTAGTCAACAATGCTCGTCACAGCAAACAGACCCCAATGTTAGTAGATTGTGGTCTGTAGTGAGTATGAGCATACCAGAGTAAGCCAAACAGACGCGTCCCTTAGCCATGATATGAGAGTTGAGATGTGAAGTGTGAGGAAGAAAGTTGGAAGAGTCAATGGCTTAAAGAATGGTCGTCTGGGGCATAAATGCGGGCGGTCGCGATAACCAGCGATAGAAAAGTTCAGTCCGTGCGTTGCGGGCCGATGTCGCTCTAGCTTCGCTTTGTGAACCCTCTCGCGCCCTGCAAAGCCCTGCAGGATGACGGTGAGCGGCAAACCTTCTCGTCAAAAGCAAGATCGCTGCATGGCTAGCATCGGCCAACCCTCTCTGATTCAATGAATGCAATTCTCGCTCATGGTATCACCAATGCATCTATCCAAACGCGCTCAACAGTGAAGCAGCCCACCAAGGGCACAGGCAATCGCACAGACTCCCGCCGATGACGACTCATATCCGAACCCGACGGATACCATCCGTGACTCAAAGGTATCAAAACTCGATCAACAAAACTTCATCAAAATGACTGTACGCTAATCCCAACGGTAAACGCCGCCGCAATGCGGAAGTATACTGCCTAACCAAGACAAAGAACGTATGCAATATGTATAGAGAAACGAACATCGTTCGATGCACATCGTGCGATGATGAGTGATGGGCTAGAAGGCGCCGCCGGCGACTCGCTCGCGCTCGTAAAAGACAATGTAGGCGCGCTCGTTCTGCAAGCGGTCCTTTGGTTGCAGATTTCCGGGCTCGAAGTCGACAAGACGGTCGTCGTTGAATGATCGCCAACAGCCTCGTGCTTTGTCTTTGACGAACGCTGTGTAGTGGCCGCTTCCAAGTGTTGCGCCAATATGGTGGATGACGGCGTATGCGTTGTAGATGTATGGCCCGTTCATTGTAGGGTCCGCCTTGATGCCTGCCAGCTGTTTTGGACCCTCGGGTGCGTTTTGTGCAATGTAATGTTCCTGCTCGGGGGTCATGGCTGGATCCATGTATGGACTCATATCGAGACCCTGAAGAGGGAAGTTGATGGGCGTTCGTACTTTGCGGGCGCTTTCGTTGTGTGATGCGCTGAAGCGCTTGAAATGGACGACCAGCGTGTCAGGTGCCCGTGTGATGGTGATCTTCTTGATAGCTTCCCGATCTTTTTTACATCTGGGACAGCGCCAAAGCTCATCGCCTGCCAGACGCTCGGCGGAGCAGTACGACCTCAGACAGTCACGGACGTCGCAGGCTTGATCGCGCGGGATCTCCAAGCTGAGACTCCAGAAGGCCTCGTATGTAGTGCTTGTTATACCACACGATTGACATGCAAGCTGCGAAGCGTGCTGTCCGGCAAACATGCTACCGATGACAGACATATCACGATGTTGGTAGCGTGCCCACTCGATCTTCGCCGCGTATTGACGGGGAAATTGCTCTCGTAATAGCTCCTGCTTCTCCGTAAGAGGCTGGAGAGGAGCTTTGTTCCAAGTAACGTTCAGATCTTCGTGCATAAAGTCGAGCACGAACTCCAGAAACTCCTTAGCATCTTGTTGTTGGTCGACGCCCCACTGTGAGTTGAAGTGACCGCAGATCCGCTGTAGTGCGTTAGCATCCATCTCAAGGACGGGATTTTGAGACTTACTCTGAAAGTACTAGGGCGGACGGACGCAATGTCACCCTTGAATAGATTCGATATCAGGGTTGCATAAGCCTCTGGCAGGATGCCTTTGGTTCCTTTCCAATTCTCTCTTTGCAGATCTCTGTTGTATCGTCCGGTCAAGAACAGATCAGACAATGCGAGATGTCCACTTAAGCACTGCACAACTGAGTTCATATAGCATGTTACGCCAAAATTGATCAGCCCGGTCTTGTGCATGCGCACATTGGTGAAGTGGGGCTGCGAGATGTAGACCGGTGGCTGGTTGGTACGGCCTTGAGGTGCAACTTGCCGCTCGTGAACACCGCTGTAGCTGACTCGAGGAACGGAAGGTGCCGGTCGAGACGGTGCAACCGGTATGGCTGGCGGGACGTACTGGGGGACTGGCGGTGGACGTGGAGCTGGGGCAGCCTGTATCATGGACTGGCCGCCTTCCACGTCTGGAAAACGTCTGAGGAAGTCCTCCGTGGTGCGATAGAACGGCGACCCAGGTTCTTCGCCTTCCTCCCCATCTACAGAAGGCTGCTCGACAACAGCCCTGCCCTTTCGTGCTTCTTCCAGCCATTTCTGTTCTTCCTCGGGATCCATGGGCACATACTCTCGTCTCGAGCGTCGTTGTAAGTTTAGCTTCGCAGCATGTGTCGCGGCTGGTGCTCGGCGTATGCCTCGAGGTCTCGTTTGGCCCGTGGCCAACAGTGCAGCGGTCGTAGACGTCTTCAGAGCTTGGGGTCCTATCAGATCGATCCATGCGTCGAGACCGCCCTTCAACAGGATCGGCGGCCGCTTAAGAGGCTTCTCTACATTGAACTCTGTCAAAGCATCGTACAAGCGCTTCAGGGCTAGTTCATCATCCGTCCGATTGTGCTTTGTCAAGAAGTCAGTGTCCATCGTAGAGTCATTGTAATAGACGACCACATCGTAGTCGTTCCGGCGCTCGAACATCGCTTGTTCCTCATCAGGTGAGATAATCAGGCGGTCGCAGAGCTGGTCGGCAGAATCACCGTCCTGCAACGTCGAAGGCTCCAGACACATGACCGTGCGGTGGTAGATGTGTCCCGCATCGAAAGCCGTCCGGTCCCGAACGTCTAATACTAACACATTAAACATACGTAGATAGTCGTAGAGCTTGTCAGCGTCGATCTCCAGTTCTACAGCAGCACTGACAGATCGGGTTCGACTGGCGGGAGGTGGAGGAGGAGCGCGGGGCGGTTGTTGCGTAGGGAAGTACGAGTCAGGTGTGCCATTGGCGTTAGGTGCATGGCTGGATATGCTTGACGCTGCCAGCGAGTTGCTCCGGCCCCCTGTACCATTCATACTTCGCGGCGTGCTTCGAGGTGGTGCGATATGTGGGGGTAGATTGGAGTTGCGTGCCGGACTGTAGGTTGGGCTTGGTTCTTTGGGGAACGACGCTGCAAAGCCTGTATCGAGCGGGAGTTTCGGAGGTAGTCTCGAGGGCGGTGGAGGCATATCTCGTGGTCCTACTGGTCGACTTGTAGACTGATAGTCTGCAGGGGACGGCATCTTAACTGAGAGATCCTGACTCGAGCGAGCCGAGCCGGTGTCGACTGGCGGACCAGCTCCTCGAAGCTTCGCAAAACGATCGGCGAGGTCTCCGTTGATGGACGATGAGCTTTGGTGGACAGCGCGACCATGGAGTGACTGTGGCTTAGGCTGTGGTATGGGCTTCCGCCGAGCAGAGTCGACAGAGCTTGCAGGAGGAGCTCGTCCACCTGGCGCAGATGTTGGCACACTCGGCAGCATCAACTCGTCGTCTCTCTTGATGGCTCCATTGCGCGAGTCCGGTCTCATGTAGGATGACGCAGACTCGGACCTGGCGTGATGGGCGCCATTCCTGAGATTGTCGTTTTTAATAATGTTCTTGATGCGCACAAACTGCTCCTCCTGCGAAGATATCTCCTTCAATAGTGTGTTGTAATCGCGGTGGATTTGGTTGCGGCTGCCGGCGATCTTGTCGTGGTAGGCGCTGTGCTGAGGAATGAGGACGGCTACGATCTGGTAGGCAACAAGGTATTCCCAATATGCGCCGGCAACGGGGCTACGGTTGCCAAGCATGACTCTGGCCGAGGTGAAGTGCGACCTTGCATGGTCAAGCAATACCTTGATCTGCGCCGAATTAGCTCCTGCGTTCCCGTGGTGCAACACATGCAGCATACCGAGTGATGTCTCAGCCCCTCCACCGTCTCTGTCGCCGAGCCCACGATCTCAGCAATGGGTGGGTTGGAGCCAGCAGCGCCTCTCGACTGGCCGGCGCCGTCGCTGCCCTCGGCGCCATTGGTGTTGCCGTTCATCTGGTGGGGTGGGGGGATCCGGGGGCGGCAAGGGAGCAGCTGCACTCTTTACCGCACTCTATATTCTGGACAGCTCGCGCATGTCGGACTCGGAGGATCGGGTTGTGTGAGGCGTGCCCGTGTCGGTGGGATTTCCGTGTGCACCGAGATGTTCAGGCGGTGGAGGCCCAGGTAGTGGGGCTCGGGCGTGAGGGGCGCTGGAGGCACTGCTGTGTCGACGAGGGTGTGCGGGAGAGTCGTGTATACAGGGCGAGCAGTGCAGCGACGGCGTGCGAAGCGTGCGTGGAGGAAGTGTGGCGCAGGTCGTTGTCACGAATGTCCTCGGTGATGCACGTCGAGGCTCCGGGCCACACGCGGCGTCATAGGTGGAGCGGTCTGGGCGGCCGCGACCTGAGCATCCATCCACGCATCGAACACGCGCAGGGTACTGCATTCCCACACTCTACACTTGACTGTTCTCCTAGCAGCTGGAGCTGCACGCAGTACGAGAAAAGCCAAAGGACCGGCGCAACAACTCCGAACGACAAATCGAAGGCGCAACTTCGACACTATGGCGGGCTGGTTCGGGTCATCGACCAACAGCGCGCTCGATGAGCAGATTGAGCGCGCCACCACCTCGAGCTTGTACGTGGAGGGGAAGCTGGCAGAACAGCTGAAGATCTACAAGCTAATGCTCGACAGGGAGGATATGCCCCTCAACCTCGAGATCTCGGACGTTATTCGATCCAAGACAGTGCAGCCTAAAGATGCCATGCGCTCACTGAAGAAGCGGATAGGGAACAAGAACCCCAACATCCAGCTGGCTACACTAAACGTGTGTTTCCTCGACACCTGGCTCACTTGTGCATACTGATACTCGCCAGCTCACGGATACCTGCGTTAAGAACGGCGGCGCCCATTTCATCCAAGAGATCGCCTCGCGCGAGTTCCTCGACAACATGACCTCCCTCATGAAGGCGCCCGGCGGCGCTGCGGCGAATCGCGACGTGCAGGGCAAGATGCTGGAGCTGATACAGTCGTGGGCCACGGCGGCGGAGGGCCGCAGCAACCTGAGCTACATCAACGAGGTCTACCGGAGCTTGCAGCGCGAGGGGTACCACTTCCCGCCCAAGGAGGACATCTCGAGCAGCATGCTTGACAGCAGCGCAGTATGTTCAGGCTACACAGTAACTATCACCATGTGCTAACTGATGACAGCCCCCAGAGTGGACAGACTCGGACGTCTGCATGCGCTGCCGCACGCCCTTCACCTTCACCAACCGCAAGCACCATTGTCGAAACTGTGGCAACGTCTTCTGCGGAGCCTGCTCGAGCAACAACATCCCACTACCACACCTCGGTATAATGGACCCGGTACGAGTCGACGATGGCTGCCATATCAAGCTCACCGATCGATCACGAGGAACACCCGCGCCACCCAGGTTCGATGCGCCCAAGCCAACCAAGACACTATACCAGGGGTCGATGGAGCCGCGTAACCCCCGCGTAGAGGACAGCTTCGATGCAGACCTGAAGAGAGCGCTGGAGATGAGCTTGGAGGATGCAAAGGGCAACAGCTCGTCAGGCTTTGTCTCGCAGGCGCAGCTCAAGTCGCAATCGAAGCCCAATGGAACGGCGAAGAAGCCAGAGCCAGAGGAAGAGGAGGATGCCGATCTCAAGGCCGCCATTGCTGCCTCCCTGGCCGACATGGAGGAGCAGAAGAAGAAGTACGCCACAGACTTCCGCCAACAAGCGACAAACACATCGACTGGGACACCGTTCGTCGCGCCGAAGAGCGACTTCGAACTCACACCTGTTGAAGCGGAAAACATCAACCTGTTCTCCACATTAGTCGACCGGTTACAACACCAGCCACCAGGCGCTATCTTGCGCGAGCCTCAGATACAAGAGCTGTACGAGAGCATAGGCAAGCTGCGACCGAAACTTGCACGGACATACGGCGAGACCATGAGCAAGCACGGTATGTTACTCCCTTCGTTGAACTTCCCATGCAACCGCTGACATGCGCAGAAACACTGCTTGACTTGCACGCCAAGCTGTCCACCGTCGTCAGGTACTATGATCGCATGCTCGAGGAGCGTCTGTCTAGCACGTACACCCAGGCCAATGCGATGTACGGCATGCCTCGCCCCACCTCCAATGTCTATCCTCAGATCCCCTCAGGCGCACCGGCACCGTACCAAGGCAGCGAGAATTACTACTCCAACAGTGCAGCACCCTCGGACCCATATGGGCGACCGCAGCCCAGCTACCAGTCACAGCCGCAGCATCCATATCCTCAGTTCGACCAACGATCAGCTCCACCGCAGTCGTACGCCTCCCCTGACCCATACCAGCAACAGCAACCATCGCAGCCGTCACAGCCATACCCCAACCTGGCTTCTTACAGTGGCGGTGGAGCACCCCAGCAGCAAACGCCCAGCGCCTACCAGCAACCTCCCTCACCGCAAATGCAACGCCAAATGTCGAGCCAATACCCATCACAACCGACATCCAACTACCCGCCCCAATCCCAAGCACCACCCTCCAACGTCTCCGATGCCGACAGCGCCAATTACTACTACAACGACGCCGCACCGACACCCATCCAGCGCACATACAGCCACACCTCACAGCCGCCGCAGTCCGCATCACCGCAGATGTACAACCGCGCGCCGCCGCAACAACAGCAGCAGCAGCAGCAGGCACCCATCTCGCCTCCCGTCCAACCCGCAACTGCATGGCAGAACCCGCCGTACCCGAGAGAGAATGCGCCGCCGCAACATCAGGCTCCTCCACAGCAGCAGGCGCCACCGCAGCAGCATCAAGCAACGCCTCAGCAGCAACAGTGGCAGCAACCCCAACAGATTCCCCAACAGGCCCCGCCACAACAGGCCCCTGTCCAACAGCAGAGTAATTGGAATCCTGCCACGCCGTACGCGATGGGTGGGTATGGGCCGGAGAGCTTCCCTGCTGCGCCGCAGAGTCAGCCAGTGCAGCAAAAGGTCGATGAGCCGTTGATTGATTTGTAGACCGCCTTGCTAGCGTGAACGGGGGCGCAACTGGGGTGTTTGTGTATCGGCAAAAGCAGACTTAGACAGTAAGATAGGCAGGCGCTGAATAAGATATTGCCCCCACGACGCCGACATGCTGTGATACACTGTGCCATGATGGGTTTCCAGGTCGAAATGTAGAATGTCTACTCCAAGCTGAACCACTCAAATAAAAAATTGATCCTGTCAGGCTCCTGAGTAATTCTCCAACCCACATTCGAAACCCCGTCTCAAGGCCGCAGAACTGCACCGCTTGATAGTTGCTCATATACGTACCGCGCCTGTTTTAACACGCTCTACAGCACCAACCTTCAGAAACCCGGCACCACACGGAGTTCTACAGAGCCACATGAACCGATACAAAAGCGCAGACCATACAAAAGGAGTTTTCGCCATGCAAAGGTGAGTTTCGGCACAGATGTCGTTCATCGCGGATGTTATGCTATGCTGCGACACAACAGCAGTTTCGTGATGGTATCGCACGGTGGAGTACACGGACGATGCTACGTCCTAAATACGAGGGTCAGTGTACACGACTTGCGATTAGGTGAGGGATTGGTCATGTGTGACATTTCTAACAAGATAGCTACAAGAAAGCGGGTGAACGTCCTCAAGCTAGCGAAGCGAGGGTGTGGTATAGTAACACAGAAGCGGAATGCCGCCAAAGCGGGGACAATATGTACACCAAACGCCTAACGCTCAGAGCGAACTTTGATATGTACCACGTGCGGATCGATGCAGGATCTCAAGTTCGTATATGTTGACAGATGGTGGGACGTTTCAGATCATGGGCAAGAATGACGGCCGTTGACTCGTGCGGATACACCGCGGCGCGGCGACCTCTGACAAGAGAGGAGGGAGGGTGGTTGGTCTTGGATCCGGGCTCAGACGAATTCGGGCCAGTAGTTGTACGGCGCCAGATTCGGGCCTGTCCACTTCTCGCCGTAGGGGTTGGTTTTTGACCTGGCGAAGAAGCCGTCTTGCGCGTGTTCGAGGATGCTGATCCACGACGAGGGTTCGGGGTGCTTGAGCCACTATGCACTGTCAGCTATGGCCCTTGGCAATCAAGGGATCGGGGACTTACCTGGTTGTGGATATGATACGTCCACGCGCCACGGAAGAAGTTTTCTAATGTCCTGTTGTTCGGCGGGAATTTATCCTCCTCAAACCTATACTCAGCCACAACACCCGCCTTCCTAAGCTCGGCCTCCTCATCCAGCGTCGCCTGGAACGAATCCGCATGCTCCTTCGCAGGCGTCGCAGCCGCAGACGCAGGCACATTCTCTTCATCCTCACGCGCACGCATCTTAAGCTCCTTGCGCTGCGCCTTATCGAGATCGATGGTCTCGAGCTGCGGGCCATCGTAGCTCTCCCACTCGTCCTTGAGGGAGCCCTTCTTGCCCTTGAATGCGGCGCCGTAGTCGCGCAGACACGGCACCGTGCAGCGGCCTTCGCGGTCCCAGTTGAACTCGGTCCAGATGGGGTCGAAGGCGCCGGTCTCGAGCATGAGGAATTCTTGGTCGCGGCCGTCTTTCCAGGCCATGCGGCCGAGGACGCGCGGGTGGAAGTTGACGCCCATGCGGATGCCGCCGTAGAGGAGGTAGGAGGAGAGCGAGGAGTTGGCGGTCAGCGACATGATGGCGGTGTTGTAGTCGCCGGGGTGGGGGTGCGCGGCCCAGCGCTCGGCGAAAGCGTGCTCTTTGGGGAGCAGGAGGGGTCGCATGTCTCGCAGCATGAGGACGTCCATGTCGAAGTATGCGCCGCCGTGGATGTGCAGGACGATGAAGCGGACCGCGTCTGAGACGGCGACGGGCAGGAAAGTCATTTGCTTGGGAGTCAGGACGAGCCACTGTTGGCCGTTCTTGTCCTCAATGATGTTCTCCGCCAGCGCCTTCTCGCCGTCAGCGTTGGGGCGCCCGGGTGTGCTGTAGTATCCAAATCCATTTTTGTCCTCCTCGTCTTTGGGCAGTGGGATGCGCGCAGGAAATTTCCAGGCCTTCAGAACGATGTCACCACGCTCTACAAGAGGCAAGAAGCGAGCAAACAGGGCGTCCTTTGTCATCATGTTCTTCACGGCATTCGGGTTCTTGTCGCTGTCGAGCCACAACCACAACCGTGAGCAAGCCAAATTTTGGGTGTACAGGTAGCTCTTGACGAAGACCTCGACTCGCCATGTCGCAGGGCCGGTCCAGTAAACGTGGTATGGGATGATAGGTCCTGGGCAGGTGCCAATGCTCGATCCGTTCGCAGCGATTGCTTCCTTGACAGGCGCATAGCTCTTCCATGTATTGTCGTGACCGTCTGCGTTGACGTACTCGGCCTTGCGAGGATCCTGGGCACTTGCGCGGGCAGACTCCTCTGGCAGCTTGTAGTAGCGGGACTCGTCGTCGGCAAAGAACTTCAGACAGTCGAACACGTTCCTCATCTTCTCGATGCCGTTGTATGTGCCCCTGCACTCCTCCACCAGCATGTGCAGGTCGGCCTCGGTGTCGACGTGGGGGCGGGGGCCCATGTAGTCGTCCTTGACCTTGACAGCGGTAACCGGGCGGTTGAAGACATTGGCGTGCGGATTGATCGTGACCGTCTTGGTGGTGCCGGCGAACTTGACCTGAACGCCTGACTTGGTCGTCTTGATCAGCTCCGTTGGGCCGGCCTTGTCCAAAAATGCAGGAATGCCCAGCTTCCCCTTGGTCGCAACACTCGGGTCGCTGACCAAGTTTATGATTCCATAGATGGCTCCATACAACAGCGCCGCGAGTACGAGGTTCTTCAACAGGGCAAAGGCCGCCCGTACCTTCGACTGCTCCGCCATGGTGAGATGCCGCGCCGAGGTTGGTCCGTCGCTGCTGGCTTGAGCGTGCTGCTACCAAGCAGGCGCCAGTATTGCCGCGGTTTGTGTGTTCGAGTGTGCGCCCGTGGGTGCGTCAAGGGCTCCTGCGAGAGCTGGGCGCCGTAGGGGGTTGAGGTAGAAGCCTGGGGCGCTATGAGGGGGTTCGCAGGTGCCGCGCGGCGGGCAGAGGTTTGGTATGCGGGTCGAGCAGTCGCAGAGGGGCGTACTGCCGGCTATAAGGTGGGCGAGGGCTGAGTGCGCGGGCGCATGCAGAGGGCGAGCCCAAGGACTTGGTGTGCAGCTGTGCGAGGCGGAGCACCGTTCGCAGAGTCGAGTGACGATCAATCGCCGCGAATTAGGGGTCCAACTAGAGGTCTAAGGTTCCCAGGCGGCCAGCAGCAACAACAGCAACAACAACAATTGCAGGGAAGCAGAACGCACACAGCAAGGAGAGACACGAGGAGAGACAAGAGCACAACAAGCGACGCGGCGTAGAATTGTAGTTCTAGCCTGCGGGAGCTGCCCTGCTAACGTCGGGGATCCTCTCTAATTTCCTTGACATGGTCACTGCGCCGCCCGCCCCTGACCACCTGTACCACCAAAACACTCTTGACAGCCGCCTTCGAGACTTTTGCTGAATTTGGCGACCGTATCTCGTATCGCGTGCCGTCTCCTATGAACAAGGCGAGCTCTCACAATACTTGATCGCGTATTGATTGCGCCTGTCGTCGTTCGTCTAGTCGCTCTTGCATCAAGCATCGTCGTCTCTGGTGTACGACGGCAAGCGCAGGTGCCACCTCTAAGCTCAACGTTCGCGACTGCTGTCCTATCATTTTCACCACTTTTCCAAGCGCGTCTTGATGCTTTCTCGTTGCGGTTTCTTCAGGGCGATCAGGTTTGGCAGCCCTTCACCGCCATTGTCGCGTCGAGTTCGCACCTTTATCTCAACACGCGCATACTCAGTCGTCACAGCACCGCCACGCGAAGAGCATTTTGACGTGCCATGTCGGTCAAATGGCTCTATCAGAGTCGATGTTTATCATTCTCTCGATGCATCGTCACCTGTGCTTATCTACCTGCCACAGGGGCCTGTAGTACCTGATCAGTCTGAGGCAGAGGAAGGTATCATCGGCGCGTTGCATGCATCGAGCGCAGCGACCGTCATCCGCATCAACTATCGTGCATCATCACAGCATCAGTTTCCAACGCCTTACCATGACGTTCTTTATGGCTATGACTGGATACAGGAAAACCTGCTCCTCGATGGATCTCAAAAGCCGTACGCAGCGCGTCTGGGCATTTGCGGGGAGTTGATGGGCGGCTCTATCGCCACGATGCTGGCTTTGACCGAATGTCGAGTGGGTGAGAGCCGCGTTGTGGCTGCCGCGGTGAACAATCCCATCGCAGACTGGGTTTTCCCTGACGATTTACCTCATGTCAGCGCATCAGAGCTTCCAGAACCAGTATCGTCAGAAGAGACTGCGTTCCCCGCCGAAGAAGACATGATGGCATCTTTCAAGGCCCTCAAAGTCGGCGAGCTGCCCAAGACGAAGGCAAAGCGAAAGAGAAGATCGAAAGCCGTGCCACTCACATCGTGGCAAGCTTGGGCAGACAACTCAATCATACCCACCCTGCCTCTTGCCGAAATGCGCAGTGTATTGTTCCGGCGGCAAGAAGACATGTTCGACCGCTTCGCTTCACCAATACACTTCTTCCGCTCTCCACACGCGCAGCTGCTCATGCCACAAGCCGTGGACTCAGCACTCGACCAGCCCGATTATGCACTTGATCTCGAGACGCAGATGAGCCTGAACCACTTCGAATCATTCAACGGCAGCGCCAAAGCAGTTGAGCTAGGAACGCCAGAGCTAACGAGATGCCGCTCATACGCCCGCGTCTACCCACAAGCAGGCAGTGGCAAAGTTAGCTTACCGGCTTGGAATATCACCACCGGAGCACAGAGTCCACTTCACGATCAGGCAGCGGAGTTATCGAAGGTGCTCAGACGAAGCATTGCCAGACATACGATGAAATCTCAGACTGGTCGTACACGTGCGCACGACCCTTCTGAGAAGCAATATTACGAAGAGTTCGCGGAGTCACGGGTGCTATTCGACTCGCGCCCAGACACGGGGCTTTGGTCACAGCAGCTGGCTGAGACAGGAGCGAGGACGCATATCGAAAACGTGGGAGGTTGGATGAAGCAGTGCCTGGCTCCAGAATTCTCATGAGATCCAGCTGTTTCACGAAACGCATCTCAACTTCGTCCACAAACAACGACAATGAATTGCTCCCTGAGCTGGGAGAGCAAGCGGCTACACGTGCAAGGGCCCACCACCCAGAAGTGATTCGACCTTTCCAGATTGACGACGTGATCGTCTGTGATCTTCCTGGAGATGTTTCGGCGTTGTAGGTGTTTCTGGAACATCCGGTTCAACGCTGAGGCCAGACGCGAGACACCGTCAAAATGTCGTGTTTGTCACCGTTCCTTTGGAGAAGAGGCTGCGAAGCCTAAACTCACTGCTCACTTCATAGGCGACGTTATTGTAGGAAACAGGATGCAGGCAGTTCTTGCCGCGGAGCAGGAGATGATCAAGATCGATGAGGAGGTGGGCAGGAGATTTCGAGCAGAGTCAGGGGCAAATTCTGAAGAGTATTGTGGGTAGCGATGAGAGTATGGGCAATTATTGATCGCATTGGTAACAAATCGGTGATGTCAACCCTAGGATTCATCGTCCTTGAAGTGAGTGCAGTATTTCCGTATCGTCACATTCCGTGACATGGCACGTGAACGAAGCATACTCAGGAGCTTCTGAGTAGCTACCTGGCGAGCTCAATAAATTCACCTACAGTTGATTCGCAATCGCCCTTTTGTAGCCACTGGGGATTTCATCACGTTGCAAGATACCTCAAGCCAGGGCCTGACTACCTGCTAGATGTGCGTGGACGAAACTTGGAGACAAACGGCTGACTGTGAAGATTCTGCTAGTTTGGTCAATTTCACAACACATCTTCTGCCCATGCTCAGCCCACACGTATTCTACGAGAAGCCGAAAGATTCCATGTCCCTGTTCAACCATACCTTGGAATTGCCGCTGGCAGAACGACAGAAAGTTGATTCCTTTGACGCATTCTTTCATCGTTAGGTATGTTTGCGCGTCTACCATCGTAGGACATAGTTCTGTACATACATCGAGCAATATCGAGCAACATCTACCCGCAAACTTCCTTGTTCAGGTCGACTTGCACCACCTTACCAGGCTTTGAGGTATGTCTCACTCGTCTTTGTATCAAAGACAGACTGTTTGCTGGAGACTCACGATCGAGAGTATATTAAATCCTCCCTATGTCGTAGTTGTCCCCTCCATCACATTTGCGGTAGAATCAGTTCCAGACTCAAGGTAACATTCGAAGCTCCACCGAGCAAGATGACGAAGCAAGCATCCAAGAAGCGCCTCCAGAAGCACGATGCAACACCAGCAGACATGGATGCAGCGAAAGTCTCCACGTTGAACACCATCAGGCTGAGCTGGCCGGACATCAGAAACATGGCTGACATGTTCACTGCGGATGTGCGAGATAGCCTTGAGCAGTGGCCTCGCAACGATGACTTCTTTGAAATCGAGACGCTGAGGCGGTTCCGAACGCTTGCTGCTCACAGCAATACTAGAGAGGCTCGCCTTGCTGTGCGAGAAGCGCTGGACAGGAGATGGTTGGATCGCAAGAAGGGTCATGGTGTTGAGGAAAATGGCGAGAAGAGACAGGTTGGCAAGACTCCAAAGGACAAGAACGCAAGGCTTCAGAGGGGCTTGGACGAGTTCATTCAGCAGGCTGACAAGCTGCTAAAGAAATTCGAGAGGGCGGTGATGAATCGGGAGGAATCCGACTTCGAGCCGTTCGAGCAGAGCTCCGAATCGCCTGCTGGTAAGTGAGCATCCGATCAGATTGTAAAAGTATACTGACGTGCGCAGTCGCGGGACCCTCGAAGTCATCGGAGCAGCCGCCAGGCACTTCAGGCATCCCATCAAGGGAAAGCAGTCTAAGTCCGCCTCCTGAGACTCCCGCCATCAATCCACGCGAAGAAAACCCTGGCGAAGAGTCTGAGGATGAGGACACGCCACCTACGCCCAGTGAGAAAGGTCTGACCGAACCTCAGCAGCGACAACGCGCGCTCGATGGCATCAAGTACTACTGGGCTGTCGATTCGCCTTTCGAGATCATGCCCGTACATTCGTACCTCCCAAAACATGAGCGGGAACCGTTGGATCTTGCCTTCGAGATTCTCATGTCGATTTACGATCTGTCTAAGTTCACCCATAAGCGCACACAGGTAGCACGGGCTACTTTGGGCGCGGTTTTCAAAGGTGTGGATCACTATGAATATCACAAGGCACTGAGCAATATCAGGGATGCTCACCATCGGCTCGAAGTGATGCATGATGTATTTCCGTCCGATGAGGAGTTATCCGAATCTGAGGTTCAGAATCCTGATGAAGCCACTCCAGCAGGCGAAGAGGAAGTACGAGACGGTGAGACAGAGATTGAACCCAACTCTCCGCAAGAGCTAGGTCCTGAGGCTCAAGCGGAAGATAGCCGTAGAGAGCGCGAAGTACTCCACGACAGGATACTTGACAACTGGGGTGACCACGATGCCACCGTTTCCGAGCATCTTCCCGACAACATCCATCCCGCTGATGGTGACATACTGGACTGGCCGATCGACCTGCTGCAAGCGATCGCAGAGCTATCAGACGTCACTCGAAACACGGACGTAGGAGACATTCGCACATGGCTGCAAGGCGCATACACATCGAAGGCCAGGTACTCCGAGAGAGCTCACGCAAAAGTCATCAAGCTCCTCCTAGAAGCGCGGACTCATTTCGACAAGGGCAAACAGCTGCAGCTCGAACCACCGCAAACCGAGCCTCCCACCACCGAACCCCAGGCCGACAACAAGACCAAGCGGTCCAAGACAGCCCCTCCAACTTCCCAGCCCCCGCCGAAATCTCCAAAGCACACCAGCACAGCCGACGCAGCAACCGCCGCCCGTCCGATCCAGGCCACCGCCCAGCCACAAACTATCCAGACCAATCCTCCCGGTGTCGTCATCACTACAGCTCAACCCGACACTTCAACACCCGACACCACACCCTCCTACACCGTCCCTGCTCATCTCTCCGCGCACGACAAGCAGTGCTACAGGCTCAAAGTGTTCGAGCTTCAAAACGCATATGCCGCGCTCTCGCAGGCGGAGTGCGACGTGACAATTGCCAAATCGCGGAGGAATGCTGCTGCGTTGAGCAGTCAGCCTGGTGCGAGTGATGCTGCGGATGAGGATGTTTGTAAGGCGGATAAGGAGGTGCAGAGGCTGAAGAGAGTGGTTGAGGAGCTGTTGAGGGAGAAGTTTGAGATTGGTGGGGTGGTGGATGGGGGGCTCGTGCGGGATGTGTGAGGGAATGGGGATGCCAGGGTTGGTGTTTTGCTTGGTTGGTTTAAGTGTTGATCTTGGTGTGAATTTCCGTGATAGCCGTTCTGGACGTGGTTCTGTTTGAAACATCGTATTGCTCTCTCTCTACATTGGTCGGTCTTCTGTTTCATTGTGTCTACCGCTGTCAAAATCATCAGGGATACCTCCTCGGTCTCTCGTCTTGCGGATCTCCACCGAATTTGGTCCCTTGTAGATTGCAGCAGCCGCATTGCGACCATCACTCTCGCGTGGCAACACCCTGGATGGTACTCTGGTATCTTGACAATTCGCTTGATTGCTTCTCCATTTGTTGCCGCTGAAAGGGGTCATTCATGCCCAGTTTCTCCGAGAAGAGCCTGGAATTCCGACATGACGCTGCGGTCTCTGTGCAGAGCGAACGGTACGCTTGCTACCATCGGCGACTCTTATTGTGAAAAGAAAACAGAGTCTGGCAGGTTCTGCTTTCCCAAGATACACGAAGCTAGATGCGCTATATAGTTTTCAAAGCTTTCAATGGATGAAAAAAGTGAACAATTGGTCACTGAAGAATTGGGGTAATGTGACTCGCAAGATTCGAGAGGCATAAGGTGAGCGGTGTCAGGGTGAGGGTGGGACGGACTGAGTGAGAGAAGATGGCGAATCTGTGGGACGGCTGGGATGGTTTGATCAGGCGCGTGCGGGAAAACAGTGTGGCTGGAAACGAGTAAAGGCTAGCACTGCCTACAATGGCCAGTCAATGAGACTCACATGTTTGGACACGATTCCGATACCCTCCTTCAGCACATCACTAGAGCCTGACTCAGCAGCTCCTTGTCGAGGTCTTCCACGAATCATCACATGCCCAGCATTGACATTGCTGCGACGCCTATGATGGCCCGATTTCCGTAAAACGGCTACCAAGCGGCTGACAACACATCGCGTTTGTCCTTCACAAACCTGCCAAGTATATCGATTGTCACTGCGCATCTGGTCACTTCCATGTGCCAAACACCTGAGATCAAAGCATATAGAGCCATGACTACACAGTATCATCTTCGTCCAGCTACCTCAGACACGAAGAGATGGCGAAGAAGAAGGTTGCCGGCCCAGCGCCGAAATTACTGACAACGAACAGACGAAACGCAATCGAAGCCATCAAATCGAGCTGGAACCTTCAGAACATCGGTGACATCTTCAGCGAATGTGGTGAAAGAGAGAGAAGGATTCTGTACCAAGTACCCGGAGAGACCAACGCCGACTTCTTCGAAGATGCGACGTTATCGTTGATGCAGCAGCTGGCAGTCATCACGGGTGACAAGGTCGACGCAGTGAGACAGAGGCTGAAGTCTAGATGGCGAGTAAGGACCAGAGGCGATGCTGACGGCAAATACGAACCGATTGGGTTGACAGCTGGGTCAGGTGACGATGGGAAGAATGTCAGTCTCAGGACTGATTTGCAGGAGTTCATCACTGAAGCTACGGCTGGAACCTTTGCTGCACATGCAAAAGGAAAGCAGACGAAGGCCAAAACGCGTGAAACCAGTAAGTCGTATCTGTATCGGTTGCATCGGAGTACTGAGAACAGCAGACCATGGCGAACACGAGGCGAGTCCAGATGACATTGGTGGAGATAACACCGAAGGCATGACTGTCGAAGAGAATGTAACTGAGCCCGAACATGTAAACTTGCCCTCACGACGCCGCAGGCAGAGGAAGGGGAAGATGGAAGTCGATCCTGGAGTCCCATCCGCCCAAGCAATATTCGTCATCAGGTCAGCCTGGAGCCTCCCGACAGCGTCAGCCCTCTTCGATATCCTGCCAGAAAATTCCTACGACCCGGCTATCCGATCCCTTGTCGATCCCTTCGAAGACAGTCGCCATCTCATGTTGGCGACCTACAAGCTGGCGCTTGTAACACGAGGTCGTGTAGGTGAGGCTAAGAGAGCTCTTGCAGATGCCTTCATGGAAGAAGATGGGTTTGACGAGGAAGTCGCAACGGACATCATCAGAAGGCTTGCGGACAGGTTTGCAAATGCCTAGGGGAAGGTGTTGCAAGGAGATTGAAGAACGTTACCCACATGCTCGGTTGGGGGAAACAGCAAAGTTGAGGAGAGGAGATACATTGGTAGCTAGTAACAGCGTTGTCAAAATTATCACTTCCGACTGGAGATTAACAGGGCGACCATCCCTAAAGTTTTGTCATGTCACGTTACCCCTCACGTGTGTCGCCTCCGTAGTCTTGCCCTTACTTTCCCATTCGGTTTCATCGTACCAAACGCCTCTGCTCTGTGCGCAGGATCCAGCTTCCTCGCACCCTCCGGGTCCATCACTTCAACCTCGAACTCACCCAACAAGATCGACAGCATCACAATCCCAATATCCCTCGCAAAGAACCTGCCAGGACACTTGTGCTCCCCGCCTCCAAAGCTGGTCCAGTTCCCCGCCAACCCGGCATCACTGAACCTTTCCTTACCTCCCGCGCCGGAAATGAGGAATCGCTCGCCCCAGAACTCACTCAGCGGTTTCTCCACGAGTGACGGACGCACGGAGGCCCAGGCCGCTGTGTATTGTCCTGCGTACTTGCTCGGGATCAGGACAGTGGTGCCTTGCTTGATGACGTAACGCTTGTCGAGCGCGAAGACAGGGGTGATGACTTGTCGCGCGACGAGGCTGGCGCTGTATTTGCGAGCGGCTTCTGCGTAGAGGGACTGCAGAAAGGGAGTGGCAGCAAGTTGAGTGAAGTCATATGTGTTTGACCCAGGATCGCGGTGGGAGCTGAGTTCGCTTCTTGCACGGCTGCGTAGAGATGGGTCACGCAGTGTCTCGTACACAAACCAGAATGTCACCGGAACCATGACCGACGTGCCTGCGTAGAGCAGACCGAGAGTTTGGGCTGCGCGCCCCTCGAGACCGTGGCCTGGGAGTGAGGCGTAGAGAGCTTCACGTTCCTGCATGAGTGTTGAGCCGGCGATTGGGTCCCATTTAGGGTCAGCTTTGGACTGGGTGCGTAATGAGTCGGCTTCCTGGCCCCACGATCGGAAGTGCGCGAGTAGGCGATCGCGGGCGCTGTAGGCTTCTGAGGCCATGAAGCGAGGCAGCCCTAGCAGAAGTGTGTCGGTGCTCTCGATGAAGGTCCACATGTCTTTGGCAAGCGAGGGGTAGCTGTCGACGATGGCGGAGCCGAGTAAAGTCTCTGCGATGGCGCGTGTGGCCTGATCTTCAAAGAAAGCATAGAAGTCCGGGACATCGACCCATCTGTCGGCGGTTGCTTCTGGGTATACTTGAGTGACATTTCGTTCCAGAGTGTTAAACAACTTATCATCAAGTCCTGCTAGTGCTGCGCCAGACGTGTACTGTCTGACCTGTATCATCTGGTCATGGTCCACGGTACTCTCAGGAGATCTGTAGTAGTCGATAGCTGACTTCGGGCTGCCCATCAGCTGGCCCATTATCTTCTCGTGAACGAACGGATTGGCATCGAGCTCGTTTGATGAGCGGAGGATCTTCCTTACATGCTCTGGGTTGAGCACGATGAGCAGCTTCTCGCCAGCAGCGTCTATGAAGAAGGGTGTGCCATCGCCATACTTGTTCCTGCGGTTGTCAGTATCGCCAATACTGCATACCGTAGACTAGGATTATTTGCGAGTTTTGAGGCGTCGACCAGCGTTATTCCGCTTGGTACAATGCTTATGAGGACTGTTGATTACGGCGGAGCTATCTCAGGAACAGGTCGATAGTATTGGGACAATTGTTTGTGCCTTCGTTTCACAATAAGAGAGCAATCTTACAGAGACTGGGCAAGGAAACGTTTGGCGCTGTGTGCCATACGTAGAGCATGACGCAGTCCCGGGGTCCAGTGTGGCAGTGTCGGCGGCGCAATTTCACATTGTCGGCCATTCTTGACTTGTGAGAACCAGTGGCCGGAAAGCACCCTCGTACAGACAGCTATCGCCGTGACGGCGACAAAGATCTGAACAAACACACTCTCACGGAGAAGGGACGAGAGGAACGGGCGATGAGCGTCCATCACCGCTATTACAGGCTTCGTGTTATGGTGGGTCTGTTGTGCAATAGTGGGAGGCTGAACGTCAGAACCACATGGGGCCGCCATCTTGTCCCCCTTTCCAAGCCCGCGGATGACAATTGGCAGGTTATTCCCGCACGGGAGGGCTTCGCTGCTTTGGTCACGCCGCGTCCAGGGTGGAGTTCGTCGAGTTGCATGTCCGCCGGGCGTGAAATAAGCTCGAGTGGGTCCACTTTAGCGCGAGACGGTGATTGGCTTGTGGGTACGAGGTCGAGAACACCGAGTTGCAACGAGCTCCCTCGACATCCCTCCACCTCACGACCAGGAGCTTCTTAACACAGCACTCTTCTGCCGCTTGAGATTCGCTCACAGCATCGCGTGTGACTTTCTTTCCAACCTCATTTTCAAATAATTCGACACCATGCCCGGAGTTCGTAAGTAACGCTTTCTTGCCTATCATCTTGAACCTGTTATCATGGTACCAAGCGCTTCAACGGTGCAAGCATTCATGAAGCTGGAAAGAGCAACCTCTATGTTGTCGGGAGCTTTTTCCCACTTTCAGGGGACCTTCAAGCATCCTCATAACTACGGATCGAGAGCAAGCAATGCTGACATGCCACTAAAAGCACCTGACGCGGTCGACCAGCTGAAGAAGGCCTTCAAGGGTCTATTTGGCAAGAAGAAGGCCAAGAAGGAGGAGACTGCGCCCACTGCCACCACCGAACAGCCCACCGCAAGCACCTCGAAACCTACTGAGACCACGCCTGCTGCACCAGCGCCAGCCACCGCTCCTGAGCCCGCAAAGAGCGAGGCAGTTCCGGCTTCGACTGGCACTACACCTGTTGCTCAGCCCGCTGCGGCCCCAGCTGCTGCTCCCGCTGCGGCTCCGGTAGACAGCGAGCCCAAGAAGGACGAGACTGCTGTTTTGGCTGAGGTCAAGCAGGCCACGCAGAGTAGGTTAACATCTCTTTACCCCACCCACACTGGCGAGTACGACGACTATTTGGGAGACGGCTCTAGGCGGCGTCAGAAAGTTGCGCTCGATAACGATTGGCGAGATGGTCCTCTCTGAGCAGCCTGCTGTTCTCTGCACCTCCGCTGTTCCTTTCGCTCTCAGTCTACCTTTCGGCATCTCTGACCGTTTGACCGACTTGATCGCGCGAGCGGATTGCACCGACTCGTCCTCGCCTTTTGTTTATCGACTTGCCAGCAGCTTTCCTTGTTTCATCGAAGATACCCATAGACTGACGACATTCCCACTTCCAGCCCCTGAGCCTGCTGGTGCCGTCGCACCTGCACCACCCACCGCTGTCTCCGCTCAGACGCCCTCGACCGACGCTCCTGCAGCCACCGAGGCTGAGCCCACTGAAGCACCTGCTCAAGCCGCTGAGCCTGCCGCTGCTGCACCTTCAGCAAACATCCCTGCGGTCCCTACAACGAAGCCTGCTCCTGGCATGTCCGCCACCAGTGGCCCTTTGGACGAGCCTGACTTTGGCGGTGAGCAGAAGGTAGAGCCCACCGCTGCCCCCGTGACCGCCGCGGCTCCTGTCGCAGCTGCCCCTGTGCCTACGGCTACCGCGCCTGCGGAGAAGTGATCTTCTTTTGAACCACAACACGGTAGAACGCAACGAGTTTTCGCAAGTCAGAAGGAGGATGGACGTTCAGGATCTTTTTGCGCTTTTCATTTCCCTAATACTATACCCCAATTACTGTCAGCGAGCGAGTTGAGCTGTTGATTCCGACTGAGCGATCCGGCGTTGGAGTAGCGAATCGAAGACATCTGTTTCAAATGCCTTGATAATTTTCGTGAACCACGATGCACTAAGGCCAGGTTTGACGCGTTGTTAGCAAATGACAACGCGTCTGGAAGTCGCTCGACCACGGTTGATGTCATTGTCCCTGGATTAGCGCGGGGCAGGTGCGCCCGCGAACCACGTCAACGACTGCTTCTACCGACATTTGTTTTGCAGCGAGATATCGAGCTCCTTGCATTTTATCTCTTCCTTCCCAAATCCCACGTCTCGTGTACACTTCGAAGGGCGCTACCATACACGCGTAATTCGCCAGACACCAAACGCCGTCACCCAACCCCACACGAGCCACGATGCAGCGCACACGGAACGTCGACTACGACGATGACGATGTCTACGATGACGATGATTACTACGAAGAAGAAGAGGCCGAGCCCATATCAGCGGACGACAAGGAGCAGATGCGGACAAGCACCATCAGCGCAAGGGAGGCTCTGGGTGAGGCAGGCGGCTTCATCACCGACGCGCAAATACAGGAAGCGCTGTGGCACTACTACTATGATGTTGGCAAAAGTGTGAGCTACCTTAAGAACAAGCTCGCTCCAGCAGCACCTAAACAGCCCGTACAACCAAAGAAGGAAAAGACCGTGTCAAAGTTCGATCAGGCTGCGAGCGCAGCAGTTGAGAAGGCGCCCGTTCCTGCCGGTAAGCAATCTCATGAACACTATAGCTACGCGCGATCAGCCTTCCCTGTTGCGTCGAGTTTCCCGCTGCCGCCCGTCACGATGCCGTCGACCGCCCAAGACTTCTTCGCCGATGTACCCTGGGGCAACGTCCCCGCTCACAGAAGGGGCATAATCACGATTGATGAACCGCACTTCAGAGGTGGTCTTCTTGGTGGCTCCTCCAAATTGGCAGCACTTGCGGCCAAGCGCAGAAAGGAAAGGGAAGAAGCAGCGGCAGCGTCAAACGCCAGCGGCGAGACGGACGCAGCTGTCGCCATGCTCGACAAGCTCACAGTCAAGAGCAAAGACAACGCCCCAGAGTCTGAAGAAGCTACCCGTCCCTCGCGCATCGCCAAGTACACCGCTCGGAAGCGCTCTCCGTCCCCAAAGCCAGAAGAGCCAGTCGAAGAGATGGAGGTTGAGCCAGAAGTACCCAGGCCAGCTATCACGGTCGAGTTTCCAGCGCAACGAGCCCCACCTTCGATGTTCGCTTCCGTACTTTGCGGACCAACACAGCGCCCTGAATCGACAGGCCTTGTCCAGGAGTTTCCAATCCCCTATAGCTTCTACAAAGAGTACCAAGCCATCAGACCTTTCGACGGGCCGAGTCCAGACGACATCGTACGAGCGGCGCAGGCGAACAAAGGCCCAGGAGCGGGGCGGCGGTGATCCGCGGTCGCTTTTGAAGTGAGCTTTTCTAAGGCATACAGGGACCACACCGAAGAAAAAGAAGCCTGCAGCCGCACAGAATGGAGACAAGCTCGCCTCCTCAGTTGAGAAGCTGGCGGTCGACGAGCCTAAGGTCAGGAGCAAGAATCTGAATGTAGTGGAGGAGCTGCAAAAGAGTGGTATGAAGCGGATGGCCAACTTTGTAGTCGTAGGTAAGTACTGTAGATCTAGCGCGCGGAAATCCACGTCTGTTAGATTGCTGGAAGCTGATCGTAACAGGGCACGTCGATCATGGCAAGAGTACGCTTATGGGCCGCTTGTTATACGACCTGAAAGTTATCGATCAAAGATCCATCGACAAACTGCGCAAGGAGGCAGAAACAATAGGCAAATCATCGTTTGCTTTGGCTTGGGTTATGGACGAGACCAGCGAAGAGCGCAGCCGAGGTGTCACGGTTGACATTGCGACAAATTACTTCGAGACTGACACGTCACGGTTCACCATCCTGGATGCTCCTGGGCACAAGGACTTCATCCCCAACATGATTTCGGGATCATCCCAAGCAGACTTCCCCGTACTGGTCATCGACTCAAGTACGAACAGCTTTGAAGCGGGTCTGAAAGGTCAAACGAAAGAGCACATTCTGATTGCACGAAGTATGGGCATGCAACACATAATCGTCGCTGTCAATAAGATGGACACAGTAGCATGGTCGAAAGCACGCTTCGATGAAATCACGAAGAAGATGACAGCCTTTCTCACGGAAGCCAGCTTCGTTGAGAAGCGCATCACATTCATCCCGCTCGCTGGTCTGACAGGCGAGAACGTTGTCAGCAAAGTCTCAAACCCAGCAGCAGATTGGTACACTGGTGGAACGCTGTTGGAGACACTTGAACGCATCGAACTGCCCCAGCGCCAACTCGAAAAGCCTCTTCGCCTGTCCGTAGCTGATGTCTTCCGTGGCGACATGCGTTCTCCCCTCAGCATATCTGGCCGTATCGATGCTGGTACACTACAAGTCGGTGACGTTATCCTCGCACTGCCCGCAAACGAAACCGCAACCATCAAGTCAATCGAAGTTCAGGATGCGCCCGTCGACTGGGCGGTCGCAGGCCAGATTCCCACGCTCCACCTCACAGACATCGACCCAGTTCATCTACGCCAAGGTGACATCGTTTGCTCGCCAAAAGCACCCGTCAAGCTCGTCAAGGCATTCACTTCAAAACTCCTCGCCTTTGAACACGTACTGCCCATGCCGGTCGAGGTATTTAGGAGTACATTGAACAGCCCGGGTAGCATCAGAACATTGAGCGCTAAGCTCAACAAGTTCACCGGCGAGGTCACGAAGAAGAAGCCAAGAATCGTCAAGCCTGGTGAGGTTGCACGTGTAGTGGTGCAGCTAGAGCGCGAGTTGCCGATTGAGGAGGGTATGAGGGTTGTTGTCCGCGAGAGGGGGAGGACCATAGGTGCGGGGCTGATGGAAAATGTCGCTTGAGGGAGGCCGTACTCAGTCTCACACAGCCTAGATAACTTTAAATGACAGATTCAACCAAACGTGAAAGACATATGAAAGATGCGGTTGTGACGGCACGAAAGGGCGGCCCGATATGAGTATGAACGTAATCTGGCCTAACAAGGTGTCAAAAACGCCTGCCTCACTTGTCACAGCCACGTGCTTACCAGCAATGGAAGGTGCAATCCAACTCGACGACTGAAGCTGGACAAGATCTTGCTCGTTTTGGCCGCGCTGACGTCTTTGTGGCGGAGTGCTGCGGCGCTTTCACCCCGCTCAACTTCAGCCTGGTAGGCTGCAACCCACCCTTCATGTCATCTTTTGCAGCTTCTGCATTCTCTGATCTCCATAACCTTCAGTGCTCTTTTTGAAACATGCCGGATGGAACGAGCCTTGAAGAGGAGATACTGGAAAAAGAGGTGTCCGACGACGGAGATCGTGCAAGGACCAGCGCAGAAAACGGGTCTTTAGAGGACAAACGAGCCACTTGCGTAGTTTGCGGCGTAGAGACAGCTGTAGCCCAGTCCAGATTCCAGGAGAGTGGGAAGCGCTGGCACTGGTCTCACAAAGAGGGCGTTCCTCTCCGTGCTTTCGAAGCTGGATCAGCAGACTGTCTTGTCTGCGAGATAATCGTGGCCGCTATTACGACCTGGGCACCTACCACATCGCAAGAGTTTCAGAACCTACTAACATCATTCTCAATGGTTTATAGGCCTGATGGTCGTCAAGTGGACGCCAAAATCTTTGAGTCGGACGACCGATCAGGTGATTCTGACGGAGCAATACAGCTGGATATATTTCGAATGCCAGGTAAGCAACGCTCTGATCCCTTGCTTACCTAGATCTGAGCATACTTATCAAGAGCTGCTACCGTTCGTGAATACAGGCATCGAGTCGCGGTGGCATGTACGCGAGCTGACGGAAGCTTCTGGGGATACATCATCTACGCAGGCCGCAGCCACAATTCAACGCTGGATGCACGAATGTCAAGAGAGGCATAGACTCTGCAGAAGGTTCAGCCAGATTAGATCGAATCCTGACCGTCTTCTGAGTTTGACAGAAGATAGTGTCACGCTGCGGAGGGGCCAGGACCTGCCGCATGGATCGAAGTACGCATGTTTGAGTCATTGCTGGGGACCCAAAGGGCCATCTGTCAGATTGACATCGGAAACATTTGACATGTTGCTGGGCGGCGTACCACTCAAGGTGTTACCAAAAACTTTTCGAGATGCAAGCCAGCTTTGTCTTCGTATAGGTTTCCAGTACCTCTGGATAGGCGCGTTGTGTGAGTACAGAGATCGCGTATCCTCTATGTCGGATAAGCTAACCTTATCAAACAGGTATTTTCCAGGATAACAAAGAAGATTGGGAGATAGCTGCGGCTTCTATGGCGGATATATATGAGAACGCAAGCACCACAATTGCAGCGACATGCTGCAGTGACAGCGATCAAGGTCTCTTCTCCCGTACTCAGGACGAACTGATGCGAGCTAGCTCTATTGGAGACACAGGACTTTCTGTACGAAGGTCAAAACCCGCGTTCCCCATACAGCCGCATCACCACCGGAATGACGACTTATGGCCATTGCTCAGTCGAGCTTGGGTCTACCAGGAACGTAGGCTGTCATCAAGTGTCATTCATCTGGCCCGGGACCAGCTTTACTGGGAATGCCAAAACTGCTTTATTTCGGAAGATGGACGTGAATCCAACTTCAGAGGAGCAGGCCTTAAGCAGGGACCAATATTCTCAGACTCCGCTTGGAGGCATGCGGTAAACCATCATTCGCTACTAGATATCACTCATGACAGTGACCGTCTACCGGCCATCTCAGCTATAGTCCAACGGCTACAGTCAGTCCGCAAAGACGATACTTATGTAGCGGGCATGTGGATGAAGACCCACCTCCAGGACTTGAGTTGGCGCACTCAATGGGGACGGGCAAGACCACGACCGGCTGTAAAGTACCCCACTTGGTCATGGATCTCCGTGAAAGCAGGCATCGATTTCTTTAGCTTTGATCCATTCCCTTCAGCACAGCTCGTTTGTACTGACTACAAGATCGTCGGACCATCTCATATTGGCTTCACGGACACTGCCAGTATCACTCTATCGGCACCTTCCATCACTGTTACCTACTCAACATTTGATTGGGACGACAGTGAACAGGACCAGCAACCTTTTGTTCTCGAGGGCCTCGCCGAGTTGGTTCGGGATTCGATAGTTCATGTAGTGCAGTCGGTAGATTTTGACTATCGTACTGCTAATCCCGCTATATTGCCAGGGCAAAGGCTTGTTCTCCCGCTGCTATGGCATTCTGGCGGCGGCGCAGATCGTTGGGCAGGCATATTGCTTCGATCGGTAGGAGAGCAAATCTTTGAGCGAGTAGGATTGATTTGGCTGCTGACCGACGGGGTGGCTGGAAGGGACCGCAGACGCGTCAGGGAGTCTATGGACTCACTCCCCGTGAAGCAATTCAAGATCATTTGACGGTGCCCAACAAGCATGTGGTCTCCAATCACCTCGTTTCCATAAGCCTTGGCGCCCATCCGCATTGTCATTAACGCTTTGTTGAGTTGTTCTCATGGCCACGGTTATACCTTCGACCTCTTGTCGATTCCCGCGACCGCCGTCTTATACGCAACGATGTCCCTATATAGAAGCGCGACTCGATCCTCGAGAATACTCCTCTCCTCCTCTGTAGCGTGATCTGGTATTCCCGGCAATAAATCCAGCAGCATCTTAATCCCGAGACTCGTAGTCTCCCCACCATTTACACCTTTTGACCGACTGCCGATAGCTTGCACTGGCGCTGCAGGCGTACCAGAGATGGGCCTATCTATAGCAGGCGTCAAGAGTGGCGTCTCTGGCGGCGGAACATCTTGCGACCAGGCAGGCTCTAGGACTACATCGTCCTGCAGACGACTCAGTCTCGGCTTCCTTCTTCTCCTAGCCTCTTTCGGGTCAAGCTCTGACAAGAAACCCGTTGCATCAATGTCGCGTGGGTCACTGTCGATCTGCTCTTCTGTGGGGGGCTTCTCATTGTCAGCGCGCCCTCGCTTACGCGTTTGGCGCGTTTTGGTTTGCGCATCCGCTTCGCTGTCAGCACCGGCAACGAAGTCGATGGTTGTGGGCTTAATGAAGTCGCCGTAGATGTGGCGACCGCTGACAGGCTCCGGAGGCTCGTTCTCCTGGTCTTCCTCTTCTTCGTTAGAGTCTTCTGGTTCTGGAGGATTGGCTGGAGTGACTGGGGGTGGCATAGTAGGCTTGCTCTTGGGTGATTTTACGCCACGGAGATGCCGAGCTGGTCGTATTGGCAGGTCTGATGCTTGGCGCTTCTTGCCAGGTTTGACTTCCTGCTCCCCGTTCGTCTCACTCTTCTTTGGCCGCCCTCGACCTCGTGTTGCAGGCTTGGCCTTCTCTTGCTGATTGGCGGCATCGTCGTTGGTCTCGACTTGTTCGTCTTTAGTGGTTGCAGCATTGGTGGCCTTTGATCTCCCACGTCGTACACTGGGTTCTTCATTGCCATTTGTCTTCTTCTCTATACTCTTCTCCAGTCCCTTCGCTCGAGCGTCTTCTTCGTCTTCAGCCATAAAATGCAGATGCTTAACGACCCTCTTCAGATCCGTTGCAGTCATCCATGACTTCTTCCCTGAAGCTGACCTGTTCCTCAATTGGCGCAAGTGTATCTCGCGACTCATACTGGATCTGAAAAAATCGTTGCTTGAGCAAACTATCTTGCCCTGCTTATTCAGGTCTATTGTAGATGCTTCGTGTAGGAGATGGACGATATCGACGTGCCACTTTTTCGGGTCGGGCTCATTGTAAGGCCAGAGCTCCGGTGGTACGCAGGTGTTGATATTTGATGAAGATAGCTGCCAGTTCCTGACTATGCCAGATTCGAGATTCTCAGGGATTGGATTCGAAGTCAGTATTTCTGGAGGTGGTTTGCCTCGCAGGCGCATGTTCGCAGCCTTCATGCCTGGAGGTGACCGAGCTGGCGGCTTAGGGCTGCTTCTCTTAGATCGTCGTGTCATTTTGAGACAATGGATCTTTGATCGAAGCTTATTGAAGTTGTTGATGCCGTGCTTATTTTAGCGTATGTTGTCATATCCCAGTTGATGCTCCCGTCATGTCGCATGTCAGCTCCATCAGCTTTGCATCAGCTGCATCTCCATGTCTTTGCGGTGACTGTAAGTAGAGGGAAAGAAATATGATCCACCGTTGAGATGGCTAAGTCCAGCAGCGCGATGTTGTGTGGTGCTGCTGCGTGACGTCAGCAGAAACTTTTAGGCGCTGACCGTGCATCAGCGTGCGACATTTTGGCTCCTCGGCTTGAGAGAAGGCTCAACAACAAAGCTGTGATCTTTACATTTGGTTGTTAGTGATAACGAACATTCAGTCTTTGCAAAGGCGCTAAGACTAGGTACAAGTGATGTGTCAATTGCTTGGGAATGCGCGAGGTTGTTCACTATCCATGTGCTCTGTCCTCAGAACTACATGGAACAACATCAGGCATTTCTTCTGGCATTGCGGATCAACACATTGCGAGTAATATGCAGTGGTGTTAACAATAACTTCGACAAAGCAGATAGGATGTGCTGCTCGACCCTTCCTGATTTGCCAAGCCGCTAGCTGAACTGCACGTTCTCTTTTGGAGAGGCGGCTCCTCTCATCAGATTCAGCGTCTTGTGAAGATTCACATGAATTGTACGCAGCGGACAACGGCTTGTGCGTTGAAAGTCTGGTGAAGGGTTTCTTAGTAGAACGAAACATGAAGCACTCGGAGAGACTGCGAACCCAGCTTGGCACTCGGCGACATCTCCGCGACGCTTCCCCGACGCTTCCCCAAGTTCTCCACACTCTCCGCGAAAGCATCGACAAAGCCAAGGCACGACCGTTGCGCTGCGAGGCCCGCGGCCTTGATCTGGCGAATGCCCGCTGCTTACCCTGGTCACGCCAAGCCCGCTTCTGGGGCATCACGTCACCGTAAGAGGAGTTCTTCCGATCGGCATGGATCCTCAGGAACGGCGCGCAAGGAAACGAAACAGTAACATTTGTCCGCCAGCTCAGCCCGGTAGAGGCGCCGAACTTCCTCCAATGGCTGAAGCTTGTCGCCGCTTAAGAGGCTGACAGGCGTGCGCACCTCCGGGAGCTACTATCCCGAATACCTAGATCAGGCATGGTGGTGAAGGCAAAGTCTTGTGGGGATCATCGCGGCATGTCGAATGTCACTTTGCCAAGTACCGGATGAAATGGCATGGTAAAATGGCAGAACTACAAAAGGAAGGGACCCGGACGCGTTGTTCGATGCTCACTTCGTAAGCAACGATCTTCACAGTCGTCAATATGGGGCTCTTTGCTAAGGTGTTCCTTGCAGCTGCTGCGGTAGCATCAGCCAATGCCATTGACATCTCTGTCAAGTCGGACGGTGGAAACCAGACTGGCAAGTTTGGCCACTCGTACGGTTATGGCTTTCTCCACGAGGTGAGCCGCGACAATACAGCCTTGCCTGAATCCTTACTAAACGACTTAGGATATCAACAACTCCGGTGATGGTGGTATCTACGCGGAGTTGATCCAGAACCGCGCTTTCCAGTACAGCAGGGCTTTTCCGGTCTCAACAGCCCACTACCTTCCCATCAACGGTGCCAGCCTTAGCATCAACAATGGTACCGAGCCTCTTTCCAAAGCTCTGCCTGCTTCCATGAAAGTCGCCGTTGGCAATAGCACTGTTGGGAAAATTGGCTTCGAGAACGAGGGCTACTGGGGCATTGATGTCAGGACGCACAAGTACACCGGATCTTTCTGGGTCAAAGGTGCCTACACCGGCGTTTTCACAGCTTCGCTGCAGTCGAATTTGACGGACGACGTCTTCGGCTCTGTTGAGATCGAATCCAAGTGCAGTGGTTCTGAGTGGATCGAGCACACTTTCGAGCTCACTCCCGAGAAGGACGCTCCCAACTCCAACAACACCTTTGCTATCACCTTCGACCCCAAGGGCACCCAGAGTGGATCCCTCGACTTCAACCTTATCAGCCTGTTCCCTCCTACCTACAAGGACCGCAAGAATGGTCTTCGCGTTGATATCGCCGAGGCTCTTGCTGAGATGAATCCCCACTTCCTTCGCTTCCCCGGCGGTAACATGCTCGAGGGTCTCGAGAACGACACTTACTGGGACTGGAAAGACACCCTTGGCCCGCTCAAGGAGCGTCCCGGTTTCCAGGGCGTCTGGGGCTACCAGCAGACCCACGGTCTCGGCATGATGGAGTACCTCGAATGGGCTGAGGATATGGACCTTCAGATCGTTATTGGTGTCTGGGCAGGTCTCGCACTGAACGGCGACGTTACTCCTAAGGAGGATCTCCAGCCCTTCATTGACGATGCTTTGAACGAGATCGAGTTTGTCCGCGGCTCAGTGGACACCGAGTGGGGTGCTAAGCGTGCTGCTCTCGGCCACCCAGAACCTTTCGAGCTGAACTACGTCGAGATCGGTAACGAGGACTGGCTCGCCGGATTCCCCGGGGGTTGGGACTCGTACAAGGAGTACCGCTTCATCATGTTCCACGATGCCATCAAGGCCAAGTACCCTGAGATCCAGATCATTGGTTCTTCGGCAACCAGCGACCCGGCGCCCGAGGGTGCCACCACTGGCCCCAACCTGACAGTCGGCATCGAGTACCCTGCCGATGTCATTGGCGACTACCACCCCTATCGCGAGCCTGATGAGCTCGTTGAGGAGTTTGACCGCTTCGACAACGACATCGGCCACATCATCGGTGAGGTCGCTGCTACCCACGTTAACGGCGCCACACCTCCCCGCTGGGATGGCAAGCTCTACAAGTACCCCTGGTGGATTGGTGCTGTTGGCGAGGCGGTTTCCCTCATTGGCTACGAGCGCAACTCCGACCGTATCCCTGGTACCTTCTACGCCCCAGTCCTCAAGAACGAGAACCGCTTCCAGTGGCCCATCACGCTGATCCAGTTCACCGCCGACGCCAAGCAAACCACTCGCGCTGTTACTTGGTACTGCTGGAGTTTATTCGCGCATCACCCCATCTCGCACACTCTCCCTACCACCTCTACCTCCAGCTACGGCCCCGTCTACTGGGGTGCCGGAAAGGATGAGGCCCGCAACGGCGCGCTCGTCTGGAAAGGCGCAGTCTACAACACCACCGACAACGCCTCAGTCCCTATCACCGTGCAGTTCGAGGGTGTCGAGGCCGGTGCTAAGGCGCAGCTGACCTACCTGACCAACTCTGTTGGCGACCCTTACGCTTACAACGACCCTCGTACTGGTATCCAGATTGTTGATACCACTACCAAGGAGCTGACTGCTGGCGCCAATGGCGCTTTCGAATTCAGTCTGCCCCAGCTCAGCGTTGCCGTTCTGGACACTGAGACTGCTGCTGGTAACTCTACGGGGTACAAGAAGGCTAAGAGGATGCCGGTGCCTAGGTATCAGAGGAGGTGGTAGTCACAACGACTAGCTTCTTATAGCGATCAGTCCTTTGGATCGCAAATACAAACGTTGTTAAACGTGATAAGCTGCTCTTCACGACTATGTCTGACTGTGCACTAGTATGCTGACGCAGTAAGGGGTTGGAGCTAGACATGCATCTTCTGCATGTTATAGTTGATGCCAGCGAGTTCTGCCAAAACTCTGCAATTGATGGGCAGACCTAAAGATCAAGAGATGCAGTTAATCGATAACAGACAGTCTCAATGACCTGTGATAAAAGTGGAGCAGCTCGCACCTCCTGCCTCGAGATGTGGCGCTAGCTGGCGTGCCTCGGCTCAAGTTCAGATCGACGTCGACTCAAGTTGAGCTCCCAAACTTTGGCACCAGCTAGCACGACATGGCGGCATGCTATAAACCACGATGAGCCCCGCATTAGGGGTCCCCAAACCTCTCTTCACTCTTTCACAATGGCTCTCCTGAGTTATCAGCCTTTCAAGGGCGTCTATGTGCTCGCCGCACTGGGCTTCGAGCTCCTCCGGCTCCCTCTCTTCATCGTCAGGTTCCTCACCAGCTACGGCCGGCAGCACCCTGAATGGACCTTCCGCCAGGCGCTGACTACGCGTATCATCTTCGCCGTCGTCTACCACACCGCGATTGTCCAGGCGAAGACGCCAACTCCGCTCACTCCGGGCGCTGAGAAGGAGCGCTTCGTGCGCATCAAGCCAGCGGGCGGAGACCAGTACAAAGGGCCTCTGCGCATCAACAACGACATCCAGCCCGTAGAGATAGGCGCGACATGGTATCCAGCGCCTCTGAGTGCATCGGCGGATAAGAAGGGGTTGAAGGTCATCCTTCACGTCCACGGCGGCGCATTCGTCTCCGGCGACGGCCGCACGCAAGCATCGGGCTATTTTGCGAAGCTCCTGCAAAAGCACGTTGGTGCAACCCACATCCTGATACCACAATATCGCATCTCCACGCTCCCCGCAAGCAAGACATCGAACCCATTCCCCGCCGCGCTTCAAGACAGTCTAACCGCCTACCTCTACCTCCTCAACGATCTGCACATCGCGCCCTCCTCCATCATCCTCTCTGGCGACAGTGCCGGCGCAAACGCTGCCATCTCGCTCCTGCGCTACATCAGCGAATTCGGACCCGGCCTTAACCTGCCTAACCCCAGCGCCGCACTCCTCTGGAGCCCCTGGATTGATCCCAGCGACACATCTGGCACCTTTGTGCACGACAACCCCAACTACGCAACCGACTACCTCTCTTTACCCTTCACGCTATGGGGCGCCGGTGCCTACGCGGGCAATGGCGGCAAGGAGGTTCTCACGAACCCGTACTTTAGCCACAAGAGCCGCACGTTTAGGACCGAGGTGCCGATTTTTGTGAATACGGGGAGTGGAGAGATACTGTTCTTTGAAGATTGTGAGTGGGCGAGGAACATGAGCGAGGCGGGAAATGATGTGCAGTTGGACGTGGAGGAGCATGTGCCACATGATGTGTTGTTGCTGGGAAACATACTGGGTTTTCACGATGAGGCGACGGCGTGTGCGAAGAGGGCGGGGAATTGGCTGCAGAGCAAGAGGGCTTGAGTTGATAGCTTTTGTCGAGGCGCTTTGAGTGAGTCGCTTTCACTTACACCACGTTAGCGTGAATGAACACAAACACTGTGGTGGGGCACGAACACCTCGCCTACCTCTTTCGCAATTTTCTGTCTACACACCTGCACTACGATCACTCACAGCTGTCTGTTTCCCACTACACGCATCTTCCGGGAGCTTTTCGCAGCACAAACGACGCATAATTGTAAGCTCGCCGCACGTCCGGTGTCTACACCTGTTCATGCTGACCCACAAACAGGTCTACCGCGATGTCTGCAGGCGGTCAGGCCTCTACTGCTTCACGAGCACCTTCTCTTGACAACGGCGTCGAGCCTCACATGGTGGCATCTATCCAGAATCGAGACACCAACGAATCAACCTCCAAACCCTCAGATCTCAACGCGAACAACACGGCTGATGTGGAGGTCGCGCTTGACTACATCAAGGACAGGTGGGAGCACGGTAGCTGGCATGACATCCTTCCTGACGACCTGAAGCCACAATTTAGCACGGATCGCCCTCAAACCTGGCCCAAAGCTATCGTCCGAGGGCTGACCAAGCTTGTAGACTTCGAGTGTGACTATAGCTGGAATAAGCTCCGAGCCGCATTGAACGCTTGCCGTGGGAAGGCGGGGAGGTCTGGTGCAACGATTCGAGGCATTATCATAGCGGACGTTGAAGTTGCCCTGGCAGCAGTCAGAGCAGAGCAGAAGATCCCAGTAAAGGACACATCGCTCCCACGTGATATCTGTGAAGGCAGTGAACATCCCTCATGGCCAGCCCAGTAAGTTGGCGTGCGAGCTTAACCCGCATTCACACTGATAACGTTCAGATTGTCCCTGAAGGTGAAGATGCACAACAGCACTTATCGCCTTCCACGCCGTCACTTCCAAGCAGAGGTCTTGTTTCAAGCCACGGATGGAGTAATGGCACAGATCATCGACAGCAGTCCGATCTTGAGACATGTCAAAGTCCCCATGCCAGTGCATCTACAATCTTTGCATCCTCAGGTGCACATGAAGGGCTTGCACCAGCTAATTAGATCCGCCAGAGGCAGAGGTGGAATCTCCCAGTCGCTCAAAGTGCGGTGTCACGCCCCAATCAGACACCTTTTGACCATCCTGCTCATCCCGCTTCGAGTCTCTCTCGCGCGACTGAGCAAAATTCTGGACGTTCAGGTACCAAACGAACGCGGGTTACAGAGAAGGAAGACGACCCAAGCGAGGCTTCTGGAGATCATCCAGCAAAGGGTAACAAGCGTGCACGAGCTTCTCACGAACCTGTCTCACCACGGAGCCTCTACGGCGACGAAGAGAATGACGTTCAACACGAGAGCAATCAACAGCCATCACACAGCAACTCAACGACATCGATTACGGTAGCCTCCTTGGTAACCGTGGAACGACGAACAACATGCACAGCCTCAGGGACCCAATCTCGTCCCGACACACGAAGAAGTCGCTCGCATCGAGGAAGGTATAGGAATTCTTCAGGTCGACGACTGGCTCGCAGTACCCAATAACCCGACCAAAGCTCAGCAGCTCGAGCTTCTCGACTTCTATCTGGAAGACGCGCATTTGTTGGACAAGATTGCTAGGTTCAATCGCAACCGCGATAGCAGAAGGGTAGCTGGGCAAGAATTGCAGGCCGATGCAGAGGCGCGCGCGGCGAATCTCGCAGGACAAGCAGAAGCTGCGAGAGCCGGGGGCAGGGCTGCAGCGGCACGAGCTGAGATCCGAGCGCTTGGAGACGATCTAGATGGCTATTTGGCATTCAACAAACGCTACAGACTTATGTAGCGTGCTCGTCGTAGAGCGCTGGAGATGGAGAAGGAGAATGAGTCCTAGTCGACAATTCCAACCACAATCACTGAAAGCAGCTGCTCTCATCGTAGCCATATTCCTCGGTATGGAAACTGGATCTGAAGACTGATCTACACGTGCATACAGCTTTAGTGGCTTTCTTTGAGTCTTTGTTGTTCTCTCTTTCTTTGTATACTACCTTAGACTATTGTTATTATCACAGTCATTCACCCCGACAGGTTTAGCGAGGCTTCTCAAAATCTTCTCAGCCTTTGTTCTTCTCGATTTCCATTTCACTTGATCACCTTGGTGGTTGAACACTTCACGTTTGTGGCTGCTTGTTTCGCTGGACAAGAGACACTTTTCTTCTCCTGACACCTACCTCGTCTTGTTCACGACCGCGATTGACGGACACACAGCGTTCGCGTCTACATCAAAAAACTGTCACGCATCAAGATCGAATCATCTACATCTGAGCATGACCCAAGACGGACGCAGCAACATGGCTGGTCCTTCTAGTCTTGCCGTCCCTTTGAGATGTCTGAGATAAAACTCGTATACGATATTGAAGAGCACTCGGACCCAGAAGCTTTTGTTCAGCTGCTCAGCTCCATGAGCCTGCTAATCCTATCACTGGTAAACGAGTCGCTTCAGAGATGGTTTAGACCACTGTTGGAGCGTCCCGTGACACTTCCTAGGTGTGAGTACAATTATAAGAAGGCTGCCACTTATGCGAAGCTCATCTATGACCATAGACGCTGGCTGGGAGAAGATATGCACCTTGCCTGGGCACTTTCATAGGATGAAGATGATCTAAATGAAAAGGATCTGGAAGAAACAGTCTGAGGAATTCACGCTGGGACTGTTGTGCACCAGGCCATCGAGCATATGCAGAACCTTCTGTACGTTTCTACAACTCTAAACTCTCGACCGCACGATCCCAGATTTTGCCCTTTGATATCCGCGGTCAATATGAGTGGCAGTATATTACCGACTGGGACAAAAATCTCATTCCTGGTATGGTGGGAATGGTGATCTGCCTCCCGTGACCTGGACAGGCTCTCGCAAACTGCAAGCCGCCGCAACTGAGACTCGAGAGGAAAGATAAAGACGTCGATCGTCCAATCATCACTCTTGCGCTTGGAGTTGCTGAAAAGGTAGTCAAGTGGTGCAGAGAGTTGGAGTGCGACATGAAAAACCATCCTGGCTCGAGCGAGACCTTGATGGCGACAAAGATGGGTCTCACCTCAGGCGGACAAAACTGGCCAAAGTAGATCGCAGTAGACTCAAGCTTCTGCCAGTAGCCAACACATCCCATGCTGCGATAGGCTCAAATATACTTTATCGTCAGGATGTAGATCATCCTGACAGCGGAAACGAAGCTGATGGTATACACGGCAACGCTGCCTGTCCCGTAAGGCCCGTTTCATTCACCAAAGACGGTTGTGAGACATCTATCCGTGCCAGCGACAGCTTTGCGCTAAATTTGTCGGCTCTACCTCTCGTGCCCACAGATGCAGAAGCTACACACATCCGCACAGGCATGGGCGTCTACTCCCTCCCACAGCGGCGCGCACTTCCCACTCACCCGACACCAGCCCAACAACTGGAACTGCTAGATCTCCACATCGTAGACGCAGACCTTTGCTGCGTCAATCGAAAGAAGTGGGGCGACAAGCTATAGAGAAGGCCGAAGGCGTAGCCCTCCAAGCCGAAGCCGAAGCGTGCGCTGCGGAGCTCAAAGGTCGAGCAGCGCAGGCGAGGGCTGGCAGCAAGACTAAAGCGGCGATGTGGATAGCGAAGAACAAGGAGGCGGGTTTATTTCTAAGGTGGCTATTATGATCTGAAATCGGTTGACATGAGAGTATTAGATTCTCACGTCCCTCTTGCAGATTGTTCAATCTATCATCTCTCTGCTCTCTGCTCTCCAGCTAGCAGAGGCCTGTTCTCCTCATCTGCAATTTTGGTCTTGCTCTCGTCCTTTACTACAGTGTTCTTCTGCAACGTGATCCAGATGGCGGCAGCAATGATGAGTGCCGCACCTCCGAAACTCTCAATTGGAGGCGTCGTACCCCAGATGACTCGCTCGATAATGAGAGCGAGGACAAGCTGTAGGTACATCAAATTTGTAGCTCGACCCGCCTTCTCTCTTTGCAGGCCCTCGGTCAACAGAAACTGCAGGAGAAAGCCGGTCAAGCCAATGACGGCGATCAGTCCCCACTGACTGGCGCTCTCAGGCATGACGAAATGCAAATCAGGGTGAATGAGTAGGACAGCTGCGGATCCGACTGTGGCTATGGCAGCAAAGTAGTTCACGGAGATGAGTGAGTGCGCGCGCTTGCCAATGACGCGAATACTCGCGTATGCCATAGACGCCCCGAAAGCGTTTAGTACAGCTGCAAGAACGGCGAGCGTGCGCTGAGTGGGTGAGATGGGCGCCGGTGTCGTCTTAGGCGATGACATGACATCCAGCAGGGTCTTGACGACCGCATCGGCTTCGGGCTGCCCGGTGATAGGATCCACAGGCGGGTTGGGAAAGAGCCATGTGGGTCGTGCGACGAGAAGGACGCCGGTGAAGGCGATCAAAGCTGCGAGTGCTTCGCGCACAGTGAAGGGTTCGCGCAGCCAGATGAAGCAGACGAGCGCTGTGAGGGTGGGAATGATGAAGGTAATGACTGTGGCGTCGGAGATGTTGAGCCATGATAACGAGTCTGAGGTCAATTAGCACGCATCCATGGCGAAATCAACATCGTTTTCCAGAGTTCAAGCGTACAGTAGAGCCCAAACAACCCAACAAAGCCACAAGTTCCGCGCAGAGCAAGCAGCCATCTGATTCCCCTGGCTCCCAGCGGGAAGTCCGGAGTCTTGTGCCACATCATGTAAAGCATGCCAAGTATGGTAGTACACAACATGCGAATGAAAATGATCTGCATTGCGTGAAACTTCGTTTCGTAGCCAGTTGCAAGAAGTTTTGCTGCCGTGTTCATGATGGATCCACATGTTTGCGCAAGAAAGACCAGGACAAGGCCAAAATTCCGGTCATAGAAGGCATGCAATTTCTGCCTCACGGTGCGCTTGTGGTGTGCGCATGCCGGGTCATCTTTCTGCAGCCTTTCCTGCTCTTCCTCCGGAATCGGTTCCGCTGGAACTTCTTGCAGAGAGTCGTTTTGTACAGGTGGTGCTGGTGGCGTCGAGGAGGTAGTCCCGTAGGCCATGATGTCTCAGGACACTAAAGAATAGAGCGCCACAAAAAGAGCAGAGAGAATGAGGGTAAACGCGAGGTTCAAAGAAACACAAATAGTCATGCGAAGAAATCTTGTGACGACCTGCAGATGCTGAGGACCCACTCTTGTCAGTTGCCGCGCCTAGCCATCTTTAGGCGGCCAATAACGTAAGACGCGCTAACAAAATGGTACATAGTGGATGTAGTTTTCCGAGATGTTTAGGGTATGTAGGCTTTCTTTCCTTCGAGTGCGCAGGTCAGAACGTACCTTCTGCTATGCCTCAACCTCCTCCTGCTGCTGCACGCGTCTGCGCCTTCTCATTTAACAATAGCTCTCTCTGGCTTCTACTGTCGGGTCCTCACGTAGCCAGGCAATACGCTATTGCGCGCTTGCAAAACGCTACTGTACCGCGATCTCATTGCCCTTCCCTTTGCACTTCGATGCACTCGAGCGGTTGCTTCCCCTACTTCTCGCAAGGTCGCACCTAGCAAGACGACGGTGCGAAGGGCGGAGATGATTCCCCTGGCTCATGTGGCAGGACCTCCCGGGCACCTCAAAGGCTGCAAATCCCAGGTAAGATTTCTGCCATATCGTTGAGGTTCCATCCATTCATCATCTCTCTGCGCAGAGTTTCATTCGAGACTTCCGCAGGCTCGCCGGCAGAAGGAACAAGTGTGAGAGTGGGCGCCATCATAACGTTGGCGGCGGTCGATTCTGTATCAACGTCTTTAGATGACGAATCTTCTTGTGCCACTCGATCAGCGAAGCATCGCGCGAGGACCTTAGTATCCGGGATGGCTCAGGTGCTTGCTTGAACATTTCGAGAGCGTCGAATGCGTCAGCGAGTATCATAAAATCGGGGGTTGACTCCACCCGATTGATCTTCCCCGCCATTGCTCCCTCAATGCGAGTAACAGCTAGGTTGTTCTCGTCTGTAACCAGAGCGAGAAGGTAAACGGTATCGAGAGGATCTTGGTCCCAGTCACTGGGGTCTGCAAGGCGGCCAGAAGAATCGAGTGGGCGGGCGCTGAGGGTAGCAAAAGCTCTGTTGAGGGATCCGGGGTCAAGCCCTCATTTCAGTTCTATAGCTTCAATGGTGACGAGAGATGGAGATGTTCCGGTAACTCAGGTGTTTTTGAAGAGAGATCCATGATGATTGAGGACTCCGACAGACGGAGGCGGAGTTTGTCAGTCGCTGTGCGTCGTGTTGTATCATGCTTTGAGGGTAAGCACTCGCCAGATGCAGTTATGCAATCTGGGAATTCGCGCACGCTACACTTTTGTGCAACTATGTTGGAGACTGATGCGGGGGATCGGATGGAACTGTTCTTAAAACCTGCTGTATGGAGCTGGGGTGGTGGGGGAACATTGGATGTTTGCAGGGTCGGAAGTTCTACGCGTCTGGGTAGATGGGTTCAAGTGAAAGAGAGCAGTGACAGTCAGACCGGAGTGCTCTTTAAAGTCACACTGAAGCAGCTCAAGACATAGGAAGTTACTAAGTGACCGACCGCTGAAAGGCCAGATCCATCAGAGGCTCTACTGGAAGGTACTGCACTCAGCGTGCGCTGTGGCCCACAATGACCTCTCTGGCTCGCCTTAAGCCTCTACATGATGATCCAGATGAGGAAAAGAATGGGCGACATGCGATTGCAGTCTCAAGGCAGAGACTCCTAATAGGACTGTGCCAAGGCCTATCCAGTGATAGGTGTCCTACTGTCGTCTTGCTTATTGTCCTGATGCACAGTCGTCGTGACCGTGATGCCTTTGTTGTCCGCAGCGAGTGCCTCCTGACTGCTTCTTGTATCATCCCAATATGGGTCCTTTCTCGTTGTTCGTGAGCGACCGGCTTCCACACTGATTTGGTTCATTCTGATGAGATCAGGTCGAAGCTGGCTGCCACCCGAACGGCTCTCGGTGTGGCGACGGTAACCTTGTGCGTCATAAGAGATCTGAGATGGACGTATGCTACGACACAAGACGGCGAAGGTGGGCGAGCATCCGATGCATATGGCGATAGAAGTCTCGATGACGGTCCAAAGGGCGAGCCACGTAGGGTTGGGAGCGTGTTGATCACTCGCCTGTCGGCCAATCTGCACAACCCGCAGAGTTGCGAAGGCTATGCAGATGAAGCCAGACGCGAAGAATGCAATGATGGCTATCTTTTGGCTTCTGGGAACCTGGAGATTCCAGACCAGTCTGATAGGTAAAAGCATGACTGCAATTGTTAGCTTGTAGTCAGTCATTAGCCAGTCTCTGCATACTCATGAAGTCAGATAAGATGTCTACGGCGTAAGAGGAGTACAGGCTCGCCAATTGACCGCGCAAGCTACGTGGTCCTGAGCACTCTCCAGTCTGCATCATTATTTCAAAATTGGGACAAGACGTAAAGTATGATACTACACAGCCCACGAGCGACTACACATATTTGTCAGCAACAACAAGTCGGCGCAGAAAGATGGGCTTACTATGAGGCAAAAGATGAAGACCGCCCACCACAGTTGCACATACACCAGTGGGAGACCGGTCAAGAGCTTCTTGTACAATGCCAACAATGATAGCTTGACAAGCCAAAGCGATAACCAGAAGAATATAGTCGTGAAGAACATGATCCGGACGTAAACGACTACGTCTTCTGCCATTGTGTTCCAAGGGGGCATCAGACCATTCGCAACTCGTCCGATCTTATAGATCGTTGGTATGATAACGAGGTAGCATATCGACATGGCGAGAAAGCAGACGAACACAGAGTACAGCAGGTAGTCCTGCGGCTGCATACTCTTCTTCTTCCATATATGGATGCCTGCGCGTGCGATGATAAAGACGGAGGCAAGAAAAACCATGGAATAGGCCACTTCGTGGAATTGTCTTTCAGAAACAAGCTCGTCGAAAGTTGCTGCCATGGTTGGAAAACTGACAGCCCATTGAATTCTGAACGAATGAATGAGTATTTGCGTGCCCAATGGTCGACACCACTCAGAAGTTTTGAAAGAAGCAGAACTTGTTGACAGCCAAAAGCAGCATTGACGCCTAACAGGCCCTTTGCGTATCGTCACAGATATGGAAAATCGCAAGACGACATCTTGCAAATTACTCAGGAACATGACCAAGTCCAGGATGTAGTCCTGTTCCGAATTTGTTTGCATGCTGCTGACTGGCATCTGGATCCTACACGGCCTGCAAACCTGACGCACTTCTGCCTCGATGGCTCGGTCTGCTGAACTGGTAATATGAGAGATCATCACAGCCTCAGATTCATCCAATCCCACATGGGATGTGCTGCGCCACGGAGATGCCTGAGTGGACATCCCCTACATCGGTTGCATGCACATGCGTGGACGCACAATAAAAGTCCCAGGCGGGCGGTGCACGGAGGGTCTCGAATTGAGGCACCAGAGGACGCGCATACGAAGATCTTCACCCTTCCTGAAGATTGCGGCGAGGTTTGTGGGGACTGTCATCTAGCAAGCAGTCCGGGGACAGCTGCCCCATGATCGATTCAAAGAGCAGAACCGACAGCTCTCGCGGTCCGTTCTTACTCTTAGGCTCCTGAGTGTTGAACATTGGAGCAAGCTTATGCGTGGGGGAATGCGTAGACGCCACACTGGCTTAAGGATCCTGGAACGGGAGGGTGCGGCTCGCAAGTGGGATGGTCGAAGAGAAAGAAGCAGGCGAGACACGGCCTGCTGTGCCGCATCCGCGCGTTGACACGTGGCTCTCAGCGGTCAGTGCGTTTCAGCAACTTTCAACGGCGTGGTGACTCCACTATCTTCTACCATCACGACTGATTCGGCCGCATTGCGACTTCGCCGTGTTACAATACTCCTGTGAGACTCGCAAGATGAGCTCTTCTCTGCACGGTGACGTCATGGCCGGTTACGGTGCAAGGTGAGAAGATGCACTGCGTGCACCTCGTGTCCCGTCCAGATCCTGCAGGATTCGATGTGACCCTGCATGTGGCATTGCTTTGGCTTGTATTCTCCACTTGGAAGTATGCACCTGTTGAGGTCCGAGCCAGTGTGGCTCGAAGAAGATCAGCAATCGACTACTGGGTTTCGGAGCGTGACTGCCGGAGAACAGAGTGACAGGTTTCTGGCTCTTTGCCGGAGTAATCCCCATATTTGGTCTTACACCCTAGCTCAGCCGACGTCTTCTCGAATCCAAGTCTGGCGGCTGGGACTACTTCTCCCAGGTCCGGCGCGATGGATGCCTTAAATTTGCACAGACTAGGAGGACGTACAGTAGACAATGGCAACACCCTGCACTCGCCAACAATGATCAGCCGTAGTCAATGTCCAAGCGAGGCTCTAGGCCAGCAAAACGCACCTACTAATCAACAGCATCCGCGGCATTGGGTCGCTGGAGCCCAATTAAAAAGCAGACATTCGCTTGCCAGAATCTGATGTCCAGCAGTTCTTCACATCAGGCGGCACCTTCCGTCTTCTAGCTGCACGGCCACTCCTTGTCGTCTTATCTAAACAGCGTCCAGGAGAAAGTATGAAGAACGTGGTTCCTCTAGCAGCTCTTGTGGCTGTCGTCGCTGGGCAGAGCACGTTCGAGGCGGCAGACTTCAACACCACCGAAGCACTCCTGAACAATGGTGTAAATGTTTCAGAACTTCCTGTGCTAGCCTCGCTTGTTGACAGAGCGTCGACCAGTGGATGCTCTGCTGCTGTCAGTCATAACGAATAACCTGCAAAAGCTTTGTAAGATGCTAACGAGGTTGTAGTGCAAGTCTCTCGACCTCATCTTTGGCAGCGACAAACTTGAGAGTCAATCAGAGTCGGCCTACAATTCCTTCATTGACTCGTACTGGTCTGCTCAGCAGCGTGACATCGCACCTCAGTGTGTCTTCAAGCCCAGCAAAGCCCTCGACGTCTCGACCGCGATCCTGATCTCCCGTCTGAGCCGGTGTCCCTTCGCGGTGAAGAGCGGTGGCCACTCTGCCGTACCTGGTGGTTCGAACGTTGAGGGTGGTATCACCATCAGCTTCGAGAAGCTGAGCAAGATTACTCTTGCCGCTGACAGAAAAACCGCTTCGTTCCAGCCAGGGCACACATGGTTCGACATCTATACCGCCTTGGAGAAAGACAATACCGCCGTCATCGGTGGTCGTGTGTCCGATGTTGGTGTCGGTGGCCTGACGCTTGGCGGTGGGATCTCGTACCTCTCCTCTCAGTACGGTCTGGCGTGTGATAACGTGTTGAGCTATGAGGTTGTCACAGCTTCTGGTGTCATCATCAATGTCAGCCAGACTTCATAACCGGACCTGTACTGGGCTTTGCGTGGTGGTGGTAACAACTTCGGTATCGTCACACAATTCAATGTCCAAGCTGTCCCTCAAGGTCAGATGTGGGGAGGTATGCGGGTGTACATGGAGTCGGCCTTCCCCGCCCTTATCAAGGCTTACGTCAACCTTGGCAAGAGCGCGAAGAAAGATGGCAAGGCGCACCAGATCCTCTCTTTTGGTTTTAGTGGCATTCCCATTGCCAATGTGGAGCTCGAGTACGGCGAACCTAGCCCCAACGCAACCGTGCTATCTGAATACAATGCTATTGGCGGCGCCATTCAAGATGGAACTGGCGTCAAGAGTCTCGCAGAGCTCACGACTGCGCTCGCGGGGTCAGCCACTGGCGCTGGCTTACGGCAAGCATTTTGGACATGGAGCGCCAAGCTCGACGAGGACCTCGCAACCACCACAAAAGACATTTTCTTCGAGGAGATAAAAGCTATCACCAACGCCGCCAATCTGACCGCAGCAATCTCTTTCCAGGTCATCACCGAGCCCATTCTTGAAAAGATGGCGACCCGTGGTGGTAACCCGCTCGGCCTGTCTGCCGCCGATGGACCTATCATGAACCTCCTCATCGCGCTCAGGTGGATTGACACAGCTGACGACTCACGTCTCAATCAGTTCGCGTTAAAGGTCAAGGATCGCGCTGTAGCTGCTGCGAAGGCGACGGGCAAGCACAAGGACTACCTGTACATGAACTACGCCAGCCCGTGGCAGGACCCTGTTGCAGGATACGGTGCGGCTAACAAGGCAAAACTGCAGCAGATCAGTAAGAAGTATGATCCTTCAGGTGTGTTTGAGAAGTTGCAGCCGGGGTACTTCAAGTTAGATGGGGCACCCAAGTCTGATTCACCTTGAGTGAGTACTACGGTTAGAAGTTCCTGGTAGTAGACAATCAATCACCGGTAACCCATTGAGAAAACTTACCTTTTCACTTACCTTTTCCTACGCCGAGTGACTTGAGCTAGCAACTCGCTTGTGGCAGCTAAGTCGCCTCACTCTTAGACTCCACACCTTCACCTACTTCCAGCCAACCCAACTTCACGATCTTACTGTCACATCCACAACTAACGATCTCGCTGCACCTATGAGCTCTTCGTCAGACTACGACGAATATTCGGATTTCGGCTCTGATTATTCATACGATTTCGACGGCTACGATGAAAACCACATGATCAAAGACGATGGTCCCCTCCAGGTCACCAGCAACAGAACCGAAGACTCGCTGACGGACTTCATCGACAGCACGATGGACCGCACGCCAGGCGCACAGGAGCACAGGTGTAATGAAGCTGGCGAGAGTCTGGTCTCGCTTAGTCCTGCCTTTCTTGCCGGCATCTCAGCGCTCCCACTGGAGCTCAAGGAACACATTTTCGACTACACTCTCTTGTTTGGCGACGCTGGTGGCAACGCTGAACAGGGCATTCTCGTGACAGACCCCCCGCTGATCGGACTGACTGAAAGTGCCGACCACCGAAAACACTGGCGCGGAGACGACTGTCCAGGCTTAAGCGTGTCGAGGCCGGATCAAGCTTTCCTCAACGTCACCTTCGAGACTGCCGAGCGCGAAAAATGGACTTGCGGCTGGGCAGGGCACGCCATCTTCAAGGAGATCATCAAGGCATGGTATCGACGCAATACGTTCATCCTCTCGGATCTCAGACTCCTGGCCGACTTTGCAATTACGGATTGCTGGGCCATGGAGGTCGTACCCAAGCATCATCTTAGACGAGTCGAGTTCTCGATCCACGAAGACGACCTTGCGCAGTCCAAAGACATCGTCGGGTATGGGCGACCTTCACCTCGACTGACGCAGTTGCGCGCCGAACTTGACTTGTTGCGCAATCTGTGCGAAGGGACGCAGATCACGATGCATGTCAGTAGCCAGACGTTCTCTGAGAGATCAGTACCGGCGTGGAAAGCGGAGCAGGGAAATAGCTTGCTTGAGTTTCTTGAGAAGATGGAGAAAGGCATCTTCAAGAAGCTGAGAGGTCTTCGTGCTGATGGCTATCAGTTGACGGTCGTCGTCGATGGAGACTGCATCATCACGCCAGAGAAGCAGATAGACCATGGCGTGTGGTTCAGTCTCATGCTTGACATGTGCGGCAAGCAAACATCGGGCGTTGACAACGTGTCGAGTGTCTGACTTGTGCAGTTCCTGGTGGCTAATGAATTGTGCGGTACCGAAGCGAAGCCCACAATGTCGGTCAGTTTAAGGGGAGGAGATCATGCGCCACGGTAACATTGGAGATCTGCAGTGTGGGTAGATATGAACATCACCTTGAAAGATCCATGAGACACGCAATACAATAGATGCATTAGTCACATTTCTTGTTGGTCTACACATGTGATGGGCTCGTGAAGTACAGAGACTGCGTCCAGGCGGTGATCGTGCATTGAACAGCTAAGAGCTATTGAGAGCGTTAATAGCCTAATGGCGACGTGATTGAAAAGACAATATCCAGTTACCACTGGCGTGTTCGGTCGATATGGAGTGCGTGCAGTGCAGAACTTTGTATCCTGCTGCACTCCTGCAAAGACAGATCGTTCCTGGTTCCGCTGGTCATCGTGTAGGGTGCCATTGTGAAGAAGGTTGTTCTCTGTAAGAGAAGATGTGATGAATGCGGAGCGGCGTGGGGTACTAAGTACAAGTCTGATCTGAGCCTTACATGTCAGAGGGCGAGGATCTTTCAGCTGGCTGCGAGGAGTATAGGAGCCGCATCTTTGACGGCCATAACGAACCTACTGAGCAAGCGAGCTGGTCGAGACGCATACAATCGCGTAGCTGCGACCTCAAGCGAATGTCGACGCGACAGGATTAGCGGGCATAGTAATCAGATCGGCCCTTCCGGAGTATACGTTTGCCAAATTGAACAGGAGCAGCGGATGCTCAGCTCGACTCTAGTCAGCCACGTAGACCTTTCAATACGAAGGACACACCCTTTGGAGCGAACTTCATGAGGTGGGTCGCTTTCTTGTTGCACCGCGGAGCAGACACGCCACCCCTGACATTCAGCTAACTGACTTGACAGATGGGTAGTGCCCAGGGCCAAGCCGTTGTCATGACATAGAACTAGAGTTGGTGCACCCAGATCATCCAATTTGACTGTCAGTTCTCCGGGCCTGCACCCCGCAGACCCATCTCGTCTATGTTATCTTAACAAGTCTCATAGGCCTGACGACTGCAGTTGAGGTTATCAAACACGGTTAGAAGATCAAGCCGCGCCGCTGCAGATCCTTGTGGGTGAGCTGTTGAGAGGTTGTCGAGAGGAAACATCCTCAAGATGGGTCGGCCAGGCCGGTTCCTTAGTGGACGAGGTGCTAAAACAACAACAGCAACCGCGACGTGATAACCCAGATCGACACAGCAGACCATGTACACAGTACTGCATCAAGGGATGAGGAGAGAGCGAAACTATGCTGATGAGTCAAGCAATGCCTTGTGAGAGCTAAGTCGTCCCTCCAGCTCGCTGAAAGACCTCCTGCGTATGCTGCCAAACCCTCTCACCTGTATCACTCTTTCGCGCTCTTGCCCAACTCGCTTTCTTACTTTCGTCGCCCCGCTGTCCCACTGCATAAGCACCACCGCCCAGCTCACGCTGCGAGCTGAACGCTGCATCGGCAGTACCACTCACATTGCCCTTGGCTGGGTACCTGCTTGTTGCCAGGTAGACCATAACTTGCCCGCAGACCTCCGGACTCGTCATGTACCACGACACCAAAGGCTTCAGGACTCTCCAAGTCATACGGAACCACAGCGGAATCTCTTCGCTGTAGAATCCGGGACCATCGACGAGCCCGGGATAGATATGGATGAAGCTGATCTTGCCAGCGTACTTTTCGGCCAGCTCCTCGAAGTAGAAGGTCTTCATGAAGCACGTGTTGCGCCGCACGCTCGTGATGCCGTACTTCCCTGGTGGTGCGGTGCCGATGGGGTCGTCGCCGGGCTTGATGCTGTCTTCCATGTTTCCCGCGAATACGGAAATCACATGTGCGGTCTGCGTCGAGGCAAGCAGAAGAGGTGTCAGGTCCTGAATGAACCGCATGCGTGAGTAGTAAAGGAGAGACATCTGGCTGTCAAGACCTTCTGTGGTGACTGAAAAAGGTCAGTAAGCAACTGCAGAAGATTTCCAAGATAGGAACACACCCTTCGCATCATGGAGTGGTGAGCGCGCCTGGCTCAGGTACAGTGCGTCCAACCTCGCTGGGCCTCCAGCAAACGGCGAGCTCTCCTCTTGCTTGACTATGAGATCCGAGGCTCGATCAACTTCTTGCATGAGTGCCAGGTCGGACACCTGCACGAAGCGCCAGTCTGACCCCGGGCTCGTCTCACGGCCGTACTTCAGCAGGACCTCAGCACGAGCCGCGTTTCGTCCAACGATATAGACGCGAAGTTTCGAGCCGTGCTTTGCGAAAGCTGTGGCCCACGTCTTTGCAACATACGAACCAATACCAGTTGTTGCGCCAATAAGAGCAACGACGAGCGGTTGATCTTGTGGGAGCTCCGAGATTCCCGCACGGATGGTCTGTACGTTTGGCATTTCGATCTGAGTCCTGCTCTGAGGAACGATGGGCGTGAAAGAAAGGACACGAAAGCTTGATGGTGAGAAGCCTCTGATCTATGGCTTGGCTCTAAGCTTTATAGAAGCTACCTTGAATCACGATGCAGAGCACGAAGTTGTAAGTTAGGGCGCTAGTGTGCTTACGGTCCATTCCGCGCTAACTTGTGATTGGACGATCCGCCCGTTGGTGAACATGTCGGTGTAAGCTGTTCAACCGGTGGACCGACGTTCAATCTGCTCAACGAACTCCATTCCAGGCCACATTTGCGATATGTTATCGTGTGTGTCATTTCACACTTAGGCGAGCGCCTCAAAGGACTAGATGGTCGTCATCGGTGATACCACTGCATCAGCCGCGAAAACTTTGGAGATGGAGAGCCTAGTGAACGCAACAACTCGAAAGCGCAGTGTCGGATTGCGCATCAGGCAAAGCAGAACTTCGACTATCAGCTGTATCATGCAACTCGGTCGCCGTCAGTAGCAGATATGTCCATGATCAGGGTTGGGCATGAGTCGCGGGGGCTGTGACGTATGAAGGGCAACACACGAGGCCCTTCGCTGAGGATTGTGAGTCATCGCTCCCAAAGAAGCCAAAATTCGAAGTTGAAACACCGTGAAGCATGACTCAGTTTGTAGGACTGTGAAGGACTACTGCCCAATACAGCTAGCGCCGGCTATGCCCTTGGATCCCGTGAGCCTTGCCGCCCACCCGCATCTCCGCTCAGTCCTCATATCATCAATTACCTACGACTCGTAGCACTATCACGACGCGAAAAGTATGATGAATACAGACTTGATCGGCAGGTTCACCGTCGATGTCATGCTCAGCGTACGCACAGGCTGCAGGTGATACCATGCTGGCCCGTCCACTTAGATAGGCACCGACCATGGTATAAGTGACAGCTCACTCACGATAACTCCCTGATTCCACCATATTCTTTACACTAACAACTGGAGTCTACTATTGGTCAAGAACGAAATATTGCGTACGATTCCTTCTGCCTGAGGCACCAGGCAGACGCGTACTCCGCCTCGTCAACACCAACGCATCAATATCTCCGGAATCGGGTGATCCGCGACTAAGACGCGATATCACGAGTAGTCCGCATGACTACATGAGGAGAAGGTGTGGGTGCTAAGCCAATCAGTTGAGTCTGAGAGTTACGTAGTGATGGAGTCCTCCAACCATGGTTGACTTATAGGTACAAGCCCCCGCGCGGCTCCTTACACTTGACTGCAAGATCACACACGTCTCGCTACCGCCACTCTTGGGAATCGCTTTTGCAGCGCTGCCTCTCGGGAAAACTTGATCTTGAGCATTTGCAATACACTATTAATACTCAGCCGTCCCCCAACACGCGGCATCACATCGACATCATTCTCAATTCCCCAACTCCTTTTCTCAGCGTCTACATCTCGCACCGAGTACCTCAACGCCATGGCGTCTTTCTTCGCTCTACCACCTGAGACGTGCAACAACATCTACGAGTTGCTTCTCGCCGGCCCTTCGCCAAACGTCACCTCACTGACTGCCTCCAGGCTGCTGCATGAGGAGGCAGCGTCGTACTTCTACCAACAAACAGGCATCGACATCAGCCTCATGGAAGCAGCGACGACTCACGCCACTATCCTGCCGCCGATGCCTGACAGGTACTTGAGGTACTCTAGAAAGCTCATCGTCAACTTCAGGGTCCGAGGCCTCAAAAGGGTTCATGAACAAGCTCAGCGTCTTGTAGCTATGGCAGATCACTGCGCCAGCGTGACAACCCTGACCCTAAACGTTACCTCGACTGACTCCATGGTCGTTTCAAACACGCTAGACGAATACGTACTGCACGCCTCGCATCCCCTTACCTCTGCACTGCAACACCTTCTCTCGCGTAGTGCTATCCACTCAATACGTGTCAATCTACAGAGAGTTCGGTTTGCGCCCGGCGTTTCTCATCAACTTGCGTCTGATGATCGCCTGAAAGTCTTTACATCCGAACCCTCGATCGAGCGTCCGATGTATGGCCATGGAACCCAAGACCATCTGCGCGAACTTGATCTCGGTTCACAAGAGATCGCAGACGCTGAAGACCTCCAATGTGAGGACTACGATGACGGCCTCCCATCAATTTCGACGCTGAACACTGCGTTGTCGGAGCTGGATTACTTCTCGCCTACCGAAGACCTTGGTAACCTTGACCATCCCGCCGATGATGAGCACTCGAAGCCGTCATCTGATGAGATGATGTTCGACATGGGCGATCTTGACGAAGCAAGCGAAGACGAACTGACTGAAGACGATGATGTGGATGATGAAGAAATGGGAGAGATTGACGATATTGAAGCGATCGTTGACAACTTGGTACAGGTCCACCAACAGAGGTTGACTTGCAAGGACGTCTGTTACATGACGAACCTCGCGCCGAACATGCTACGAGTGTGGAGCGAGAGCCTGCTCTGAGCGTGCAAAAATGTGATTTCTGGCATAGATGGATGGCCGACTAAGCCAGATACCCAATTTGACTTACAAGCATGATACGTGTACATCAGGCGCAGGAGGATAAGAGGTCTTGTAGACAGTCCAGATCAATACCAATTTCAACGAGCAAGTGCCAGCGTGGCCAGTGCCTGCTGCTGCACGTCATCTGAGTGAACACATGTTTGCCATGCAATTGCCCTTGTTGACACGATGCAAGGGCACTGCGACAGAACACGCAAGGGACGCGCTGCGCCAATTGCGCCTGTCATGCAGTGGAAGACATGTGTTGCTGAATAGCGACTCCTTGACGTTGCTGATCAGGGTTGTTGTATCATTCAGGGTCAGTTCTGGCATCATTGTTGTCTTTGACGTTGTTGTCAACTTGGCCTCAATTAATCATTACAGACGTCAAAATGACAAACGTGTTACTAACTGCCTGACGATGTAGTGTGGCCAGCGTTAGCGCATTTGTCGTGTAGGCGGCGAAACGGAACATTGTCATGCATCAAAGAGGCATGTTGGTATGATGCAGAGGTGGCTGTTGCCCAGGCGGCTTGTAGATCAGGCGGCTTGCAGATCAGGCATGCCAGCTTCGAAAAGCCATCCGCTCGCACTCGGTTCCCACAGCGCAGCGTTCGCGGGCTGTCGCAGGATGCAGCCCGTCTCAGGGTCGTGGCAATGTGGCAGGCCGTTTTTCAGTGGTGTCGCAATCTTGCGGACTGTGAGACAAGCCACCAGTGAGGTTCTGAGGTTACGATGGAGCTGATGGATACGAAGGCAGGTGCGGTGCGCAGGCCTGGAAGTGAGTGAACTCAGGAGGTGCAAAATATCCGGGGAAATTACATCCGACCCTCCCTGATTTGCACAACTTTTTTGACGGCGGCCCTTTGCCACCCGCACCAGCAGCCCTGTAGCCGTTGTCCCAATACCAGCGCCGTCGTCGAGCTACACACGGCAGGGTCTGCACTTGCATGGCCTGGCAGAACTGACAGCGCGCAGTCGCATGGAGATTGCGTGCGTTCATGCGGTCGCGAGAGAACGAAGTTTGGCAGCCTGGGCGGTGCCCGTCCGATCCAAGACCCACGTCTCTCATCACGGGCCGGGCTCAGTGCCTTATCTCATTCGCCCCTTTCGCCGGGCTAAGGTACCACCTGAGCAGCTTAATGGAGTTTAACAACGGGTCCTCGGTTGTGCATCGACGCCGCGAAAGGGCTGATGGCTTCCGCCAAGCGCAATCTCGCCCCGACACGGACATGCTGCTCCTGCACGCTTGGCTGACGGCTGACCGGTCCCTTTAAAATGTGCTGAGCCCCCGAGCCCGTTGGGACGCCTGCTTGTCTGCCTCTCCCTTGCGCACCCAGCCATCGCCGCTGCTTTTCTCCCTGTCACTCCTTTGCGATTCGAAGAGAAATCCGGACACACGACTTCAATATGATGCTGCCATCGACGGGGGCGCGCAGCCCGATGTTCATGCTGGCTTGCACAGCCGGCTTTGCCCTAATCTTCATTTTCGGGATCATGGCTTGGTCAGCGCCGGAGAGGATGCCTTTTCCTCAGCGCGGAGGGTCAACGCACGTTGAGATGTACGTTTGTCTCGAATATTTCGCAATGTTTTGGTGGAGATCCGAGAGACTGGCCCCTGATTGCTTTTGCCCTGATCGACACACGCGCGCTAGCGGACAGCTACTGACCAGCACTGACAGGACGTTCAGCGATGCGAAAACGCCGAACATCAACGACATTTTGCGCATCTTGTACGAGCCGCTCAAAGTCTCGCCTTCTGAGCCCTTCATCCGCGAGCCCAATGGCACCAAGATCGTCCTTCCCGAGAACCCGCGCTACACGAAGAAGATGGGCGGCGATATCTTGATTTTGGATCTTGACACAAGGCCGCTCAAGTCGACTGAGATGTTTGAGAAGGGCGAATACGATTGGCGCAACATCAACCACGTTTCTGGTGGTGTTTTCGCTCACTACGCCTACGCTCAGATCCACGGCTACGACTACAAGTTCGTCCACGCGAACGAATTTGAAGACAGGCACGCAACCTGGATTAAGCCTTCTGCGCTCGCCAATTTGATCAAGGACTACAAATTTATTGTGTTCCTTGACGCAGATGCGACTTTCCGCTTTATGCAGCTACCCATGGAGTGGATGATGAACTACTGGAACGTGGAACCCCACCATTCGTTTGTCATGGCGAAGGATCCATGGTCTCCAGAGGAGCCGCAATTCAACTCCGATCGCTTCAACCGCACATATACCAACACTGGTTTCATGATTGTGCAGAATAATAAGCAGGTCATGCCTATCCTGAAGGCATGGCACGAATGCCCGGAAGACGTCCGTTACCCTAACTGCTCGCAGTGGAAGGAGCCCAAGTTCCACGAGCAGTCCGCGTTCGGCGAGTACATCCGCTACGACTACGAGGAGAACATCAAGGAGCTCGACTGCGGTCAGGCTAACGGTTTCCCTGGTGTCGAGGTCAGCAACTGCCAGGGCAAGTTTATCCGCCACTATTGGTTCGAGAAGTCTCTTGTCAAACTTGACTACCGCGAAAACCTCATGAACGCCATCACCTACCCGATCCAAAAGCTGTTCGCAGAGAAGACAGGCGTAGTTTTTGAACAGCCGGAGAACGTCATTCACTGAGAATGACACTACTACACGCATAATGATTTACCGAAGCGGTGCAATTTGGATACATGGTCATAATCAGAAGACAAGAAGACCGGCATTTTGGAGTATAGCATAGCGTTGCATAGTCACGGCGTTCGGCGGTACGATACTGTCATGGGACATGATTGATTTTTGGGTAGTGGTTTTGGGTCTTTCGCTTCGACCTAGGTCTGGGTTCTTCACGCGTTGATACCCCAATACGAGTCTGAGATTGATAAACGCTTTTCCGACAACGATGTCCGTTTCGTAATACGTTGCGCCGTTCCAGTACCACGCTCGGTAGCGACTCGAAGGAAGGTGCCACACAGAGACGCGTAAGGAGGGGAGCGCTTGGCTGCGTCTGCTGCGCCATTCGATTCTGCGCACCATGTCGCACTGACTCCCCACATCCTCGGTGTTGCGTTATGGGTGCCTCCCATCAATTCCTCCGAGGGACCACAGAGATACGCAGTATGCCTCGTATCCCAAAGTTTCAGGCCCGCCGGCGCGCAACCTACGTACGCCAAGACCTTAGGTACCATCGCTTCACGAGCTGACTGATGTCAGCGACCGTCCAGTCAGGCGCTTGTCGATCACGATGCAGGAACCTATATATCGCCGCTTGTAGATCCATCACTGGACCACAGAAAGAGACGCGACCAAAGACGGTGTCTTGGTCTCTGTCGGTTCGCGTTGTTTCAGCCCTATGCAGGGCAGCGACGGCGCATGGCGGGAGCGAAAAGTTTGGAAAAGTGGTGCGGCTGCTGTTTTTGGACGCCAGTTTGGCGCGGAACCGCCGGATGGCCCGGATATGGCCGATGATCTGCGAAAGCTTGTGCAGAGGAGTGGGAAGGTGGGAAGCGGCTGTGAGCGCCTTAAGGGCCTGAAGATGTTGTGGCGATCGGTGCACTCGTGGAAATGTGTTGTTGATGGGCCACTGGCAAGGTCGCCCCCAAGGCTGCTATCACCGTTCCTTGGTGGTCGTGAGCCATCGCGAGCAATCGAACTGCAATGGCTATGCACAGGGCTCCGGGACTCCAGAGTTGTTGCGAAGAAGATGCAATGCCGGATAAGGTGGATTGCGCATAGCCAGGTGCCCTTTGGTATAACCTCCAGCAACTACCCATTCTGCTCGTTGCAAATCCATCTGAATTTTACGTTTCAATATCTTGCCTACTGTAACGCTGCAACAAAGATATCGATTCACTGCAAGAACTTCCTGAGGTATAGAACGAGCTTCGATAAGTAATGAACGCACACGTCCCACTCGTGCGTCGCAGTCGTGAGGCCAGTACATCGAGCTGTCTAAATTTGGATTGCTCGCGCGACCATCGCAGGTCTTCGATTGCGTGCCTTCATTATGTTCATCCCGGAGGCCTCAGCCGACGAAGGAGCGTAGAAGTCCATTGTAATACGCAGGAAGAGTGGAGACAAAAGCACCTAGGCTGGGGATCATATCAGAAGTGTTCAAGCACTAGATTAGATTCGTGACTTGCTTATGTCTACGCAGGACGACAGATAGGCTGTTCATAGCTTACTAGCCTTCTTCGCAACAACATCTGCTAACTCAATCGTCGGCTGAATATACGGCTTGACCTTCGTCCTTACATGACTCCTCTGCTCAAACGCGTACGCAAACCCAATCAAGCTCTCCTCACTCCAGTGCTTCCCTGCAAACGCAATGCCAAACGGAATATTCGGCGCAGTCGCATTCAAATTACCACGCGCGTTAGGGATGACAGTCGTGTTGGCGGGATACGCCCCCAGCGGCACGGTGACAATCGGGGCGCCAATGATCGCACTGATGGACGACGCAGTGCGCGTGGGAAGCACGACGGCATCGAGATTATAAGTCGCGAGCGCGCCGAGAATGCCGCCGGGGCCGCCGAGGAAAAGATCTTCTTGGTACGCGGCCCAGAATTGCGGGTCGGTGTTTGTGAAGTTCAAAGCCAGGGCGGAGTCGAAGACGGCGGTGTCGCGGCTGGGGTACTCCTCTGCGGGGAAGGTCTGTGTGAAGTTGCGGACTTCCTCTAGGTCGGTCACGTCGTTCGGGTTGTAGGTCAATTGTGCGAGGTAGGCGGCGAGGTTTGGTCCGAAGTCTGCGCCAAGGACGATGTCTTCAGCGGTGGAATTCAAGTACTGTGCGTAGGCTGTGTAATTCGTGTTGTCAACGATGATAGCTCCAGCCTCCTCCAGGATGGCGACGGCGGTGTCGAAAGCGTTGAAGACGGGCGCAGAGACGATGTTGCGGTTGCCGATGGCGTTACGAGGAATGCCGATTCGCTTGCCAGCGAGTGCGTCAAGCTTGCATGCTGCGACATAATCAGGCTTGGTGGCATTGGTCGAGTTTGACGCCCACGGAATGGCAGACGTGTAGTTGTCGTACTGGTCAGGTCCAGCAATGGCTTGCAGGATGTATGCGGCATCCTTCACCGTACGTGCTATGGGGCCGACAGTGTCTTGGTGCTCAGAAATAGGAATGACAAGAGACCTGCTGGTGAGGCCAACCTAGGTGATCGTGAGTTTAGAAGGCAACGTTCGTGGTGTTGGCAGTTCTTACAGTGGGCTTGATTCCAACAACGTTGTTTAGCTCACTTGGAGAGACAATACTACCATCAGTTTCCGTACCCAAAGTTCCGAATGCTAGACCCAGACTGGCAGACACACCGCTTCCACTACTGCTACCGCTGGGATCTTGACCAGGGTAGTAAGCACCGTAGGTCTGGCCGCCGTACGCAGACCAGCCGTTGGAAGAGTTCGATGAGCGGTAGTTAGCCCACTGCGACAGATTCGTCTTGCCAAGCAGGATAGCACCAGCTTGACGAAGTTTGGCAGCAACAGTGGCATCACGTGGGACCTTCGCACCAAGCAACGAGAACGATCCGGCGGTGTTGTTCATCTCATCGGCAGTAGCGATGTTGTTCTTGATGAGGATAGGAAGGCCGTGGAGAGGACTATCGACGTTTCAGCGGTGTTCAGAGACAATCTGACAAAACTTACCCGCGAACATTTCCACATGCCCGCTCCTCGTCAAGCTTGATTGCAATTGACCAGGCATCTGGGTTGATCTCGGTGACCATGTGCAGAGTTGAGTTAACCTCGAGAATGCGTTTCACGTAAACCTATCGCGTGTTAGTAGTTGCATCCAACAAACTGCGAGTTGAGAGTATGCTTACTTGCACCAAATCAAGACTCGTGAATTGGCCAGCCTCAAGTCCGGCAATCAATTCATCGGCGGTCGCATCCAGAAGCTCAGGTGGCACTGACGCATTGGAGTACTGGGCGACGACGCAGGTCAATGGCGCGAATGCCACAAAAACCTTAGCAAGGAACCACATAGAGACCATGGTGCCGACTGTAATGGATATCACCCGCCTGAGGGAGAAAGTACGTAACGGCTGATCGGGAAGCGGATGGTTTTCGACTTTCCGCACTGCACGACGCTTCTTATAGTTGTCTACATCTTTGTTGTCAACACCAGCCGCCTGGGGTTGCCGGCCGTTACCCGTCATACAAGGATATTGTAGATTCAACTCCCCGCGGGACGTAGCGACACCGGAGGTCTGTCGATCTTTGCGATAAGGAAGTTATCTTGGAGCTGTTGTTCAGGGTTCTTGACTTTGAACATTGGCGCATATGCATGCGGTACCCTTTCTGCCGTTTCTGCTTGTCACTCGTACCACGCAGAACGGCTATTGTGAGATGCATCGAAACGGTTGCGTTACCATCTGCTATTTGACATGGAACACGACAAATCTTCAATTTTACCAGTACGCCGTTGAGAGACCGCATTCTAGTTGCTGTACTATTAGTCGACTACAAAGCCTATGGTTCATCGATGGCGCGTGTCGTGCTAGCTTGAATAGGCAGGTGCGATGGACTTGAGCTTGGAGGTCAGTCCGCGGCAGAACACACATTGGCTGCTGGGCGCGGGTACAAATCGATATCTCCGCCCGCGTTTTGATGATGTCGATGACCGTTGTTCGATGGGAGAGTATTGATAGTGACCTGCCGAATAAGTCGCAAGCTTGGCAAGGTACAACGCGCTGAAGCGAGGCTGGTGAACGCGCCAGCCCGTATCTAGCTGAACATTTGTAATGCTTCTCGTGGGTAGTTGATACCCAGGTCTATGGGTCTATGTCGTAGGACTCGTTAGCAAGCTGAATGCCTCGGCTGCTCAGTCAAAGTAACCAGGGAACAGCCACTGCAGCTTCTTCTCGGTCTCCTGCCCGCGAGCTTCCTTCTTGGTCATGGAGCCAGCAAACCTTGTCTGGTTCTCAAGGTGCTTGCCCTGCACCTGCTGTGCGTGCTCCTCCTTGCTGAGCTCGTTGAGAACAGCGCCAACGAAACGTCTTGCGTTGTCGGCGTTAGCCTTCATGTGTCCCATGACCATCTCAACGTTGACGTCCTCCCCCTCAGCTCCCCTCCAGCAGTCATAGTCGGTGGCCATGCAGATCATCTGGTAGGCAATCTCAGCCTCGCGTGCTAGCTTAGCCTCAGGCAGCGCAGACATGTTGATGACTGTGCCGCCCCAGCTGCGGTACATGTTGGATTCGGCGCGTGTGCTGAACTGCGGGCCCTCCATGCAGACGATGGTGCCCTTGTCGTGCAGGTGGACGCCCTCGCCTTCCAAGCTGTGGCCGCACTTGCGCACGATTTCAGCGAGCTTGACGTCGAAGGGGTCGCCGAAACCAACGTGGCCGACCATGCCCTTCTCGAAGTATGTGAAGGGACGGATGCCCTTGGTGCGGTCGATGATCTGATCAGGGACTACGAAGTCGCGGGGGCGGACTTCCTCCTGTAGCGAGCCAACAGCAGAGAAGGCGATGATGGTGCGCACACCGAGGTGGCGCAGGGCGGCGATGTTGGCCTGGTTCTTGACCTCATGAGGTGCAAGCTCGTGGGAGAGGCCGTGGCGCGACAGGAAGGCGACGGGGACGTCCTTGCCAGAAGAGGGCGAAGGGTGGTGCAGAATGCTGATGGGCGAGGAAGGCTTTCCCCACGGTGTATCAACATCAAGAGTCGCGGCGAGTGTGAAGCCTGGCAGCGACTGGATGCCAGTGCCGCCAATCACGGCAATGTGAACGGGTGCTGAGTTCGGTGTCAGTGGTGTTTACGCAGGTGGCAGTTAGGAAGGAGCTCACCATCGTAAGTGCTGGGAACGCCGGCCATCTTGCGATATGGGATCGAGATATTACGAGAGAAAGTATGGGGAAGTATTCGAAAGGAAGGAACAATCAACAAAGATCTGACGCGCAGCATTCAGCTATCGCGTTCGTACATTTTCTTTCTGCCGAGGAGGGGCAGCTCCTGCCGAGTCGCTGAACCCTGATGGCGTCATTGCCCAATCAGACGCATGCTCTAAGACGCTCTCCCCGCGACGCCGCCTTATCTTCTTTTGGTGCCCGCCGCGGGACATCCACACCACGACACATCCTGACCATGTTGTGTTCGCTCTGCACACGCAATCTCGAACTGCGAGCTGCCGACGATTTGGAAGGTGAATGGGACGACATAGCTTTCCGTAGCCATTATCCCGATTATGACTTTCACCAAACAGCCGAGGAGCTTTCGGCGGCAGCTGCAGCAGGCTGTTATGTATGTTCCAACGTAACTCTGGATTCGCCATTTGAGCCTGGAGAGCCCTTGGGACTGGTCATGTGGTTCTGGTGGGCGCTCTACATCGTGCCTCGGGAGATGGCTCTCAGTGTTCGTAAAGAAGCCCTACCAGTCGCCGTGTTCAAGGAGCCACAAGAATTAGATTTCCAGGTCAACGAGACAATAACCGGTCAGCTTCGTGCAACCAACAAACTATATCCAGAGCTACCGCCGATGTTGCGCTCCAAAGAGATGTGTGATCTAGCACGCTTGTGGTATCGTACTTGCAGGAAGGAGCACCCGTGTTGTGGTTCCGATTCATCTGTCGCAGAAAGACCGAATCCTCCACGACTTCTGGATCTTATGAAAGACCCCGTCGAACTAGCACTCGGCAAACAACTGGACACAGGGACCGAATATGCAGTGCTGAGCCATTGCTGGGGACTAATCCCGTTCACGACATTGACTCAAGAGCGACTATCTTGTTTCATGCAGGACGGCATAGCTGACGAGATCCTCCCTGCGAACTTTCTGGACGCTATTTGGATGTGTAGGCAGCTTCAAATTCGCTATCTGTGGATTGACTCACTCTGCATCGTACAGTCACGGTTTCGACACCTATCGTCGCGTTAAGGCAATGCGGTCTGGTGGAAGGGATCTTAGTGCGGCTTATAAAGCCCCTCCTGTATCTTACAGACTATCTGAGCTCTAGCGAAGATTCCGATCACGACGCGAACGGCGAAGGTGAATTCCAGCTCCTCGAATCGGCTGATGGCGTCTACTCAAGGGCTGGAAAAGCGAACTTTCGGAATGAAGAGCTCTTGAAGACCTTGAGTAACGCAGAGAAGCTACTGATCACCCTCGTCCGAGATGAGTAGTTGCGGACGGGCCGTACACATCACAAGCATGGACATGTCAACAGCCTTGATTTTACTGCGTACTCTCTACGACACACCAAGATGGTTGCCAGTAGCTGCAAACCATTCGCTCCATGCGCGTTCTTGCGGTCCACATAGTCCATGCCCGTTCCTTTATGCGTATTGCTCCCGCTGTTCGAGTGCTCCCTGCGCGCTCCGTAGTCTTCGTGGTCTTGCTGTTCGTTCTGAAGTTTCCTGGCGGACTTGTGGTGGCCGAAGTCGTCGCTGGTCTTGTCTGTCTGATTTGCGATACTCAATCTCTGGTCTCAAAGAAGTGCTGTTGAGGGCTAGGGATGCGTCTGGGATGGTGCTCTCCAGGTTTTGGGTTGCAGAGAGATCCGTTGCTTTTGTTTGACAGGTATGATCTGAGTACTTGACTCGGATTATCACTTGCTTGTGGTGGTTCGTGATGCTTGGTCTTGGTAGATACGTCTGTGAGTTCATCAGATATCCGGTGCGGCTACAGTCCTGGTCTATCTTGTAAGCCTTTGGGTCGGATCATATCCATGAGAGAGTTCTAGCGCTTATCTTGTTTGCCACTCGTTGTTTAGTGTGAGGCTATCAAGGTACAAAGCAAAGTTTCTCGTTCCAAAAACGTCTTGATCATCCTTTCGAGTCAATGTATCTGCCGACCGTACCTTTGGTGTGTCTGGAGACTGCCTACGTGTTTCCACTCACTTCGCCTGTTTCACACTTGTTATCTCATGTGGACAAGGGTCCTCTAGCTGACTTGTGGTATATACCGATTGATTGCCTTTAACGAGCGAATGGGAATGTACAGGACGTCCCGTTACGATACAGCAAATCAAGCCTATGTAAACGCATTCGAGGGCGGCAACTCCTCAAAGGACCATTAGCAAGCCTTTGTGAACCCGCTGGTCGTGCAATAGGTACCGTCAGGCCCAGAGCCTAGCTTGCTCGAACTGCCACTACCTTTGACAACGCCCTTGTAGCGATCGCAGCTCTTATTGTTACTCTGGCAGGAGTCTATAATCTTGCAAGTGTCGCCAAAGTTGGTGTTGATGCCACACAGCACACCGCCATCCCTGGCAGTCACACCCTCGATGAGGATGTTGCGAGGTCCGCCGTTAGCGGTACAGTCACCGCAGCTGCGAATGACTTTACCATAGTCTTCGGCATAGAAGTTCTTGATGCTGACGGTGCCGCGGCCATTGAATTGGAAAATCTTATCTGCAGCGCCTGTGATGTGTCAGCCAATGCTCCAACAGGTCGACCGCGTGAACGTACCCTTTGCGCCACCGCCAATAACGTAGGAAGTCTTGCCAGCGGGCTGCTTGAATGTTGCAGCGTCCTCGCACACATCCTCCCACCACACGTTCTCGAGAATGCAGGCTCCACGGCAATGAATACCCTCAGCCTGCGCCTTGGACAAGATGACGTTCTTGATGGTTGCACCGTCCTCAGCGATGAACATGGCAGCAGCTTCGTCGGTCTCGGTTTGATCTTGACAAGTATCAGGCGAGCGGCTATAGCGCACCATCTTGCCGTCGAAGGTAGTACCGGCGGGGATTATCTTCGCAGCGGGAAGGCCAGTGGAAGATGCAGGCGTCGGGAAGGCAGTCGCCGTGGGTGACGCAAGGGCAGTGCCCAGGAAGATAGCGAGAGCTGCGAACAAGGTCTTCATGGTGGGTCTAGTCTGCGTTGAATGGAACTCAAGGTCCTTGAGCAGGTGATGGCAGACTATGTTGAGATGGCGTGCTACCAGTCTTTATACATTGATGAGTTCCGTGTCTTGCTCGCCTCTCTTCATTCGTCCCCCTTCCACAATTGAGGAGGATGTTAAGAGCGATCCAGCTATTTGTGGAACGTAAGGACTCTGTTCACTCCTCTAAATCCCACCAGTCATACAGCAACGAGTGATATCCCATACCACTCGCTACGAACATCCGCGGATACGCTCTGTTGCTACATCTTGGACTTCTTCGAAGCCCAAGTTGTGTCTCTGTCAGCGATCTACAGTTGTGCTATTATCCCTCCAATGACATCTGAGTTGTGTTCGATGGCACGATTGATGATATAAGGCTTGAATTAGACCGGCTCTAGATCGGATTGCCTGATGAAGGCAGAAGTGTTCGGAGCAAACCATGCGGACGGAGGCTCGCCACAGAACGTGGCAATGGAAGAGCTTCGTGATCCTGAAGAGGCAGTCAACACGGCTGACTCAATCTGGTAAATCCTCAATCAACCATAGGCATATAAATGGTCGAAAGAAGGTGAGCCAAGTACACACCATGTCGCAGAGTACGCTGCGACGTTGGTCAGAAGCCGACGAAGCAATCTATCCAGGCTTGGTCCCAAGACGGCTACCCCGCAAAATTATTTTCCGGGATAGATGCAATGCGCTGAGTGCAAAATCCTCAAGAGATGCAGGAAGCATCTCATTGAAAAGTTGGATGCTGGTCCAAGGCCGGCACCTTCAACTTCTACAGGAACTCGTATAGCGGGTAAGACTGCGGGTGTTCAGGCACCACGCAGCTGTGATTGAGGCAAACGACTGCCTGCAGCAATCCATGGCGGCTTGCTGTGCTTCCAAACAACGATAATAGTGTATCGCGCGGCACAGCAATGCGCTGTCACAACTGGTGAAGTTTTAAATTGAAGAAGGTTGATGGGGTTGCAACGAAGACCGTTGCCTCACGTGGCACCTTGTGCTAGTCAGCCAAGCACGTGCGTGATGACGCGCTCTTTCCTTCGGGGACAGTTCCAGTTCCTGTGCGTCGACATCGACCTCACAACACGCCGCAGCTACTGCAACCTCTTCCGTTACTCCCGTGCGTATTCATTTTTGCAATTGAGCGCGCAGTGTCGGTCCCGCCTATATCGAGATGAATCGCCGTCCAAGGCTCGTATGCGTGTTCACAGCCATTCTGGCACCCTGGAGAAGCGACGGCGGCTGGTGACATTCGTATCGCGATCAGAAAACGATGGAACGTCGGTTGAGAGGTGATCGTAATTTGAAGACGAGGGTAAAACGCGGCCAGAGACATGGTGATGAGTTCTTTGCTCTCAAAACCTTTCGATGTCCTCCCAACACGAGTTCCTGGAACATCGTGTCGCTCTGCCGTATGATCAACAGTCGTCCCGTACACCCTGCTCGCCGCATCTTGCATGGCTCCTTTCCTCTCTCGTCTTCTTCCGAGCATTGTCGAATGCCAAACAGTTTGTCGCGGTCCTTGGCAGAACAGAATTTGCGTCCGCGTCGACGGTTGCTCGGCCAAGAAAGGATGTCATTGCAGAAGATGGCTCAACACACTCGCCCATGCAGCCAAGGGGCCATCACATGCAAGGTCGTAGGCCTCGTGAAGTAGCTTGGTACCAGCCTGTAGTTCTTATCGCTGACCTCCTAGGTCACACTTACAGACTGATTTGTGAGCTTGCAGGAGGCGTGTGGTCTTCCACCTACCTGTCTCTAGGGCCAGATCATGCTGCGTGGCCCTCGCTCAGCTAGGACGCCCGATCTTGACTATGCATGAATCGATATCGTCTTCTATGGGTTATCACTGCAATATATATCCTCGATTTTGCGCCGCCGCGACTCAGCTTTAGCCAGGTACATGGAAACAACAGCCGATGTAGCTCCAACAAGCTGGATCCGGCAATCGAATCGAAGGATGCGAAACAGGGGCTACTTGGCCTGCACAATGCCGCCTGCCGCGATGATTCCATCAGCCCGGGACCGCTGCATCTCTATCTCGATGCGCCGCTTCTCAGCGTGCGAACATTCACAAGCCGAGGACTTACGTCTCAATAATGGTTGCGCGTTTGCAGTCGCCCAATATCTGAGTTTGCATGGTTTTGATGGACGAAGGATGCCACTAGCGTTTCGGATCGGAGCTCCACACCTCGCATTTGGCGCGCAGTATTGGCACCCTATCGTCACCCTGATCAACGAGATCGATTTCTCTCTCGAACAGGCCGGTGCATATCAAGGGATGTCTTTGCAAGTCACTTTTAAGGCTTATTTAGGGTGTGAAGCAGACGAAGGAGCGCTAACCTAGCTCGATACTCCTTTTTCGATCTCAAACTAAATAAAGCTCCGTCAAGCTAAGCCACAACCTACCCAGCCAAGCCGGAGAGACTTGGAACGATAGCCTGAGAAACGGCTATCGTGCACACGAAGAGCTAGTACATTGTGGCTGTGGTTCAGTCTTGATGTACTTACCCAATGATTGAGTGTTTTGAGGCTCGACTCTAGCCGGATAACGTTCGCGCCCACATGTCGCTTCTCCGTACTGGTCGCCAGGAGCTTCCTGCGAACGTCTGCCGATGACATTTGAGACCTGCACCGCGAACTACATGCTCGGTTCACAAACGCCGGCTGTGGACCTCGTTAACAACTGCCAGAACTAGTTGTCGATCCAATGAATACCTTCGAAGGAGCGACCCCACCTCTGACAAGGTACTTACAGGAAAGGGAGGGCTACATAAGCTTCAGTCCGCCATACAGATGGATTGTCTGTCCACAACCATTACACTCGTTTAATCTAATTCAAGATGTTGCGCTCAAACGCCATCGCCGTTCTTTCCACTTTCCTTCTTTTTCAGACTTCGGCTGCTATCAATGGATGCCCCGTCACTGACACAGTATTTTCTGGAACACAGGGTATCAGATATCGTGTCTGCCCTGACACTGACTTGATTGGGGAGTCTCAGTCAGTCACGCATAATGTCGCTTCGACTACAGCATGTGCGCAGCTCTGCGACAGAGCGATCAACTGCTTCAAGGCTGTGTATGATACACAGACCAAAGCTTGCCACATCAAGGGTACCGGTGATCTGAACTGGCAACCTAATGCACGCTTCGATGTTATTCAGGCCGAACGGATTAACATTGCAAGATGCCCCTATACCGAGACAACGTACACGTACGATGGCGTAAGTGATCTGGTTTGCCGGAGGCTTCCTCAGCTAACGATCTGTAGCAAAGCTTCAAGGTTTGCCCCGACACCGACCTTCGGGGTGAGACTGTGGAGCTCATCTACAGGACGACAGCGGAGAACTGTGCTTGGCGCTGCTCGAACCGTAACGCATGCATGGCAGCGGTGTTCGACTCAGTCCTCTCAGTGTGCCACATCAAGGCGGACGCGAAGTCGAACACTTTGATCTGGTCGACAGACAAGCGTTTCGATGTGATCCGTCGAGTCGTCGATACTGCGCCAGCTACGAACGGAGCCTGGTCTGACTTGATCAGGCTGCCAGTCATTCCAGTGGCTGCCTACATTGTGCCAGAGTTCCCCGCTTCGAATCGAATGATGGTTTTCTCCAGCTGGGGTGCTGACGCTTTCGGTGGTGCGAGTGGTCGCACTCAGTTTGCGGACTATAATTTCAACACGTGAGTCATGTCAGCAGAAAGATTGAAGCTTTGATGCTAATCGCATGCAATAGCGGTACCGTCTCCGCCCGTACCGTAGCCAACACTCAGCATGATATGTTCTGCCCTGGTATTAGTGCTTTGGAAGACGGACGCATTCTCATCCAAGGTGGCTCGGACGCCAAGAAGAACAGCTTCTACAACCCGTCTACCAACACGTTCACTACCGCTCCCGATCTGATCATGGCTCGTGGTTACCAAACAGGTACCACCTTGAGCGACGGCCGTGTCTTCACCATTGGCGGTGCCTACTCTGGTCCGCGAAAGGGCAAGGATGGAGAAGTTTTCGACCCCAAGAGCAACTCATGGAGGGCTCTTCCCGGCGCCAAGAACAGACCTCTGCTCACCACTGATCACGAGGGTATCTGGCGCGAAGACAACCACGCCTGGTTGTTCGGCTGGAAAAACGGGTCAATCTTCCAAGCCGGTCCAAGCAAAGCCATGAACTGGTACAGCGCCAATGGAAATGGCGATGTGGTCGCAGCCGGTACACGCGACACCGACGATGCCATGTGCGGTATCTGGGTCATGTACGAGCCTGGCAAGATCCTCACTGCGGGAGGATCCCCCGACTACACCAACTCGGACGCCAACAATCGTGCCCATGTAATTAGCATTGGCGAGTATGGCCAGGCTGCTATCGTAGAGCGTGTCTCTGACATGGAGTACGCACGTGGCTTCTCGAACGCCGTCGTGCTTCCTGATGGCACTGTTCTTGTCACTGGTGGCCAGCCTCGCTCGAAGGTCTTCACCGACGACGATGGCATCCTCCAGGCTGAGCTCTTCAACCCAGCAACCAAGTCCTGGAAGACTCTCGCAGCTGAGGCAGTCCCTCGTAACTACCACTCGGTCAGCATCCTACTTCCGGATGGTCGTGTCTTCAGCGGTGGTGGTGGACTTTGCTACACAGCTAAGATCGGCGGCAGCACCGTCAACTGCAACAAGCTCGTTGACCACGCTGACGGCCAGACCTTCTCGCCTCCTTACCTGTTCAACAAGGATGGCTCTGCTGCTTCACGCCCTACAATCTCTGCCCTCAGCTCCACTAGCGTCAAGGTTGGCGGCCAGCTCAAGATCACCACTTCCACCGCAAACCCCAAGTTCGTCCTTGTCCGCATTGGCAGCGTCACACACTCTGTCAACAGTGACCAGAGGCGCATCCCATTGACAAGTGTTACCCGCAGCGGTACACAGTACACCGCTACTTTGCCCAACGACAGCGGTGTCCTTATCCCAGGTCACTATTACCTCTTCACCCTCAACGCGGCTGGTGTCCCCAGCATCGCACGAACAGTCAAGGTCACTCTATCTTAGGTACCTCATTCACTCCTTCACGCTTCCCATACCGTCATGTCATGATCACAAACTATATTCAATAATGTGTATACCTATTGCAGTACTAGTCGGCTGTAAACTTCACCATCAATGGCAAAGAAGTACCAACAAGACTTTTGAATATGATCCTGAAAGTGACGCTCAATCGCAATACTCAGACTCAATGAATACCAAAACCACCCTTAACCATCTCCACAGCGCGTTTCGTTGCTTCATCTAGATCCTCCTTCGGCAAGCCCAACTTCCCATTGTCCAGTCCGTAGCCTGTTTCGTAGTCCCCTCCATCACCGAAGAACAACCTCGCATACATCGCCTGCGCAAATCCAAGCCTGTTCCCCTCTTTCAGCTGCCGCATACCCTGTTGAAACCTTTCCTTAGCGGGTTGTTTGACGATCGTCCAATCCTGATCCGAAGTCTTAAGGACGCGATTGAGGCTATCCAGCATATCCCTCTGACTGATCAAGAAGCTCGACACAGTAACAGCGTCATTCTTCCAGTCCTCCAGCGCCGGCTTCCCATCACCTCCACTCACAGGCAGCGACAATAGCGACGCCACCGCCTTACCACACAGATCCCATGTACTCGTGTTGATCTTCATGTTCCCGTCATCGTAAAGAGTCACCTTGCGGCTCTTGATATCGAACCCGAACCACGGCTCGCCCATCCCCAGACTGAACTCGTACCAGAACCCGTTCGCCAGTGCGACAAAATTCGGCTTCACGCCGCCCTCGGTCACCGATACGTTGCGCACATCGTTGATGTAGTTTGCAAAGCTGGTGAAGAGGGGGTCTCTGGTAAGTGCACCGCCGCGCTCGCCGATCGCAAAGGCCCAGTAGTTGGGCATAACCCATTGGATCCCGGCTTTTGCGGCTGCGGCGACGATATTAGAGTGCAGGGTTGGTGGCGCACTGGTGGAGAGCGTGATGATAAGGAAGTCGTGGCCGCGGAGGGCGGAGACGAGGTCTGTCTCGGAGCTGTAGTCGACTTTGACGACATTGATGTTGGATGAGGATGGGAAGGTGGATTTGCTGTCTGGGCGGGTGAGGATGGTGATATCCTGGTTGCCGGTTTGGAGGAGCGAGTTCAGGATGGCTGAGCCAATTTGTCCAGAGGCCTTGCATTGTCAGTTGTATTGTCGATCACGTCCGTGAGGTGGACTTACGCCGACAAAGGCTACCTTGCGAATGCTATTCTCTTGCTGTGATGACATGGTGATAATTGAACTCGTGGAATGCTTCTCAGGACTGGCGGCCTGCTGACTGGAGAACCGTTGATGCCTCACCATAGTGGATCCTAGTGAAGCTTTATGCATCTCAGCTTTGATGGACTTCCTATCCTGATGGTAAGCATTTAGCTACATATGTCCAAATGCAGCAATGCGCTAGCCACATTTCGTATATGTGTAAGGGATTTGATGCGCGCCGAACCACCGAACAGTTGAGTTGCAACGGATTTTGCGGTGTTATACCAGCTACGATTTCTAACGACAGCAACAATACCTCGTTGACAGCAGTTTAAAGCCTGTCTCCGTCGGAAGGACTTGCCGTTCACTCATTTGGAAGGGCATTATGGTGTTCGTGGGTGTCTGGTGAAGCGTCGTTAAGCGCAGAGTGGCTTATTATAACCCTCCCGCACGCCTGAAATGTCGGGCATGTTGCGAAAGTACACCTGCAGGACATTTTTTACACCAATTGAACGCCCTGGAACTCTGAGAGGTCGCTAAGGAACAGACCGACTGCGCCAGCGGTAATGTCATCACGGCTTAATTCGCGTGTTGCTTCGTCGCTCGAGCCTTTGAATGGCAAGTGTTTCACAAGCAGGAGCTGTGGCTGGTCAACTTGACAACAAAGAGCAGCCACAACGGAGGCTGCAGAACACCTCAGTAAGCCACAGCGGGTGAATCCTCATCGTCGCTCATCCGTCTCCGTCTCCGTCTCCGTCGGCCAAGTGATCATTCCGCCAAGCATCGCGACTGCCCGTGCAGCCTCATGTTGTTGTTTCGCAAACGCGGAGGTAGGTGGGCGGAGCTAAGCAGCAAGGATGCCCACGCCTGCCATTGTGTCGGGACAGCTGCCGGTTCCACGGCGCACGATTACGAACTTGGCGATGCTTGCGGTGCGCTTCATGGATGCCTCAGCCAAGCAGTTTCGGTTTGTCTTTTGTCTGACAGCCCGCTGGACCTTGATGGACGCTGCTGGAACACTTGCGTGGAGATTATCGTTGTTGAGAGGCGGCATGACGAAGGAGTTGTGGGGCGTACACCGACTTTAGGAGATAGCGATAAACACCATGACGTCACGAGGTTTTCATGCAGGCGCGTCTATCCTGAAGACGTCAGGGGGCAAATCTTGAGTGGGACCGCCTTGTAGAAGGGCAGGCAAAGATGGAAAAGACAATGGAGAAATTTCACTACTACAATCAATGCAAAGGAGAATATGTTTGAACAGATTAAAAGTGTGAATTGTAAATCTAGAGCGATGCATCGCTTTCTATCGCTAAAGTGTCATGACTTTTCCTTGCGCCGTTCGCCGTCTAATGCCTTGCATGTGAATATTAGGTGGTATCATCTCGAAGTCTAGGTTCCCAAAACCTCAATCGCTCAATCGCTAAATCTGATATGTCTATGCAATCCTCTCAACGGTCTTCATGGCACCGTCACGCTCAAGGGCGTTGTAGGAGTCGGTGAGCTCCTTGACGAAGCGCTCGTCACCGCGGAGGTCGTCACCGAAAAGGTCGCCAATGCTGAGAAGCTTCATTGGGTTGCCCTCGTCACGGGCGATCTTCTGGAGCTCCTCGTTCCTGGGGTCGAAGGAGAGCTGGAAGTCGCGGCCCTGCTCGTCAATACCGCGGAGGTAGCGGAACCACGCGGCAGTGGCGAGGGTGAGACGGTTGAGAGGTCCTCCAGCGACAATCTGCTCGGCAATAGAGGGCATGATGAACTGAGGCAGCTTGCCAGAACCGCCGAGGCAGATACGGGTGATCTCATCCTTGAGTGTGGGGTTGGAGAAGCGGCCGATAAGGGTCTTGATGTACTCGTCGACATCAACACCGGGGATCTTGGGAAGTAGAGGCTTGACCTCCTCGTTCATCATGTTCTTGATGAACTTGCCGAAGACCGGGTGGCCGATAGTCTCGTGGATGTACTGGAATCCGGCAAGGTAACCAGCGTATCCCATGGCAGAGTGAGAAGCGTTAAGAAGGCGGAGCTTCATCAGCTCGAACTCCTCGACGTTCTTGACGTCCTTGACGACCTGAACGCCAACCTTCTCAAAGGCAGGGCGGCCATCGCAGAACTTGTCCTCAACAACCCACTGGCTGAAGGGCTCAGTGACAACTGGCCATGCATCCTCAACACCGAACTCCTCGCGGAGGTTGACAACGTCCTCTTCGACCGTCCTGGGGGTGATGCGGTCGACCATGGAGTTGGGGAAAGCACCGTTCTGAGCGAGCCAAGCAGCGACATCCGGGTCACGGTGCTTAGCGAATGCAATAAGCATGTCACGGGTGATGTGACCGTTCTTCTGCATGTTGTCGCAGGACAGAACTGTGAAGGGCTTGAGGCCAGCCTCGTAACGGCGCGCCAGCGCGGCGTAAACGAAACCGAAGAATGTGCGGGGAGGGTTGGCGCCAGCAAGATCGGCGGCCATATCGGGGTGCTCGGTCATGAGCTGGTGGGTGTTCTCGTTGTAGAAGTAGCCGCTCTCGGTAATGGTCATGGAGACAATATGGGTGTCCTCGTGAGCCATCTTGGCGATAACAGCCTCAGCGTTGTCCGGAGCGAACAAGTAGTCTGTGATACTACCAACGACGTGGGCCTTGGATCCGGATGCGGAACGCTCAATGAGTGTGTAGAGGTTGTCCTGGGGACCGAGAGCGTTCTTCATCTCAGCATCGAAAGGCTGAAGACCAACACCGCAGATAGCCCAGTCCTTGAGCTTGAACTGCTCAAGAAGGTTGTCGACATAGTAGGCCAAGTGAGCGCGGTGGAAACCACCAACACCAACGTGAACGATTCCGTGCTTGATGCTGGCACGGTCGTATGTGGGAACAGTGGCGTTCTCCAACTCAGACAAGTTGGCAGCGTTCAGCTTCAGCGACTGCGGCTCTGTAGCGTGAGGCATGGCAGCGGCGGCTTGTGAGTATTGGCGGGATTGGGAGGTTGCGGAAGCGGTTTGCTGCTTCTGCTGTGTAGGTTGTGCGGCGGAAACTTTGGAAGAAGTAGTTGTGCTTGTGGAGTGTGACCTCGCTGCGATGGCTCTGGGGAAAGGCCTGAGGGAGGAGCGCAGGGTTGAAGTAGAAGACTTCTGTGCCAGGGACACGGCGAACTTCGCCTGCTTTGCGAGGTTGAGAGGAGCCATTGTGAAAAGATTGTACGTTGACCGCTTCAAAGTGGAGGGAATTGCTCAGGTTTTGTCTTTTTCAGAGGGGCCATGGTGGGTCTGGTGCACGGATGCAGATGATTGACTAAGGCGTGATGTATTTTCGATGGAACGTGTGGAGAAGACCTGGAACACGGGTGGCTTTACTTTCGTGTTGACATTCTTCCCCGACACAGAAGGTGCACGGTAATGGCGACCAGACTGGCGGTCAACAAATTCGGAAATTTAGATATAGGGGGAGTCCAGGTGACCATCTTCCTTGGTTCAGATCTGCTAATTTTGGACGCACTGGCAATTGTGAATGCACAACGGTGCCTTTCCAACACGATTTTGCCCACGTGGAGGCCGAAACCATTACCAATCCCCAGTTTTCAGCTGATGCTTTTTCAGAGGTGACGACGCCCAACTCCGAGCTCTGTCCATTCAGGAAAGGGGCCGAAGGCCTTTGCGCGTTCAGTATCGTAAAACGTCCATAGCGCAGGCCTTGCAGCGCCGCCACATCAGGAAACCCGGTACTCCAGTGCATACGGTTTTGGTGGGGAATTGGAAGGCGCATCCGCCGCCGCAAGTCCGTTCCTCTGCAAGGGAAGGTTCGAATTTTTTCAGCCTCGAAAGAATCGACTAGCGGCTTATCGTGGGACTTCGATTGGGTGGCGAGCCTTTGACAGCTTTAACGCGAGCGCCGGCCAGTCTCGCCGAGCCAGGTTGAGGCTCCTGGCGCGTGGCGGTTAGCTCCACCAGGAACATCGCTTCCATGCACGGTTAATCCTACCCACTTGCCTGCAGCCGGAAGCGGAGCCGTGGGGGCTGGACCCATGATAAGAATTTTTGGAAAATGGCGAAAGCGCACGGATGGATGTCGCAGCTCAGTCAGAGCGAGTACCTGAAGGAACACACCATATTCGAAGAAGCGGTGTCTGTAGGTTTGACAGTATACCAACAGAGTTTCCAGGGTGTATTGATTGATGGCATTGAGTCACTCATGGCGCCATTATCTCGGACACATCCTCGCATCTCCGAGGTGCCCTTGCTGTCGAAACCCACGCTTGAAGCATGCCAAGGGAGTACATTGTTGTCAGCTGGTGGTACAAGCAAGAACACGTTTCAACGTGCCTGGATTTGTTCGATGCATTGGATGGCTGGTGTGCATGTCGCTCATGGAGCGTTCCAGTCTATTGACCGCCTTGTTGTAGATCCCGCGCGGCAGGCATATCTGACACGCCTCAACACATCTCACCCACGCAAAGATACCGATGTGCTCGTGGTGTTGATGTTCCATCCTAGAACGCACTGATCGGCCTGGGCACCGTGATATCGTATCCAGTGGCGAACGTTGCGCCTACACTGTACCATGAGCGGAACGAGATCAACCAGTGTGGGTCTTATCGTCGCTTGGAGTCCATCTTTTCCGCCGCTGCAGATTTTGCCACAAGTCGAGTCCCACTTACCGCAGACCCAGATCCCTGGGATCGTCGCGTTGCCGGCCTCAAGACTACCATCGTGAACATTCTCGTCTTTCACGGGGTTGTCTAGGGTTACAACGAGCCGTGCCGTTACTCTCTAACACCGGGCCTTTCTAGGCGAGCACATTCCTTTGGCCGTGCCGAGTCTGTTGCCTGTCAGTGTTTCCGGCTGTCGCAGACTCCGCAAAATCGGTCCATTCTGGGGAAGCTGCATGCTCATATCATGAGTAAGGCCTTCTTGTCGGAGTTCAGTCTTCTGAATAACGTAGAACTAATGATGTTTCGCGTGTTGGAAAAGGGGATCATTAACATAAGGTCGATCTGGGCGCTGCAGGGCTTGCTGGATCTTGCTCATATGTGTACATGGATTCGGCACTATAACAAATATATGCTGATATTAGCACCTGAAGACGATGCGAACTAGCAAGAGTACCCCACAGATAGTCGTGCAGAGCCTGGGGTTCCATGGTGTTGAGATTGAAGCAAAGCTGGAGGTGGGGTTCAGGCGGCAGACACACGGACAGTGGAGAGAGGATTTCCCACCCTTGCGGCGCCGTCGAGGCTTGCCCCAGAAAATCCAGCGGACCGTAGCCGCCGAGATACTGCGATGGTGGAGCCCTGTGGTGGCAAATTCTCGTGTATCGTGGACCGCAGATGCATGTAATACAACTGTCGACAGTGCTCCGGTGATCGGTCAACACGTATGGGGAAATGCAAGGACAGTATCTCACTGGGTAAGCATGCGAGGGGCCTCTTTCGGGAGATTTGGCGCTTGGATCGTCAAGTGGACACGCCCGGGAATGGCTTTTGAGAGAGTAAGAATGCAGTAGGCTGTGGCAGGGACGTTGCGTTCGCTTCAATGGTGTTCTCCAAGATCATACTGCTCGAAGAAAATGGGAGCATCGTTACCTTGGAGTGTGCAGTCTGTCGTACGGTCAGCGCTGTATGTCGTGAAGTTATTGCGAAGTCGCAAGAGTATTGAGCAGTGAAGGGTAAGGAATGGTCTGGCCATCGTGGCACCGCATGTCCGTCGACGTTGACTTTAACGAAACACGATAAGCTACCTCCAGGTGACGCGATGCAAAACCAGCAGCCTGGTGGTGAACATCGAATTACCGTAGATGGTGTTGTAGACGAGGCCAAAACGCGTCGAAGTCCCCGCCCGACAGCTTCGGCAGTGATCAGCGTCTCACGGCACGTGCTTTGGCGCTAACCATCATGCACATCGGCAGGAGCTGCCCATCCGTCGAACGTTCATCTCATAAACACCATCCTGCGTTGGGCAATCTGTAAAGTCTTCTATCTCTTGAATCCCGCCAGATCCTACACGAGTGGCTGAGCGTTCGTAGAACTGCACCCCTGTCAGCAAGCGGGCTGAGCATCCCCTTTGCCACATTACCTTGCAGCAGTCTCTCTCGTCCAGCTTGATCCTAAGGTGCGCCTCTCCCAAAATGTTCCTCAGTAAGTACGCCACGTTGTAGTCAGACGTGAGCGGGGTTGCGGTTGTCGCGTCTGTACGACGAAATTATCTTGACAATTTTCCCTACTGAGTACGACTCAACTTCGGCGAAACATACACGGTGCTTCAAGGTCAGGTGCATTGCACATGCGCTTTACATAACACCTGGGAACGGTTTGTATCAGTCATCAAGAGATGGTTGCATTCTCGATGAGTATTCTCAATATTTATCCTACCAGCCAAGCTCTAGAAGTTCTGTTCGATCGATCATCTAAACTAGCTCTTATTGGCCGACTCTTTTAACAATGGCCAGTTTCTCTTCGCTTCCCGCTCGTGTATTGATGAAGCGAATATCAGCAGAGCTTAGCGAGATTGTTCGTCGTCTTGCGCTTCTTTTTCCAGGCCCTTGGGGCTGTCACTCATCGCGAATGGATAATCGATCTTGTTTTCATTGACTTTCTCGGCTCGTTGCTGGTGCCTGTCAATGGGCACTGCTTTCACTTCTTCACTCGCACAAGTCACTCTCTTCACGCATGACGTATCCACCTGATGTTCGTTTGCTCTTTCCTCACGCGCGGGCTGTGAAACGCCCACAGAAAAAAGCGCGAACCCGCCAGCGGCTTTCTTTCCATCCTTACTACTCAACCACTTATACCAACTCCACTCTTTATAAATCCTCTCCACCCTTTTCACGTGCGCTCCTCAATATGAACCGTACCCACCTCGGTCTCGGTGATACTGGCCGCCCTGAGAACCGCGTCATCCGCATCGTCAACCTCCACTACGAGGCTGGCAGCGGGGATGTTCGCGACCTATTTGGCGATGACTTCACGGTCATCGACTTCATGCGCGGCGTTAACCCCAAGACCAATAAAAACACTGTTGGATACGTTCTTCTAGCGATAGAGCAAGAGCGCATCAATGCGCAAGCTTTATCCGGCAGCAATATCCTCGACCGCGAGGTCAAGGTTATCCCCGCGCAGGGTGGCTTTCGCAGTAAGTGCCCTCTGCCCAATGTCGATACATTTGACTGATCACTGTCATCTTAGTATCGGCGTCCGGTGACAGGCTCTTGCCTCCCTCCGAGGGCGAGCACGCTGGTGCTTTCAGCGCCGGTGGCGAGACGCGCGAGGAGGCTCATCTGGCTGTAGATGATGTCGATGCCTTCCCTTCACTGGGCATGACTGCGACTCCTCTTGTAGCGACTACACCAGCTCGGGTCTCGGCTCGCAAGCAGCCAGCACAACAGCGCGCCTTACAGAACCGGCTGCTGTTCCTCAACAACGTTGGTCAAGGCCCCGAGGTCAACGAGACGTCCTTCCGTCTCTACTTCGGCAAGTACACTGTCGTGGACGTCAAGCGCCCGCTTGATCCACGTACAGGCATGCCACATCCGACCGCGTTCGTGATGTTTGCCTCCGTCGAGATTCGCGACGCCGTTCTCCACAGCCTCAAGAACGTACCCATGCAGGGCCGAAAAGTCACTCTAGAGGTACCGAGGACATTTCAGAACGGTAGGTACTCCTTATGGCTGCCCCAGATTGCTCTAAGATGCGTTTGCTGCGCTCACGTGTGGCATTGAATCGCTTGGCCATGCTAACATAAACGACAGTGGACGAGCAATGCTTCGTGCCTACCGCTAACGAGAGCGTCGCGATCGTTTCCACTTTCCCACGCAACTCTGTAGCCAATGCCGTTCCTCTCGCTCCTCCCTTCGTCAATCTTGATACACGTGGAAGGCTCCCGGTCGCTCCTTCTGAATCGGTCCTGCCTGGCGACGACAACTCCAATTCCAGCAACTTCTATCATCTGCTGGGTCAGCTCCAGATGACAAAAGGTGATGAGCAGCAGAACGCACAGCGTGTCAAATTTGATCGCGCGGCCAATGAGGAGCGTCAGACAAAGAACGCCAAGGTCGTCTGGGGCATATCCCGCGCGCACATTGGTCAGCGTCACCAAAGCCAACAGCAAATGCTGAAGCCGATGCCGTCTGGTGTTGAGGGGCCTGGCCAGATCGTTCAAGGTCCGTCAATGACGCCCCATCGCTTCTTATCGCCCCTTGCACGTCATTTCTTGATGGCACCCCGTGGTCCACCTTCGGGTATCAACACCGACTGTAAGCAATCTTGAACAATTGTCACTGCTGCTATCAGCTAACACATCACAGTCAACCCCAGTTCGTACAACTGGGGCCTGAACGGCAACCGGGACCCAGTAAGCCACGTCATTCGTGAGGATGAGTGGCATGGTGGTCCGGGAGCCATTGAGCAGCGCTTGCGCAAGAGCGAGACCCAGTTTGCGAAGCCCACTGTCGCCCAGCGCGTCATCGCTATAGCTGGCATCATCCAGCACGGCAAGTACAAGGAAGAATTTCTCGATTAAGCTTGGCCGGCGTCAGGTGTTTGGTGTTTGGCGTTCTCCTTTCTTCCATTTGCAAGCAACCGCCGCGAGCGCTCAAGGCGTGTGTGACGGCTGTTTCTGCTCGATATTGTTTCTTTTTTCTTCTTTCATTTTGGCGGTCACGCTGTGTTCTGCGACGATCTGCGTTCGCCGACGCTGCACCTTGGTGGCTCGATAGTAACTCAAGTCTGATGTTCGAATCTCGACTGCGGTCCAAAAAAAGAAGAACTTTTAGTCCTTGCTAGCCTGCATCCTGCTCTGCCGTTCTACAATGCTGTCGATACAATTACGAGTTGATGTGCAACATAGTTTTGAAACTCTGGGAATCTAGGAGATTATTGTTGACTTCGGATCACGACCTTTGCCCTAACCATCATCGAACAGCTCCGACATTCATGCTGAACATCACGTAAGTCGTAACAAGTACTTCGCAGTCAGCCAATAGCGGCCCACTCCATATGTTGGGTAATGGTCACGCACTGGAGTGCTCCTTAGCGGATGGATAGTGGATGGGAAATCGCGTTACACCAGAGTTCCTCGCATCTGCGTCGAAAATGTCCTTGGCTTGAGCACATCCATGTGTGTCCAACAACATCGCCGTTTGCGCAACCTAATCGAGAAGGAAACGACTACATTGACATCACAACAGCGTCGCCATGACCGGCTCTGCCAAACTCGCGTGGCCTACCTCTCACCCTCACTCAATCCTTCCCTTTTCACCAAAGGCGCCGCCAAACTGGCGCCTCGCCATGGAAAGTGACTAGGAAGTCATCGTGGCTGTCAGACAAAATCGCAAGCAGACAAGCTTTCAAATCTCTTCTGCCGAAGATCTTTGCATGGCTTTGTTCCCTTAGGGTTTGACCTCTTGTGCAGTTGTTTGAAGTCAATACACCCAGGATGAATCAAAGTGATGGGAGTACTCACTAGTGCTTTTGTGCAAGTAAAACGGCCAATTGTGATTGTGTGTGTGTGTGTGTGTGTGTGTGTGTGTGTGTGTGTGTGTGTGTGTGTGTGTGTGTGGAATGTCGCAATGAGATGTGTCAAGCTGTGTGACGGCGGTGGATTGGAACATGAGTGCTCGTGATCCTTTCGTGAGAGCTGGTTTTTTGCGACAAGAGCATTCCCATGGAGCTAGATAGGCAGCGGCAGCGCTGGCGATCTGGCAGATCTGAGCGAGGCGTATCGTGAACTGCATCGTGAGGAAAATCACTTCCAGTGACAGCTCAAGGGCGCGATACACGTAGCGAAAGCTTCTGATCTTCGTCGGACGTATCAACCTTCTTCGCGAACCTCATGTAAAGCCTCGTCGAGACCTCCAGAGGACCTGCATCCTGAATCTCAACGTCCTCCAAGGGATCACCCGTTTCCGCAGAACCTCACTTCTGTTCAATGAGCTTCGCCGTCAGCCGAGATGGGATCGGCCAGGTCACTAGACTCTGATGCACAGTGACCTAATGGCTTGTGTTGGTGTAGGTCTGCACATACGAGGACGTCTATACGGTGATGTCTATGCGGTGATGTCAGCAGTGAAGATATACGAACGTATTGACGATGGTCGTTAACTTTGTCAGTCATTTGCGGTTATGTGTAATTGCACATACTTCCACAAGGGCGGAACTTCAGTTTGGAGCTATCTCGGTGCATACGAACCGAGTAAGCAGTACGGTTATCTCTACAATAGATCGATGGTCACAACGACAGACATTGCAAGATGATTCGAGAACTTACATGGAATGCGTGATCAGTAAGCACCGCGTGTCCTAGGAATGCATGGCAGATACTGGCTTGCTCTGCTTGTTGGAGCCGGCACAATGTGTTTCAAGGTGATCGAAAGGAGGTTGCAGAGTATGTTCATCAATCATTAGAACAGTTGCGAGCTCACAGCAGAGTCAGGTAGATTTGGGGAATGTCATAGGTTTCGGTAAAGTAACCACTATCTACCATTCGCCACGTTTGTATCATTACAAGAAAGAAGTCTATCCACGCCGAAACGATCGACTATCGCTAAAGAAAGAGGGTATTCGTGACCAGTAAACAGTTTTGTGTGCAGAAGACTAAGCGCTCAACCAAAGTGAGGAGCGTTGAGGACAATGCCCATGGCAAGACCACCGATGGTACCGGCGATGGGGATGGTCATGATCCAAGAGAAGACAAGGAGACCAACACGCTGCCAGTTGACAGCCTTGATGGTACCGTTGCAGAGACCGACACCGACGGTGGCACCAGTGATGCACATGGACGTCGATACAGGGAGAGAGTACTGCGAGAAGATGAGGACGGTGAGGGCAGCACCCATTTCCATGGAGCAACCACGCGAAGGCGAGTGGTAGGTGATCTTGTTACCCATGACCTTCATGATGTTGTAGCCGTAGGTGACGAGACCAAGAGACAGAGTAGCGGAGAGGACAGCCAACTGCCAAATAGGAACGGGAGCCTTGGACTTGGCGGCGTTACCGGTGTTCCAGGCAGAGTAGATAACAGCCCAAGGACCGACAGCGTTACCGATATCGTTGGCGCCGTGAGCGAACGAGGCAGTGCAGGCAGTGAGAACTTGGACGAAGGAGTAGGTGTGCTCGACCTCGTTGGCGTACTTAGGAGCGTGGGAGTAGACGCGCTCCATGCGGCGACCCTCAGGCGTACCGTGGATACCAGTCTGGGCAGCGTGGATATCGTAGTTAGCACCGTAGAGAGCACCGACAACGATCATGGCGGGAACGCGCTTGAGAGTGATGATCATGTTCCTCTTCTCATAGATCTCACCAGTCTCGACCTTGTTCTCGTGGAGGTAGCGCATGGCCCAGCCAAGAGGGCCGCTCTTGGTCCTGAGCCTGGCGTGGAAGCGGTCTTGACCCTGCTGCATGAGCTCCTTGTAGCTGAGTTGGCGGTCCTCGTGCTGCTCATGAATAACGGCAGCCTTCTCGTGGTCGGCGGGTGTGATGTCATCAGAAGAGCTGTCAGACTTCTTGATCTCGGGCTTGTGGGGTTCGTCGTCGTGCTGGACAACAGCGTAGTCGGGAACGCGGGCAGCCTCAGCACCTTCGGGGGCGGGGCGGCGGAAGAGGAAAGGCCCCTGGAACATGTGGTACCAGCGGACGGTATGATCTCTCTTGACGACCTTAGCGTAGAGGTAGGGGACGAAGATCAACAAGGAGACGACAGCAAGACCAACACCGCAAGAGACAGTGACAGTAGCGACATACCACGCAGGCTTCTTGTTGAGACCGAGGTTGGGAGATCCCTTGTAGACGATGGACAGAGTACAGATGGTACCAGCGATCAGGAAGAAGAAGGGAGCAGTCCAGATAGCCCAGGGAACAGGGTTCTTGCGGAGGTGGACGGTCGTCTTGATGAGCATGAAGATTATGGCACCGAAGCAGGCGGAGGCAGCGGGAGCCATTCCAAGACCAGCGAAGATAGCACCAAGACCCTTGCCCTTATTCCATCCCCACTGAACGTTCTTTGCACCGGCGACGGCGACACCGACACCAGCGACCGAGGAAATAAGCGAGTAGGAGGAAGAGACGTGAGCAGAGTGCCTTGTGCACCACATGACCCAGATGGAAGCACCAGCCAGAGCGCAGGTGAATGCAAGCATCTGGACACCAGCATCGCCACGGAAGGCAGAGTTGGGAATAATGCCGTTCTTGATGGTATCAGCGGTACGAGCACCGACAGTGATGGCACCGACCATCTCGAAGATGGTACCGAGAATCATAGCCTGACGGTAGGTGACCGAACGGGAAGAGACCGAGGTAGCCCAAGCGTTGGCAACATCGTCTGGTATAATGGTTAGATATTGCTCACTTGGAGATGTAACTGGATGACTTACTAGCACCGTTGTTGTAGGCATCGAGCATGGCAAAGAATGTGCCGATGGCGAAGACATAGTTGTACTGTGTGAGGCGCGCCATTATGTTGGTTGTTGTCTGCAGGCACGCAGGTGTGTAGTGTAGTACTGAGCTGGAGTTGGAACTGCTGGCTGGAGAAGAGAACAAGGGGAGTCTGTGGGACCCTATATATGTATGCGATATCTCTGCTGCGGCTTAGGCTACTCGTGTCGGCGCTGCTCATGGTACCGCCTGCTATGAAATCCTAGTGATCCAGCCCTGGTCGCAACACGGGCTAGAGGCGCATATTGGGACAGCCATCAGCAGTCAATCCGCCTTCTCTGCTGCTTTCATGCGCTCAGCCACTCAAAAAGCAGAGTGGAAGAGCACACGTTGTTGGGTAGACGGCCGTCATTGGACGGGGCGTCCGCTCGGCATCGCTGAGACTTGGCATCAAGGTAACCTACTCCACCGGCACTAGCGTCCTGGACTCAAGCTTCGGAGTGGAATCTTGAAGTTTGGTGGAGCATCTCGAGCTCGCAAACAGGCAGATGGACCGCTGCCAAGAATCGGCGCCCAGACAGAAGGCGTTGGAGAAGGAGCTAGCGGACTTGGCGCTAGAGAATGCGGAGAGCCAATCAGCAAACCCACGTGGGCACGTTCTGTACTTCAACCCTTCGGGCCCTCTACGCTGCGCTGCCTCGACGGCTGACCGCGCCCCAGTTTTGTGACCTTTTTCTTGACGCACATTGGCAGTCCGCGTGCTTGGTTTACCTTCCAGAAGCGCACCACGGCGCTACCGTCAGGCCTCGATGTATCCTCAAATCGAGTGATGATGGCTGCGGCCGGCATCCGCAATATTGAGAGAGGCGAATGGGAGGGACGCCATCAGAACGAAACTCAATGCGACTCTGACGGTGTTCGATTGTCGCGGGATTCGCCGATATCTCATCTGCCAATTCCACGCGACGACTGGAATCTGCAGGCGAGGTGTCGGATCAACCAACAGCAGTCGCGTATCCGACCACCTGGTCCCCTTCCTGATCTTCGAGTACGAATGTAGTACAGAATTGCTTCGAAATTCAACGTTCTGGAAATGGACCCTGACGTTATGGAGCGTCCCCGAGGATTCATCGACAGAGCAACCCGCGCAAATGGTTCTGGATAGGGAGGACAAACGACGCTTTCCTCTTCGAGACTGCACGATGCATGCGCGGTTATACCCAGCTGAGGGCTTGAGTTTGACTTTTCGCCTGTAGGTCGTCGGTCGCAGGGGTGTCAAGCAGCAGTGCGCTTCAGTAGTAACACTGACTCCTCGTGCTCCCCCAGCCGTAAGGCAGACATCACTGATGGCAATGCATACACGTCTCACACCATCGAGGCAGGGGATACTCTTCGAATTACTTCCGCGATGCAGCGAATGAACATGCCGATGTTCTTTGCCACTCATCGCGCTCTTTTCACTGGAAGCGCAAAAGATCGATGATATTCACGCCCTGGGAGTCCACCGTAGGCGATAGTCTGACTTGGCGCATCATGATCCAGGCGAGTTGGCTGCCTCTCTGCATAGAAGCGCGTGATGGACCATGCAAGGTTACCGAAGCTGGTGTCAATCTCCGGATTCAGCTCGACTGGTGGGCCCGGAAGCCATCGACGGCATGGCTCAGGGTCTGATGCAGCGCGCCTCGACGGGGAGGCAGCGGGCGCGGTGGGACCGACGAACTGCAAGGAACACGTGCGTCGGCAATGGCAGGGTTTGTGAGTGTTCACCCTATTGCACGCCCGATAGTCTGTGTTGGTAAGATTCGGTGGATTCCACACAGCGTAAGGCCTTCATGCTCTGGAGAGGTGTGTCTCAATGAGACCGCTATTGGCTGTAGTCTGCAAAATTTCGATTCAGGGGGTTTGCGTTTTGAGCAGCTCGCAGCGGTGCTGGTGGAGGACGCCTTTGTCTCTTACCTGACCAGATGTTTCCAAGACACCGTCACACAGTCTGCCTAAGGCCGAGCATGGCTCGCATCGCGCAACGATAAGCTGACATCTCCCTACAGACTCACCGAGATGTTGCGACGCTGCGAATGGATGGCTGGTGATGGGAAACATGTAGAGGGTGATGAGCTTGCTGGCAAGCTTCGACGCGTTCGACAGCTCAAAACACGCTAGTTCCCAAAATGTGTTGGGATGGATTCCAGATGGAAGGAGCCACACCAGAAGACCAACACCACTACAGCGCACACAACAACTCGGGACCAAGCAACGCAAAGTCTTTATCTCGAGCACGCGACACTTGCTTTCATCTTGTTGACTACCCACAGTATGCCCTACCGCACGTCGTTGACACAAGCTCACGACCCTGGATCCTCTTGTCTTGTCAGTTCTTGACCCTCGATCCTCCAAGACCAAACGTTGCCGACTTCCGTCTTCGCCCTCCACGGCCTCTGCAACCCACAAAATGACCTTGGCTATAACCCTAAGCTTCTATGCTGCATCTTGGAAGCGTTGTTCCTGTCGATCTGCTGTCGTTGGCAGGCATGGGTCCTTATGATTCTTGCTGCGCATGCAAGCTGCGCAGTCCCTGGAGCACTATTGGGATGGATCATGCAGATTGACCAACCCCGATGACACCTCTGTGATAAGAGCTATCCCTCAGTTCGCCCTGAACGAGCTGCAACTTCTGGTGCCCTACTGAGATGAGCCTGGAAAAGCGACTAGATACGCTGCGCTTCAGTGGCCATCATACCTCACATACATACAGAGATGAATATTCAGACATACGGCTTGCCGCCGTGTATAGTCGAACGATTTTTTGGATCATCAGACAGACACAATAGCTTTCTTCCCGGTACTCCACACGCGCCTGAGTACTGCCGTCTACGTATACAGGTGGAAGCTGATACAACATTTGCAAATAACTGGAAGCTCTTCACGCGTTGGTACATGTTGAACGCCACTTCTCCGTCTGACAGCCACCACTGGCGAGCCCATTGTTACCTTCTCACGTGATAATCAGACCGATCGCCTTCTAGGTGGCAAATTTCAGCCTTGCAGCGCTCGCACCCCGCTTTGCCCTCATATACAGCCACGCTCGCAGGACTGAATAGTTTTGCACGTCTGTCAGAACATTTGCTCGTTAATCTCTGTCGGTACCAGTCTACGTTGGCTGGCGTCGACGTCATGGATCCTGAGCACGATGCAACAACGATCTCGTCCTCAGCGGAGCCATCAATAGAACAGCAGCTGCCCGCTGCGCAATGGGCAGCTCAGCCATTCCATCATCAGCCACTGGATCACAGCCAGGAGTCGTTACGCCTTCTCAAGGTGTTACCAAACCTATCAACGGATGGTAAAATACAATGCTCCCTTCAACACACGACCATCAAAGAAGCATCGTACACGTGTTTATCCTATATGTGGGGCGAGGATGCGGGGGCTCACGACATACTGATGAACGCCTGCACATACAGCATTGGCCAGAACCTTTTTGATTTCCTTGACGTGTTCCGTCAGACACAATCATCACCCGAGTATATCTGGATCGACGCCTTGTGTATTGACCAACGCAACTTCAAGGAGAGGAACCACCAAGTCGAACAAATGGGAACAATCTTCTCTCTTGCCAGCCTTGTTTATGTCTGGCTCGGACTCTGGCCGCGCGAACTTGATTGCATGCTCAGCTGGCAGGCATTAGATCCGGACGGTCGGAACTCTCCATTAGATGGCCTGACCGCCTGGTACATCATGTTCAACGAGTATTGGAACCGAGCTTGGATCACGCAAGAGGTCATCCTTGCGCGAGAGGTAATCTTGGTACTTGACAGGAAGCGGTTGTATCTCTCAGGATTGCTATCCACATTGAAAGTCTCCGGCTTGGAAGGTGTACCTTTTGCGGAGAGCCCACTATATCAGTATGTCTCCGTGAGGAACGGGTCGCTGACTGTCCAAGACGAGGATATCATCTCACTTTTGGACCGCTTCCGCTTCAGGCGCTGCTCTCTTCTGAAGGATCGTGTGTTCTCGTTACTCTCGCTGTGCTCGATTTCCTCGCGGATACCGGTCGACTACGAAGTAAGTACGATGGATCTGGCACGCACAGTCGTGTCGCGGCGCGGGGAGTCATTATGTCTCTGCGATATCATCCTGGTCCTTCACAGCCTTCATCCTTCTAGACAAGACTACATTGACGGCGATGAACGCTTGGAGATGAACAGTCCTCCGCTATGGGGTGATGCACACGTCGAAATCGATATGCTGGGATTTCAGACTACGCTATGGGAAGGACAAAGCGGGATCCAGCGGGCGCTTCTCGAACTGAACGGATGCAGGATTTGCCCCGCTATCAGACAGATCGTCGAATCTGGAGTCACAGACCTTCTTGCAACTACAGCGATCTCGGAGATGCATGACACAGGCCACACACAACTACCTTGGCTCCTGCGAGGCATGGACGGCAAGGTGCAAGCCCGCAGCAAGAGCATGACTATCAAGAAAAGCCAGTCTGATCCTCGAGCATATACTATACGGTATCCTGTGAGTTATTTGGCTGAAGAATTCCCATTGTCAATGGCGTTGTGCCCTGTCTTTGCGCGACCCAAAGCAGGGCTCCGAGACAGCACATACACAAAGTACAAAGCGGTATGGGACGAGCACTTCGTGGCCGAAACGAAAAACGGAGTCAGTCCGCTAGCAAAGTTCGAGCAGTGTTTTGTTGAATATGTGTATCGGAGAGATCAAATTGGCTTAGCGCAGCCTGACTGGTTGAGATTATCAGAGTTCAAGGAACATCTTGTCAGCGGCGAGCATGAGGCCTGCAAAACACACCACTCAGATATACCCCATACTATTTCCGACCCCAACGTAGAGGAGCGATTTGAGTGGGGTCCTTGTCGACTTGATGTTTGATCCTGCGAGCCTGCGCTTACGGGAACAGCCGTCTGACCGTACTCTACAAGGGGAATTCCAAGCGACAATTTGCAGTCCACTCTAGTACTCTACATCACATTCATGGCTTCTTCGCGCCCTGCATGAGGGCTTTGAAGCTAGCCTTGGGACGTGTAACAACCAATAAGTGCGTATCCACATCACGTGCGGATCTTGCTTCCAGCCTGGTTGGTGGACCCCGCAATACGGCCACAGTCAAGGCAACACTCCAAGTCGTATGTGGGATGGAGGTTTTGCACAGACCTTGGCATCTACAATGTTTCAGTAGCATGTACACCTTATGAATATCCGCTTCGACGCTACAGATGACGAAGATCCACAAGCGGCCAACGACAGCCCGTGCGACCTTCAAAAACCAAGCCCTCAACCATTTCAACAGACCAATACGACTGCTCAAAGTGTCGTGAACGCTTCGCCATGACAGCCTTGTGCAACGCACTCTCATGCATTCCACAATCAAGCAAGATCCAAACTTCTGCTTGTCATGCATGTAGGGCCCACTGACGCCGTCTCGACCAATCTGGGTCAATGGGAAGATCTACAATGTTGGTCAAAACCTCTTCGACTTTTTGGACTACTATCGTGTTATGAAATCGTCACCATCTCGATATTTTTGGATGGACTGTATGCTCAAAGACCTTCCACTACCTGGCAGTCCCGAAAAGCGAGCTTGTCGCAGGAGTGTAGGGCGAGCTGAGGTCAAGGGCTCGACAGAGCAGAGGTTGAGCGACCTCAGATTCGACATCAGACTGTGGAAGGCGCAACAGTACTGGGAGGTGCGTTAGATGAGGATCGTGGAGGCGGAGGGACCAATTGCAAGAGTGGAAGACGAGCTTGAGAAGCGGAGAGGCAAGTAGTCTAATACGCATGATCTAAGCACCATTTAGCGCCAGCCATCTGTCTTCGCGCCGTAGTGTTTCGAGGGTAAGAGCGTTGCACAGCGGGAGGGAAGTCCACGGGGTCCGTCCCTCAGGAAGGAAAGGGCACCTGCGCACGTGTGCATGGCCACAATATCAGAAAGAGGGAACAGCACTACCTCACGAGCCACATCTGCGCAGAACACGGTGCTGAGGGTCAGACTGGGATGAAAGCATGCAGTGTTCGTATCGTATATTGCTTATAGCTGTACATAGCGGCGTGTAAAAATATATCGTTTCGTCGAGTATAGTGTGATGAAGAACGCGCCCAGAACGCCGTTATTATGCCACAAGGAAAGCGCGCGATGCGAAATAGCGGTGGATGTGATCCTGCCGTCTATGGTATATGAAAGCCAGCAAAACGATGCTGTATGCAAGATGAACGCAAAACGCTACAATCATAAACAAAAAAGAGATCATGTGTGTTCGTGTGCACGGCGTTGCTAGTAGGCAGCGGTCTTGGAGCGGAACAGCGTTTTCATGAGCGAAGGCTCCTTCTCCCTGCGTCTGCTGCTACCCTCCTTGACAGTCTTGCTGCGGTGCGTGGAAGAGGTCTTGCTGGTGTGCGCGCTACGCTCGGAACGCACTTCTGACCGTGCATCAGATCGCACCGACTTTGCGCGGTGGGACTTTGATCGCTCGCTCCTGTCATCTCTGATCTTTGCGCTGCGGCGGGACTTGATGTCGTCTTCGTCGAGGACACCGGCATCGACGAGCTGGCGGGTTGCGCCGGGTGTGATGAACTCGCCGTCAACGCTGCAACCGCTGCTCTCGGCCTCGACATCTGCGATGCCGCGGCGCCACAGGTCGATGCGACCCAGCTCTTTTGACTCAAGCTCGTCAAGCTGATAGGGCTCTTCTACCGGACGGGCCTCCATGGGGATAGGCATCTGGACTGGCCCGCCCATGACCAGTTCTTCTTCCTTGTTCTGCTGGATGCGCTTGATGATCTTGTAGCCACCGAGTGCGACGATGGTGACACCGACTGCGACACCGCCGGCAATCATGAACTGGGGGCTCAGGAGCAGGGCAGCGACGGCAGGGAAGGCGCCCTTGAGGGTGGTGAGAACACCAGGACCCATCTTACTGACGATAGCACTAATCTCGGCGAGGGTGAGGGACACGGCAGCAAGAGCATCAGGGTTCTTCTGCAGATTCTCGATCATGGCAGTCGCAGAGTACTGCAGGCAGTTGGCCTCGTCAAGGAGCATGGTGATCTTGGAGGCCTTCTCTTTCAGCTCGGCATCCTCGTACTTCTTGTCAGGCAGAGGTGGGGGAACGTCGCCATAAGCCAGGTCCATGTCGATGTAGGGGTCTGAGTTCGAGCGCTTGGTCTGGCGAGGGGAGCGGACGACCTGGTCCGAGTTCCTTCGGGCAAGTTCCCTCATGTGCCCATCGCGGGCGCCGCCAGCCAGGTCATCCTCGAATCGATGGCGGTTAGTGCGCGGGCTCTGGTCGTTTGCGTAGAAGCTGTCTGTGTAGCCGCGCTCCAGCGGGGGCCGTCCATCGGAACGTGGTGACTTTTGGTGATGCGACTTGCTTCGATGTGTGGCCTTGGAATGTGAGGAGCGGTGCGAGGATGCACGCGACTGGACATCATCCTCAATGCGCAGTGCCTCGACGCCCCGGCTCAGGGCCTGCTTCTCGCGCACGGCAGCATCGCGCTCGGCCTTGATCTCAGCCTTGCGCTCGCGGTAGGCAGCCTTGGCCTCCTTGAAGACGCTGACGATGTGCTTGCTCTGTGGGGTCGTTAGTGAGGTCCGTACTCGCTCGGCTGCGGTGCACGCACGCTGCTCACTACTTTCCCCGACTTGTTGATGACGGTGATGGTCTCTCCGACACCCATGGCGACTGGTTGCTCGATGCAGCGATGGTTGCCCTGCAGCTGCACTGCGGCGTTAGGATGGTGTTGTACAGCGTCTGACGTGCAACGGCGGCGCGCGCAGTACTTGATCTACCCAAGGTCGAGGCGGTCAGGAATCATCAATGCTTCGGAAGCGGGTAGGCTTTCTCGTGCGCTCCACAGCTCCACATGGAATGCCAGACCGGCGGTAGGACAGGAGGCGGTCTTTATTCAGAGTTCACGATGGGGCCGGGGCACGGAGGATGAGGTAGAGGGGTACACGCTGAGTGAGGCGCCACGCAGGCTCTTACAGTGAGCCAGTGGGAGGAGGGGTGCACGGCAACGGCGCTGAGAGGCCAGAAATGAGGGCCGAGACGGCTCCAGTCACGGCGCAGCCCGCAAGTGCTCTATCGTGACTGTGCGACGTCTCGCGCAGGCATTCGCGGGTCTGCGACAGATGAAGCCGGGGAAGGCGGGCGCGGCAGCGTGGTTTGTTGGCGTGTCGCCAGCTCACAGGCACATCCACGCTCGCCTGTTTTTAGTAAGACCGGCTATGCGGCCTGGCGTAACGCTGCGAATCGCAGGCGGTAAAATCGAATGCGGCTGCAGCCCTAGAGAACACTGACAGACGTGTCCCCGGGGGGCTGGTTGACGGTGAGGCATCTCACGCACGCTGATGACAGAGTGCAGCAGAATCGCATATTGCGCGTGCAGCGACATCGTCGCATCGTCGTTGCTGCCCAAAAACCCGTCAGGAGGTACTTTCGGTGAGCGCTGGCACAGATCGGCCCATGGGTTGCAAAAGATGGCTGGGCCGCGGATCTCGCTAATAAGGGGACCATCCCAGCTGAGCTGTGTCTACAAAACCTGTTCAGCCACTGTGGCGGTGCGGGCTGGACTACTCTGCGGGCCTGATGATGTAGGAACTGCAAGGAGGCCTACGTAATGCTCGAGACAGCCGCAGAGTGCTTTCTGAATGCTTCACGAGAATGCAAATCATGTCACAGCCCAACGAGCAAGTAACGCCAGGCCTCCGCGACTTGACTCACGGCCGCGGGCAGTCGCAATCAAATGGTCAATCAGCGGAGTTCCGAGAGAATGACCGCGTTGAGGACCCTTCCTCCAAACACAGAAGGCTGCTCGAAACGACGCCGACGATCAAGACCTCAAACAACAAGCTGCATGCGCGGCGGCCCGCAAGCCTTCCACGGCACCGCGGCAACCTCATGCACGACGGCGACCGTCTTGTGCGCCAGCAGAGATACGGGTAACTTGTTCACGAGATCTGTGTGAACCACTCAAGCGCTGGACGCAGGCACGACCATGTCCTCTGCAGCCTCGACACGTGTTGGTAATGGCAGTGTCTCGTCCCTCTTCACCGTGCCGGCCAATGCAAAACAACGCCGTGCCAGACGTGCTTGTCCACCACTGACACAACATGCGTGATTGCGTGCGCTGTTCCCGAGACAAGCAAAGACGAGGCCAGCACAATAAAGAAACATGCAGCTGCGATTTCTGGTTAGGGATCTCGAGCTGCTTTGCACTCTGCCATACCACAGTCTTGGGGTGATCACACCATTCAAGGGACTTCGCTCGCCATATCCACAGAGCGGTGAGATGTTACCATGTCCGAGCATCACGGCTCAAGCTCCCCTGAGCAGACATCGAGTGAACATGATTCTGCATCTGTCACCTCCTTCGACGATGGCGAGCCCACTGTTCTTCCAGCATATCATCACCTGAAAGAAGCACCCATTTGGCCACAGCCGGCCACAGACAACGAGACATCGCCCATCTTCCCCTACTCGCTGCTGTCGGCGTGCAGCGCCCAGGGGAGGGCCTTGAGTATGTGTCAGTACGCGCGCTCCATCACGTCGCAGGACATTGCAAGCAGTGCAAAGGGCACGATAGGACTGAGAGGTGAGCGAAGACAAGCCGGACAGTGAAGAGGCAGCTGCCGGCGGTACTTAGCGTGGTGGGGTGCTCTGGCGAATTGGACCCTGAGAACTCCGTCATCGCAGCGCTCGTCTGCATGAGTCCGACCGCGATTTCCACGATGCACCACAAACATATACTGGCGAGGCCCGGCTGACAATGTCCATGACAGGGCCGCCGAGCCACGAGAGGAGCACGTCGAGCAGCAATGGCGTTGGCGAGGGGGTGCCGCGCGACAATCGCACGCCGGCGCTGTCCCACCGCATGAAGCACGACAAGTCAATCCTCGCGCTTGCAGTGTCTGCGCAGTACATATTCGCCGGCACCCAGGGCGGAGAGATACTGGTAGAGTGGACGCGAAGAGCACGTGAGCTGCGCATACTGACCTCAGCCAGGTCTACAGCCTCGACACGTACGAACGGCGGCGGGTGATCCAGGCGCACAAAGGCAGCGTGCTCGGCCTGTGCCTGTCGCAAGACCAGGAGCTGCTGTTCTCGAGCGCGACAGACCCCATCATCAACGTGCGAAGATCCTCATATAAATCGACGTTCTCACGTGCTAACCTGCCAGGTCTGGTGCACCTCCGGGTTCCGCCATCTCTACGCCCTCTGGTCACCCTACGACATTGGCGACATCTTCTGCGTCGCGTACTCGTCCTTCCACCGCACAGTCTACCTCGGCGCCCAGAACACGAGCATACAATGGTACGATCTTAAGCAGAAGGATGCGCGCCCGCGACCCACTCTCGCCTCACATCCATCGCAGCGCAAGAACCGATTCTTCGACTCGCTCGGTCCCGGCGGCGCGCAGACACCGAAGCCCTTTGGCGCAGACTCGAAGCCACGAGACGCCATAGGAGGGCAGGAATTGCAGATTGACAGCCAGGACATCTACCAGTTCGCCCACTTTGGATATGTACATTGCATGCTGCTGGGGAAGGGTATCTTGCCGGAAGCACCATCGGAAGAAGTGCTGGTCTCAGGAGGGGGTGATGGGCGCATCCTGCTATGGCGGATAGATCCCACACGGGGCGGCTTGATTACCAACATCTGCGCGCTGGAGGACGGCAGAGAAGAGGGCGAATCCATCTTATCCTTGGCGCGGGAAGGGTCCTTTCTCTACAGTGGCCGCTTCGACGGCGAGGTCAACGTCTGGGACCTGGAGACGCGCCAGCTGGTCAGGAGTCTGAAGGCAAACACTGGAGATGTGCACACGTTGACACTAGGCGCCGGCGTACTGTTCGCTGGCGGCAAGTCTGGCGTCGTGCATGTAAGTCAAGCACCATGAAGTCACCTAATTCACTTGCTAATGCTGCCAGAAATTCAACGAGCACTACGAGACCATGTCGACATTCAAAGCGCACAACGGCCTGATCCTTGCATCTGCATACACGACATACAATGACAAGCCAACACTGGTAACAGGCGGAAATGACAATACGATCGTCATCTGGGAAGTACGGGACTGCGCAGAGCCCATGGCGGCTGCCAGAAGAAGCAATAACGGTACGTACACGTACCCCAATCTCACTGGCTGGGCTAATGCAGGGCAGATCTCATGGTGGAGTCGCTCAGCCAATTCGTCAACTACCGGACCGTGTCATCGCTGCCTAAATATCGCGCAGACTGTCGGAGAGGCGCATCTTACTTGCGGTCCGTGTTCCAGAACTTCGGTGCTGTCACCGAGATGCTGAACACCAGCGAACCATACAACCCCATCGTTTTTGCCAAGTTCAGAGGTAATCCTGCAACAGCTGCATCGCGCAAGAAGATCCTATTCTACGGTCATTACGATGTCATACCTGCAGAGAATGAGCACGGCAAGTGGAAGCACGACCCGTTCTCGCTCACAGGCGAGGGTGGCTACCTGTACGGACGAGGTGTTTCTGACAACAAGGGACCCATCATTGCCGCCATATATGCCGCACATGAGTTGGCAAACGAGCAAAGTCTCGACGCTGACATCATCTTCCTCATCGAGGGCGAAGAAGAGAGCGGCTCGCGAGGCTTCGAAAAGGCTGTACAGGCGAAGAAGGATCTGATCGGTGAGGTCGACTGGATCTTGCTGGCCAACAGCTACTGGCTCGATGATCACGTACCCTGCATCACATACGGTCTGAGAGGCGTCATACACGCCACAATTCAGGTCGAGAGCGAGCACCCAGATCTGCACAGTGGTGTTGACGGCAGTGCACTGCTTGATGAGCCTCTGAAAGATCTTGTTATGCTTCTGTCCAAGCTGACTGGTCGACATGGCAAAGTTCAGATCCCAGGCTTCTACGACCCCATCCTACCACTTGCGGCAGGCGAGAAGGAGCTCTACACTGAGATCACACAGACACTACTACGCAACAACCCCGATCTCGGCGATCCAGAGGAGCTCGCACAATCGCTGATGCGCAGATGGCGCGAAGCCTCCCTCACAATCCACCGCTTCCAGACCTCCGGCCCCGAAAACTCAACAATCATCCCGCGCCTCGCCAAAGCAGCCCTCTCCATCCGCCTCGTGCCCAATCAGGAGGCATCCGAAGTAGCTGCTTCACTACAGTCCTTCCTGGCAGATGAGTTTGCAGACCTTGACAGCAAGAACAAGCTGAAGGTCACCATCGACCACCAAGCTGAACCGTGGCTCGGCGATTACACAAACGAGATTTTCCAGACGCTTGAGAAAGCCATATCCGATGTCTGGGGCCCCACACTCTCCACCCGGAGATCAAGCCAGGCGAACGCACTGACGCAACAGCTCTCACCGCTCAGCCCCGTCAAATCCTCCCCAGCCACTTCCAACACGCTCGCCAACGGCAGCGATCCCGACCTCCCTACCTCCCGGCCCTCGACCAGCCATGATGCGCTTCAAGATCAAGTAGATGCCGAGCCGGTCAAGGTCAAGCCACTGTTCATCAGGGAGGGTGGCTCCATTCCGAGCATTCGGTTCCTGGAGAAGGAGTTTGGTGCGCCTGCTGCGCATTTGCCGTGTGGACAGGCGAGTGATAGTGCGCATTTGGATAATGAGAGATTGAGGCTTGTAAATCTGTTCAATAGTAAGAAGATCTTCAAAAGGGTGTTCTGGGAGTTACCGAGGAAATGAACAGAAGGGAACGAGGTGTGCAATGGTCTCTGATGGGTCGACACAATAGTCTGTAGAATATCATGACACATGAACGAGCCCCGAACGCATCGACGTAACACACGATTATTGCGACAAGTACGGATCTTACCGCTTATGCAGGCCGGTCGTCGAACTCATGAAAGATAGTCCGATCGAACAGTGCTTCTTAGGCAACGAAGGGGTCACAGCAGTTACGCTACTGATACAAGTGAAGACCCCCGTCATTCTTCAGGAACTCAATGCATCAGAACAGCATCTCTACAGCAAAACCTACCACGGAGGACCATACTCGGCGCGCAAGACGCCGCCACACGAAGTGCGAACGAAAGCGCAACGTGCGAGGGACCGGAAACATCACAGCTTGGAGTTTGACTCCATCTTCTGGAATCGAGACAGCTTCAGCAAAACCTGTAGTTTGACAAGGTGAAAGCGCAAAAGGAGCTTGCTGCGCTGGCTGACCAAAGCGAAGACGAGAAAGTTGGCGATACGGAGGTCACGCGAGACTGGGAAGACGTATGGTGCTTGACAGAAGGTAGGCAGGGAATTGAGAAGTTGGAAGGGGCACGCTTGGGTGCAATGGTGGTGCGGTGTAGTGTGTGAAGCCTCCCTGCGTACGAGTCTCGGTAAAATAGTCAGACTTGATGGATACAACACGTTATATTGAATCGTCGGGCGGACTGGAGTTGGCAGAGCTGTGAAAGCCTTCCTATCTTCGAGGAAGTGATTGGCTGCTCGCCGAATGGAGTCGTGGTTTGCTTCTCCTCTTCTCGTGACGGATATATCATCGATGATTTCGAGTTTTGTGATGACAGCATGTGCGCCCTCCGCAACTATGAATGATGCATATCAGCTGTCCTACTACAATCAATCAGTTCGCTCGGTAGTCCTATGAATACCACCACAGCTCTTCTCCATGGCCCGATTCATGATCGTCTTCTCATCGCTGTCTATTATGTGATGTAGTTGGAGGGCCTTCCACCGGCTTTCACGCAGTGCGGTGCACTCAGGAGCTCAAGTGAAAGCAGCTCCTTGATGGCACCGCGCGCCCTTGCCGTCACCGTTTGCTCTTGCTAATGCCAAGGGTTGATTCTGGTCCTTCACAGCACTTGCGCCTGCCGCCTGCGCTGCGCACACTTATATGAAATTCCTTTCCGCGAAATCCTTCACCTTCCACCACCATCACCGACTACCTATCCAACCTTCCGACCTACTCTCACCACTTTCAGCGAAACCGTTGTCTCCGTGAGTAGCTTCCTTCTGTTGACATTCATGAATGTGTGGTGGAGGACCGGACTAACGTATCTGCAGTATACCTACATGCGACTTTAGTTGCACCACCTGGGTGATCTGTAGCTGCCATTGGTGCGTGCAACAATCCAAGGTTGGAGCTACAGTTTGCTGACTTCATCAAGTAGCTTCAGCACCGTTACCTTGTGAACCACAGTCGCTATTTGCCGTATACAGGCCAGTGAGCTTAGTGCCTTGCGATGTGAACGTCGGCTGACGTGTCTCCAGTAGTCCCACATCCATCATGGCCTATGCTGCAATGGCTTCGGCGCCTCCGTCTCCCGAGCAGAGGCTGAAGGCGCTGCGGGACTTCTATAAGACTCTTCCTCCCAGCAAGATCCTCTCAGAAGCACTCGGGTGCTACAATCCAAGGCTACTCCAGACGCCCCTGGACGCTGTTCCGCTCGTTGAGCAGATTCTGGTCATCTGTGTCGATACCGAGTCGTACACGATGAACACGGACCAGATGACAGAACTTGGTCTGGTCTACATCTCGCGCAAAACTGCCAAGGGTGCGCTCCCTCCCGGTCCGCACGGCTGGAAGTTGCAAGAAGCCCTGAAGTTTCTTCACTTCCGTGTAGTCGAACATGCTCATCTTAAGTCGAACCGAGTCGACTCCAAAGGTCCTCTCGGCAACAGATTCGGTAACACCACCTTCGCTTCCTTCGCCGAACTTCGTCTGATCCTAAACGATCTAATGAATCAAGAGATCGAGACGATCGACCCTGATCTGATGGGTTGTAAGCGTCCGGTCATTATCGTCGGACACGCGCTGAGGCATGATACCGAGAACACCAACAAGGAAGGTCTGGAGTATAATCTGGACGACAACGTCACGCTCGTCGCCAAAGTTGACACCCAAGCTTTGGCGCGTGAGACGAGTGTTTGGGTACCTCCAGTCGGCATGGAGACAAACGAAATTGGTCTCCGAGTGATGATTGAGAACCTTGGCTTCAAGCACCTCGACGATCATACCGCTTGCAATGATGCTGCACGCACAATGATGTGTGCCGTCCACATGGTCCTGCCAGATGCTCTCCAGCAGTCCGATAAGCCAACCATGCAGGCTGTTGCCGATCGGGTGGAAGCAAGGAGCAAGGCCACCTCTGGCTCGCCGTATGGCACTGAGTATTGCTGCATCCGTTGTGCTGGGCGCGATCACTCCGTCGAGGCTTGCCAAGCTGTCGGTGTGCGATGCGCCGCCTGCGACAGGTTCGATGTTAGTGAGGACCGGGAAGCCAACATCACCAGCCACATCGAAACCTTCTGCCAGCACGTGGCGAAATTCAAGGCCTGGTTGCGTCGCTACCTCGACGCGCTGAGAAAGGGGAGAACACCTACTGCTGAGGTCGCGGCGGGTCCTGGCTCCGATTCGCACCCCTGGTCCACTTGGCCAACCTCTCTCGGATGGCCGCTGGAACAGCTCAGCGACGCCAAGTATGCCAGCGACATCATCAAGCACAACCCTCAGTGGCAGGAGCCTGCTCCATTTGTCTACAACATGGAGGCAGCACTTGGTGGCATCACCGTGCCGTCCACCGGTGCCTGGGTGCCAGCTTCGTCTGGTAGCTCAACGGCTGGTACAGCCACCGCTACCTCAAGCGTCGCTTCTCCAGCATCCGACAGCATGTCAATGGCTACTATGAGCTCCGCTCTTCCGACCGTGGCCACTAACGGTATACTCTCGTCTGGAGCCTTCCCAGCTCTGTTATCGTCATCCGGTGCACCTTCATCGGCACTGTCTCCTCCTTCCGCCTGGCTGTCGGCTGCGACAGCTTCCAGCGTGACAGTTCAGGCTGCTTCAGCTGCTACGGCTATGTCGGACCTGGCGCCTTCTACTCCATCTTCGGCGACTCCCGCTCGAGTCTCTGCTCGCGCTCGCACTACCATAACGATGTCGGAGGCTCGCGCCCGAGCTCGTGCTCGTGGTGGCCTTGGTCATGGTCTGAACCAAGCTGGGCGTGGATCTGGTGGCTCTGGTGGTGGTGCTGGTTCTGGCGGTCCAGGTGGACCTGGTTGGGACGCTTGGAACGATTAGCATTCCTTCGGCGTTGGTGGCGTTTGATCTCTTTATCTACATACTTTCTGCAGCATAGCGACTGTCGGTTTGACCATGTCGCGATCTCGGGCTGCGTAACGGCGATATTGGTGTGTTTGCACGACGTTGTGGCAAACCAAAGTCTGCTTGCTCTTTTCCCTTCCACAGCGCTGTACGACGTCTTCCTCCAATGAACTTTTGAAACCCCTTCTCGCTCTCTCTAGCTTTTGTGACTCTCTCTGTGGCTCGTTTTCAATGTACAAAGCCAGCTCGGTTAGGTCGTGTAGCCATCATGACATCCTCATCTTAGATGAAATTGGCGAGGGAGTTGTGGGATGTTCATGCTATTACTAGGGTGCCGGTCGATGGGACGGTTATGCGAGTGAGCATGACAGAGACGTAACCGGGATCTAGCGGGGGACGATCAGTGCGGTGCGTGATTATGGAAGGCTCCCAGAAATGCAACGTCGATTCTGACACAAGTTCCAAATGCTGTTTGTCGGTTGAACGAACACATTGAACGCATGATTGAAGACCGATGACTACCAGCTCTGGGTGTGTATACGATCATCCAGGCAACGCTATATCTTCTTGTCGTCACCCTCATCTGGAAACCAAGACCACAGTCTATTCGCTCGTAACACATGGGATGGCGCCTAAGTTCCCATGTCCAGAACGCCTTATCCTTCCAACGCATATGGAGGTGAGGAGGAGTCCCAGGCAGTGAGTGGTCACGAAGATAAGTTTTTTTTTGGCAGCTTTGGTGACAGAGTAAGTCTCGTGTATCATGGAACGACGAACCACTTTCGCGTCGATAGGCTGTTGATCCGTGTGAAGGAGATGAGCCCATCCCTTTACGCTTCATTCGAACCAATAGCCACCGGTGAGTGTGGGTTAGTTCTAGCCGCAGTGATTGAGCGAAAGAGCCTGTGGTTCAACCGAATTGCCCTCGCGATGGAAAATAAACATCGGATACATCCTGTCGGATGAAGCTGCTGACTTGTCGTAGATGACGGTGGAGTTGGGAAGCGCTACTTAGTCATCCTCGAGCCTTGCGGGAGGCGCGGTCGGCATGACGGCATGCGCTATCACAGGCGTCCAACACAGCCATGCCGTATCTTCAGCACCAACTTTCGCTGCCCATGAGCTTGCTATTTGCCTGCGACTACGGCTGAAGCCCTAGTATTGCGCTTCTAGCATCGCCCAATCTTCTCGCACATATCGCGCATAATACTACAGCGTATCCTCCGCCATCATGATAGGCACCTCGATCCCGCAATACATCTTCATCCGGCTCTGCATCGCTGCCCTCCGCCTAATCACGCCCCTCAGCATATTCTACGTCTCCTTTAGCCTCGCCGAGCACCCGACCACCGCTTTCGGCCGCTTCCTGCTCGCCTGGAGCCTAATCGAAGCTCTCTTCTGGCTGCTCGTCTACATACCCCGCAAGCGCGCGCTGCAAGCCTCCGCCAACCACCCGCCGCTGCTCGACAAAGCCGAGCGGAAAGACCTGTTCTGGAAGTGCTGGGACAAGATCCCGCATCCAGAGTACTTTGTCAGTCGCTGGTTCCTGGGCGCGCGGCCGGGCGAGGTGCGGAGGGAGAATGTGAAGGAGTTCTATGAGTGGGCGCTCATGAATCGGGGTGCGGAGAGCGAGGATGAGTTGGTGCGCAGAGCCCAGGAGGATCCTGAGGCGAAGATCGAGGAGGAGGAGGAGTTGAACGAGTACGTTGATGGGATTGAGACGATGCTGGGCAGGCCGATCTTGCCGGGGCGCGGGCCGGCGAAGAGTCTGAGATTGACGATTGATGAGGTGGACATGCGCCACAGGCCGGTGGTGTGGTATTTGGTGAGTCCATTCAATGTCACGGTCTGGTGTTGTGCTAACACCGATAGATCGTCATGCTTGTAGATACCTTCGCGGCCGCCTTCCTGCGCTACAACAACTTCCACCTGCACCGCACACACCTACGCACCTCTCTCGCAATCTTTCCCCCACGCGTCGCATCATTCTTCACCCGCCAGGTCTCTCCCGCTCCAGACCTGAGCTACTGGTACCGCCCGCACACCTCCAAGACCCGCCTCCCAATTCTCTTCATCCACGGCATCGGCATCGGGCTCATGCCCTACATCCAATGGCTCTCCTCCATCGACGCCGAAGATCCCCTCTCAGCCAGCGACGGCTCAATAGGCATCATCGCCATCGAACTACTCCCCATCAGCTTCCGCCTCACACACACGATTCCCCGTCCGGAAGAGATATGCCGCCAAATCAACACAATCCTCTCTTCCCACGGCTGGTCCAAAGTCGTCCTAGCCTCGCACTCCTACGGCTCCGTCATCTCAACACACCTGCTCCGCTCCCCGCTAACTAGTCCAAAAATCGGCCCATGCCTCTTCATCGACCCCGTAACATTCCTCCTGCACCTGCCCGACGTAGCATACAACTTCACCGCGCGCCGTCCGCGCCACGCAAACGAGCACCAACTATGGTACTTCGCATCCACCGACATCGGCGTCGCGCACACCCTGGCGCGGAACTTTTTCTGGGCCGAGAATGTACTGTGGAAGGAGGATTTGTCTCCGCGCGACGTCACGGTAAGCCTAGGGGGGAGAGATCTGATCGTTGACACGGAGGCGGTGGGGAAGTACGTTTCGGGCGTGGATTTGAAGAGCGAGGAGAGGGGGTGGAAGGATGCTGAGTGGAAGGGGAAGGGGGTGGAGACGCTGTGGTGGCCGACGGCGGATCATGCGCAGGTGTTTGAGCGGAGGGAGGGGAGGGCGAAGCTTGCGAGTGTTTTGAGGGAGTATGCGAAGCGTACCGAGACGGCTGAGGATGGGGAGTGGCCATAGTCGGCTTGGCTTGAATCTACTGTGATACCGAGAACGAGCATGTCGCATTACCTCATCAGAGACGTTTTGGCCAAGACATGGCACCCACGTGGCCGTGTTTGTGGTGCTCATGCGGGGTCCCGGGCGGCGCACATGTAGCGCGTGTAAGACGAGGCGGCACTAGCGGATCCCCGAGTCGGCCCCACAGGAATGTGCAGTGGTATATACAACGGAGCAAGCGATGGTTCGACAGCCTGAAGATTTCCAGTGTTCGACGTACGAGACTTGGACAATTAGGATCCTCTAGGCGTCAATCATCGGACGCTTCATTCACCAGATCATCTCCACATCTCCACCAATTCATCCTCACAATGCCAAACGGCACCTGGATCCTGGGCGATCTGTTCGAGAAAGACTACGGCCACCGCGGCAGCATCGCAAAGCTATGGGAAAACCGCTGGAAAATGCCGTGCCAGCGCTCCGTCTACCCATTCCACGACGGTAGCTACGAGGACTTCGAGCCTGTATTTCAGCACTTGATCGCGAACAACATCAACGACCCCTACTCCGACGACTACACAAACGCATTTCTCCCCACTGCCCGCGCGCTCGTCGTAAAGGCAGGCGACTTGAGTAAATTGGGCGCGAGCTCCAAAGTCGAGCACAAAGAAGAAGCAAAAGCGCTGTACTTCCGCGCAAACGCACTATTCAGACTCGCGCGCTTCCCGTACATCGGCACAGATCTGAAGCGGCAAGTCTTCGAAGAGCAGAAGAAAGCCTACATGGCCGGCACACAGCTGTGGGACGTGCCATTGACCGAAGAAACAATCCCACACGTCTACGCCGCCAATGGTGACGGGGACTGTATACCGCTGTACATCCGGCGCCCAAGGGGCGACGGCCCGTTTCCCACGATTCTGCTCATCACAGGCCTCGATGGCCATCGCCCTGATAACACGGAGCGCACGGAGGAGGCCCTGCGCCGCGGGTGGGCGACGCTGATATGCGACATCCCCGGCACGACAGTGGACTGTCCCGCCAACCGGCGCGATCCGTTATCGCCCGACCGCCTGTTCAGCACGATTCTGGAGTACGTGGCGCAGAACCCCGCGCTAGATGAGAACAAGGTCGTCGCCTGGGGCCTCAGCGCGGGAGGATACTACGCCATCCGGCTCGCGCATACGCACCGCGGGAAACTCCTCGGCAGCGTGGGCCACGGCGCGGGAACGCATCATTACATCGGCGCCGAGTGGCTGGGCCAGATCGCGAAACACGAGTATCCGTTTGGCCTCGAGGAAGCGTACTGCCAGAAGTACGGGTACGCGGGGTTCGACGAGATGAAAGAGAAGTGCCAGGACGAGTTCAGCTTGGTCAGCGGCAAGGGCGAGGGCGTGGCTGTTGTTGGCCAGGGACTACCGAGTTGTCGTTTGCTGCTTGTTAATGGCACGTTGGATGGGTGTATGCCTGTTGAGGATAGTATGTTGTTGGCTGAGTATGGGAGTCCGAAGGAGATGCGGTTTATCAAGGATCGGCTGCATATGGGGTATCCTGAGGCGAATGCGACGGTGTATCCGTGGTTGGAGGAGGTCATGGCTAGTAAGAGGTGATTGATGATAGTCTTGGACAATGAAAGACTTACTTTGTGGAAGCGAGTACCTCAGTTAGGGTAACAGTACTCGGTAAGCCAAATTTCAATATTCGGCGAGGTCCTCTGATCCATACTTTCTAGCCCTAAGCAATCTCACATAATATCCTCCTAAACAAATCTCCCCTCAATTCCAATAGACAAGGGAAGTAGTCAAAGATTGTGTGCAGGCGTCTTGTAGCTTGAGAGACCCTCTGATGGCTACAAGTGTCTGCGATACGCCTCGCCGAATATTGAAGTGGGCTCACCGGACGGTACTGTCCCTCATTTATGGCGAGTGACTCACACCAGTCGCTCGATATGTTGTCGGTGGTATTCGCCTTCTCGTTCGTCGCTGAGCCAAGGCTGATCCCCACCCAGCGTCCAAGGTTGGGCATCTTCCACGTAGAAGTCCCAAACCGCATCGTCGACATCATCCTGTGGTGCTGACTGAGACGATCGGTTCGGCCTCCAAGGAAGCCCTTCTCTGAGAGTATCTCTGTGGAGTGCACGTTCGAACTGGGATTCCTGCTGTGCGCGATACAAGAAATGTACGACGTCGATCTTTCGCTCTCGACGCAGTGTGGCACCAATCTGCGGAGCTGCGGGGGTGTTTTCTCGCAGTTGGTTCTACTTGATTTTGACTTCAGAACCCAGGGTCTTGAGGTTGCGGAGGCCCCGCAATGCTGGAAGCCAAGAGTGATCTGGCGTGGAGTCCGCTTGCCAAAGTCCGGGACCACCTAGCCATTTGCAGTTCTGGAGCCGAATAAGTTAGCTTAGAGCAAGTGGACTTGGAAATAAGGGGCTATTTGAGAGCTTTAAGCAGTCCCTACATAGAGAGAGTACCTCGCCGAGTACCCTGTCCAAGTACAATCTCATTGTAGCTATCCGACCCCAGCTTTTTGTCGTCCCATCGAGTGATCTCAATAGTACGTGCCATCCTTTCCTTCTCAAGAAACCTTGGTTCGGTCATCCATTCCGACCATGTAGTGGCTTCGACGACATCGAACTTGCGGTCCCTGGTCGCTATCCAATCGCCGCTGTTGAGTGCATCAAAAGAGAGCTGCTCCGGGTCTTCAGCATCGTTGCGCGGGCCAAAGATCTTGCTATAGACCTCGAGGTCGGTTCCTCCGCCTAAGCCGTCGCCGTAAAAGAGACGCAACGTGTCGATACGGTGGCTCTCCAGGAGGTCGTGGAAGCGGTAGAGCGAAGCTGTAGCCCACAACTCGAGTTGACTGGAAGAATGTGGCACTTCCATGGCAACGGTGCGCAAGTTCGGGAGTTCGCTGCGTAGAGTATGCGCCACGACGTCAGGGAAGTCTTCTTCGATTGAGCCCCAGAGTTCTGCCTCTTCATCCTCTTCCCAAGTCTGTAGCGTAAATGCCACTTCTGTTACCAGAAGCTTCATGGAGTCGGGCAGATGCTTCACAAAGAACAATGCCTCCACTGGGCCGTTCGTAAAGGCCAGACGGCTTCGGGACGCTATCTCCAGGAAAGTGGCAGTAGGTTGCTTGACCCGCTGGAGGTAGATTTGAGAGGACAATAGCTGTCGCGTCTTGTCAAGCAGTCGTGTGACTTCAGAATGAACGTCCTTCGAAACTAGCAGTAGCGGAGTGGAAGTCGAGAGTCGAAAGGTTAGGGTAAACAGTCCCCTTGACGGATACTGATCGTCCTTTAAGTAAAGGCGGTTTCGATCTACTTCGCCAGCGAGATCAAGATCCTGCCAGTCGAGATCGCCCGCTTTCTCGTCAGGGGCTACGTGATCGTCAAATGAGGTTCTGGAGTGACTTTCGGGAAGGCAGAATTACTTACGGGCCCAAAATTCCATCGTAGGTTGCTGAAAGAAACTAGGTGCTTCTCCGCAAGGACCGGTTCGGAATTCAGCTTTTGGCTCAAGTGTGTACAAGTACACTTCGTCGCGCAGCTCCCGCGGTAGGTCGCGAAATCGGAAGCTGTTTGGGCGTGAGTATGGTTGTTATGAGACGAGCTCGTGGAGATCGTACTACGAGTGCTGTGCTTCCGACACGTCGTGTTCATTGATATTGAAGTCATCGTTCGCTCCACTGCGGGAACGCTCTTGCATTGCCGATGTGGATGAGGTCATGTTCTGTTGCCTGATTCTCTGATCAGATGTCGAAGGCAGAGAAGTCGACAAAGTTGAAAGATGACGTTTTGGCTGTGAGGATTGGGACATTCGTGGGGTTAGTAGCGCGACGCGCTAAGATTCAACGCGTCTGCGGGGAAGTTTGGACGGAGGAGAAACCCGTACAGCAGCAGCACCCTGAGCATCAACACCAAACTTGTTAGACTGTCCACCATCTGGATATTAGCTTCGTGTGCAATGCCAGATGGTTACCTAACCTGCCCTTATCTCCAATCCTTCACGATTGTAGGACGGAAAGGCACATCCGGACCTCGTGAGTTTGCTTCCGATGGTTTCGACCCAGGACATGCTTCATAGACAAATCACGGTCATTGTCGGTGTTTGGTTAAGGTTCAAGGGCGCTGAGCACACCTCCGCTATCTCCAAACTCTTCAACGCACCTCAACCACCTTGAAAAATCGAGTCCCGCAGCACCTTTGCACTACGACAAGGTCATGGGACCGACACTGACTAGAGCACGATTTCTCTCGCAGCACGTTGCCCCGACTCAACAGCGCCCTCAATATACCCTGAATGCTCAGCTGCCGTCTCTGTACCAGCCCAATGCACATCACCGATCCTTTCATGCGGCATAGGCATCAAGCCCTCCAGCGTATCGATCTTCGACATAGCCATATATCCACCACCGCAGAACTCATCCCCATGCCACGCCTTCTCATGCCACTCTACAGGCTTCAGAACCTCAGGCCCTAGCAATTCAATCAGAGGGCCCAGAAGCAAGTCTATCCGGGCCTGAGGGCTCATTCCATCGAGCATACGTGCCGGCGACCCGCCGACAAGGACACACAGATGCCCCGGTCCCTCATCGGAAGGCGACGAAGAGTCGAAGATACCACGCGGAGGATCATCGAGCACGATACACTCGCCTCCAAACCGGTCCCGCCAGAACGGGGTCTCGAAGACAGCAATCGCTTTGTACACAACGCCCATCTGCGTATTCTTCTGCAGCCTTAGACGCTCCTCAGGCAGCGTCGGCTGGAACGAGATCGAAGTGAGCATCGGTGGCGGCACAGCGACAATGACCTTCGCTGCTCGAAACACTTCTCCAGACTGCGCTCGCACTACGACGCCGTCATCGGTCTGTTCTATGCCAACGACTCTCGTATCGGTGCGCAGTCTCCCACTACCAAGCCGACTTGCGAGCATATCGACGACCGAGCCAACCGACTCAGTGATGAGGCTATCCTGCGCGCCGCCTTGCGCACTCAGCATCGTAACCATACCTCCAGACAGCGGAACAGACTTTGCAAACGCGTAGATGGAAGTTTGTGCCAACTCCGCCGCAGCCGAGAGTGTCGTCAGGACCTCCAGAAACCGCTTCGTGATAGCCGTCGGCGCCACAGTGGCAATAGCCTTCTCTATCGACACCGCGTTCCAACTTTGCGGCACACCAATCCGACACATCAAATCAAACACCCCAACAATAACGACACCAAGCAAGATTGACGGATTCAAGACGGACAGCCGCCGATTTCGATGAATCAGTACCGGCAACCCCTTATTATGCGTTTTAAACGTAGTCGACTGGGCCTGCGCAGCGAGTAGTTTGAGGCGATGATGGTCAGCGCCAATCCATTGGCCGCCGATATCGAGTCTTGAACCAAGCTTTGTGGTCACAGATTCGGTTCGGCCCCCGAGCCTGTGCGATGCTTCGAGCACAAGGACATCGATGTTGCGCTCGTGTAGCTCACACGCGGCTGTGAGTCCGGCCATGCCGCCGCCGATGATGAGGACGGAGGGTGATGTAGAGCTCGCCATAGTCTTGAGGTGTAAGTGTTGTTGTCTGATGTTGTTTGACTACGGGACTAGCGAGACTGTCAGTGCGTGAGAGGTCGATATAGGTAGATGAGTGGAAGAGAAGAGTGATGGATGAGTGCTTCCGATCGGAAGGAAGGCCGTCTAGCAAGGCAATGCTAAGCCTAAATAGGTAATCCTTGACGCCGGAGGTTGATCGCGAAACGAGCTACCATAATCTCTCCTTCCTTTGCAGCATTCCGAGTCTCTCCGGCGTAACAACACTCAAGCTCAAGATACCCCCAATCACGATACCAAGAAGTAAAACCAAGAACACCAGCCCTCTATCCTCGTTGTTGGCCCCCTTTCTACTTCCCCAGGCTTTCGGGCCCCCCGGCGCATACTCACCCTTCCATTTCCTTAGCGGCTTTACGCCATTCTTCTCCGCATACTCAACACCCCTCTTCATACCCGGCATACCGTCCACACTGCGCGCAGACTTCCACGCCCAGTAGTAATCCATGCCCTCCTTCTCATCGCCCTCCTTGAACTTCCTCTCTTTTTTCTCAAAGTGCTCATTGAGGATCGGGCGATGGGCGACGAAATCATAGTAAGGAACGCTGAAGCCGCAAGAAGTGGCGCACTGGTGGACGTCGACGATGATGATGGAGCGCGAGCCGGGGATGGTTTTGACTTTGTGGTCGGCGATGAAGGCGGTGTACTCTGGGCTGCCGTTTTCTAGAACATGGCCGTCGCCCCAGATACGGACGATTTGCGGAGGGCCGGTAAAGGCCATGAACATCACGCAGATCCGCCCGTTGTCTGGCTCGTGCAGGTGTGCGTGCGTTTCCACGCCGGAGCCGGTGAGGTCCATATACCAGAATTGTGTTGGGGAGAGCACGCCGAAGAAGTCCTCACCACCTTTGGGCGAGATGTTGATGTGGCCATCGCTTGCGAGAGGAGCGGTACCGACTAGAAGCATTTGCTGCTTCTTGATCCATGGTATCAGGCTGTCGGGGATGGTTTCGTAGTAGACGCCCATAATGGCGATGGGGCGTGTGTAATGTGGACAAGAGGGGTGGAAGGCTCTTAGTCTGGTCGAAGAGACGGACGGTGAGTGATATGAGTAGAGCGTTAAAAACGAAAGATCAGATAGAGTCACAGGGCGTGGAGGCTGGAGTTTCCTGATAAGCACTAGGTGCAGTGAAGATCGTTCAAGGTGTGATTCAGGACTGTACTCGTCCGCGGCCGATACCGGAGATCTGGACGCCTTGCTTCGTATTACAGCTTGCTGTGTGATGCGCGCTGCTTGAGCAACTCAACTGGAACCCCGAATATCGTCTCTCGGCAGTACAAGTTGAAGACAACATCATCTGCAGGGTTTCCCGACGGTTTGTTAGTGCAGTGGGGTGAATCGTTGGGGCTTGCTGGGGCATAGCCGAGGGTGTGGGTCCGACAGACCCTGATTGGCCGTGGCACGAATCGTGATGGATGCCGGCTGCCGACGGTACAAGATGTGATTGTACGAGCTGCCGTGAAGTAAGAATACAAGTTATACAGTCGCTTTTGAAAACGAAATCGTGGAAATGACTAGCTGCTCGCATAGTCATTTCCATAGCCAACGCCCACTTCGCCCGGGAAGCTTGCCCAGAAATCTTGCGTCGCGTTCATCATAATTTCTTCCATATCGGCGTTGCTCAGATCGAACCCTTCGAAGCTGAACGCCTCATCAAGCTCCAACGGCGGTATTGCGTTCGGTGTGTTCCACGAGTAGGCATTGTTGTTGTTGTTGTTGTAGCCATTCGGAGTCGATGTGGCTGTTGGTGGTGTGACCATCGGTTCTGCCGGACCCATTGTGACGCTGAGGAACTTGTTCTGCTTATGATGAGCGTAGCTCGAAGCGACATGCGGGATTAGACTAACCTCTTGTGGTGGTGGCGAGATGACAGTCTGGACGATGGTCGTGTCTGGACCTTTGTTGCCCTCATTGGGCTTCTGCACTGGCGAGGGCTGAAGGGCGCCGTAGTCGATCATCGCCCGTCTGAGAGCCTTACGCTCTTCAGGCGAGGCAGGCTGCCCGTCTTGCCCAAGAACTGAGCGGTAATAGACCTGCATACGCTTGATCGTCTCGAACTTTTCATTGTTAGTGAATGCATTCTTGGCAGATGCGAGGTACTGACCCATGTTGCTGCCATTGGCCATTGTGTCTTCATCTCTTTCAAGAAGGTACAGCCCTGTATGACCCTTTCTCGCGCTTTTTCGACAATTCTTGGGTCGTCCTCGCCGCTTGGAAAGTTGAACGAGTATAGCATGACACCGACTGCTGTATATATGGTGAAGCCAATCCAGGGTACAAGACCTCGCAGGAAGAAGACGCCGAATGTGCGCATCTCTTCGAGCATCTCCAGTACCATCGTTGCTTCCTTGAACAGCTCTCTTCGCGACGTCTTCTGCCAGTTCTTCCACATTTCAGTATGGTCGTTGTATGAGTTTGGTGTCTCCTCGCCGACGGTACCGTTCTGCTGGGGCCCGAGTACTGGCAGGTAGGCGCGGTGCAAGAACATGTAGCTCATGAAGTAGATGCTGTGCATGTAGCAGTACGCTTGCCCCTGCTCGACTGCGTTGTGGCTGTGCAATGAAAACAGGTCGTACCGCGAACGTGTCGGCAGGTTGTTCTTCCAGCGCTCCAGCTCGTAGATGAGCTGCTGGAATTGTGACGAGGGCGACCAGGGGAGCTCGGTCTTGAAGTCCTCGGTGCACGCCCAGCGCGCAACCTTGCCCCAGATGTTGGCCACGCGCATGCTGTAGCCGATGATGCCAATGTCGCCTATGGGCAGGGCAATTGACGGCATGTGGACGCTGCCGTCGAGGCGTTGTGTGCAGGTGGGCTCGCCGAAGACGAAGGCCTCCTTCTCGCAGGGCAGCTGGATGGCCATGTCCGAGGCGTTCAGCGACCTCTTGCGGCCCTTCCCACCGCTCAGCAGCGAGTCCATCAGGAAGCATGTCCAGGCCGTCCGCCGGCGCACCTCGGCCTCGATGAACTCCTCGCGCGTCGGCATGCGGTTCCGCGGTGTCTTGAGCTCTTGCGTCAGGTCCATGACCTCGACCAGGCGGATGGCCATGCCCAGGTAGATCCAGGCGCGTCGTCCGTTGCCGGCGCCCCAGTCGTGGCCGGTGAGCATGAGCAGCGCCTGCACGCGGCTGATGCTCGGCGTCTCGAGATCGCCCTGGAGGAGCTGGCGGGCGCGGGCGGCGTAGGCATTGCTGGCCTCTGTCTGCGAGCCGAAGCCCGCGGGCGGGTCTTTCACGAACCTGGGCGGTGTCAATGCCTGGTATCAGCAGACGGGTGGGAGGTCGGCGGCATACCTCACGGCCAGCGCCAGCAGCGCCCACACCAGGTACGGCTCAAGCGTCCGGTCCCGGATGCGCAGCAGCAGCGTCGGCGTGTGGTGGAAGCTCCATTTGTACGAGCACCTCAGATAGCTGTTCTTGACCTCGTCCGTCAACAGGTCGAACGGGTCTAGGCCGTCCAGCAGCGAAGATGCCGCACTCGGGCTCAGCGGCACGGCAAGTGGACTTTTCGGCAACTGCTGCGCGTCATGTCGGCGGTATAGGGGCGTTGCGCCTGCGGAGGCGCCTGGAGGAGTTGCGCCTGGAGTCTCCTCTGACGGCCGTGGGCGTTTTGGCCTGCGGTGAATGGCTGAGGTGCCCGGTGGAGGGAACTCGCACAGTGCTGCGCGTCCGCTCTGCCGGCAGCGATCGCAAGGCGGCGCGTCGTTGTGGTGGATGCATTTCTGCTTTGCGCTGCGACACGACGTGCACGCTACGGGGTTCCTCATGGCGGCACGCGACTGCGACTGGATGTTCCGGATAGGGAGAGGGTGTCGACGCCGTCGACTGCTGCTGCCGCTGCGGCAGGGCTGCTGCCATTCCGTGCAGACGGCTCCGAGAAGCGCTAGGACGGCGTGCTTCGGCCTGTCTCGACGTCCTATCATCTTGCACAGCATCACGCCCATCAGCTCCGGCATCAACACGCAGCCTGCGTCGACATGCGCCGACACCAGAGCACACCTTTGCGATGGTTCTCACATGACTCAACACGTGCGGTTGCCATATTGAGCACCTGGCCTTCACCGTCACAGCGCCAGGCCATTGAAGCTGGCGTAGGCGCTGCTCGACACATCTGTGTCACCCTCACTGGACCAGCCATGTCAACGTACCAAGCTACGAAGAACTTGCGGTCCTCTGATCTTCGGAGAGGATTCTGTAGACAATGTCGCGTACTTGCCGTAAGAGCTTCGTTCGCATGGTCTCGAAGATGTTGCCGCATGATGTAACCGCATGACTAGGTACTCGCTCAAGCGATCGGTTTTCTCTTGGGTCTGCCGGACTCGTAGCGGATGGTGCGGGCCGTCGGTTTGAGGGCCATCACGGTCGTAAAGTGGATCTGGACAGGCTTGAGCTCAGGATCAACAGCGAACATTCGCGATCCTCACCCCGCAACATCAACCTTGCAGCGAGAATAACACGAATGCTGAATCCATGACAGAATCTCTGTATTGTGGGAAGCCAACACAAGGAGGAGCAAATGAAATGAGTCTATATAAAGGATGTACATCAGAAAGGCAAGTTTCCGTGGCGGCTAACACCGTGGAAGCGCAACGTTCAGAAGGATAACATTGGCAATCTTTTTGCAACAAACCAGAGCCAGTAGAGTGGCGCAAAACCGCCGCTCGGCAGACCAAGCAGGTTGTTCGCAATGGCCCCAAGGACCAGATCGGCGTATAGAGTCGAGAAGAAACCGAATACCACGATGAAAGACACCAGAGCGCCCTTGAACGTGTTCGTGGTAGCAAGAATCAAAGCTTTCAAGCCACCCTCATCATCATGAGTGGCGTGGTGAAGATACCAGTAGATGGCAACGCAGGTAGGAAGGAGGATGACAGGGGCGGCGAAGCCATAGGTCAATGTCTTTACGGTCGCGTCCTGGCGGAAGCTAGTCCAGAGCAACGAGCAAAGCCCAAACATGCCGACGATCGTTCCTGCAATGAAGAGACCAATCCATATCAGTGGCTTAAGGCTTTTAGTCTCCGTAGTCTGTGCTCGCGTAAACAAGGCTCTCGGGCCCTTGTGACCTGAGCGAGGGGTCTCTTGGCGGATCAAGATGCAGCGATGAATGGATATGCATGCCATTGACACCGAGGTGACAAGCTTCCAGACACTGATCAGCACGAAGTGCCAGCTCAAGCGACATCGATATATAGTCAGTGAGCCCGTCGGTATGCACGTGAAGAACGTGGCAATGGCTAAGAGTAGGTCGATTGCCCATGAGTCGAGGGGATGTCCAGGCCAGAGCGGCGCTTTGCCTACGGCAATCCACGCAAAGGTCCAATAAGTGAGAAGGTGGGATATGATACCGACAACGCCGTATGGGAGCGCGTAGCATTGAATCTCGCCAGCAGGGCCGCCGGTTACGTTCGGTGTTGGTAGGAGGATGTCTGTCAAGACGTTGGGGGTCGGAGCCGCGGAAGAGGTTGCAAAGTTGGACACGAGCGCAAACAGTAGCGCACCGAGTGTGGTAGATGTGAGTGTATTCGCAAGAGCCATAGCGTACAAGGCTGAGATGATATGCGCGGGATGCGTTGATCGATGCCATATGTGTGGGCGATCAGGCATCTTGTACCAATTACACGCCGATGAGGCTGCTCGTTCTGCGCAGTGCAAGTCAGCCTATTCTGTAGAACTGCAAGCCCAGTTGGAAAGCTCGTGGCTGGGTCCCTATGCATCGGTAGTCTTCGCTTAAACAAGGTTCTGTGGCGTCGAGGCGGAGGCGTAGGTCCTCCAGCAGCCGCTGCTACGCCTAGTATACGGCTCTAGAGGACTACCTCCTTGGTCCTCGAGATGCGGATTGAACCGCTGTTGCAAAGGATATGGGCATGTCATTTGCTTTACCAAGATCCATTGTATCCTGAGCCCAGGCGTGCACTCTGCTCAGAGTCCTGGTGATAAGCGCCTGAGCTCTTCCATGAGATCTATCACCGATCAAGCTCATTCAATGAGACCGGGAAGCAATAGCAGCAATGCGCAAGGTGTGATGCTCTTTCGAAACTGCTGAACCAAACCTTTCCCGTGTGGCAGTGCTGTAGCTATGGTGGTCAGGCAGCATGCACAGTGAAGCCTTGAAAGCGCATCTCGTCAAACAATTTGCGTGCGAGAGTGGGTCCTGGGCGAGATCGAAGGATCAACTCGCTTGCTGCCTTGTGGCTATGGCGCATCTATCCATGGCATCGGTGAAGCTGTGGGGGAGCAGCCTTTCAGGAGGTGAGGGGGCCGAACGCCTCAGCCTGCCCAGCCTCCTCACTCGAAGCGGGCCTGGGAGGCTGAGCGGCGAACATATCAAACCGCCATTGTCGGAGCGGGAGCGCTGTCAGGATGACGTTGGTCGAAAAGGTACTTCGTCCCTGCAGTTGGTGAGTTGATGAGGACGGGAGATCAGCAGGAACGCTCCTTTCTCCACGGAGCTAACCTCCGACCTTGCGACTCATCGTACACCAACGGCGATACGGGCGTGTCTGGCGTCTTCGCAAACGACGAGACGTCAAAGTCGACCAGTCACGATGATGGAGTGCAGGTGCTTCCCCACAATCTGCCCCGGACTCATTACAAAGCGCGCCCTACCAGTCACAGCGGGTTGAGATAAATCGTGGACGGCAGGAGCGCTTTCGGCCACAACACGCCTCTGGCAACCACCATCAACAAAAGCTCCCTCTGATTGCATCACAGCTCAACGATGGACCAAAAAGTCTGGCAATGGAAGCGCGACGCTGGGTCGCAGAGCTTCATTATCTCCACGTCCAAGGAGCTCCTGCCTCATTCGTTCGTACAGGAAGCCTTTGCGGACAACGCCATGTTCTGGGCCAAACCCATGTCAGCAGAAAACCTCAAGACCATGCTCGACAACTCCTGCACTCTGGGCCTGTACAGGGTAGAGAGCGACGAGTCGCTGACACCTGTCGGTATGGCGCGCCTGGTCACGGATTATGTGACGCTTGCATATCTTACAGACGTCTTCCTGAAGGAGGATACACGCGGCCTTGGTTTGGGCAAATGGATGGTCCATTGCTGCAGGGAGATCGCGCTTGACGTGTCCGAGCTGCGGTTCATGCTGCTGTTGACGGGCTCAGAACAGGCGCAACAGCTGTACCGCCGCGAATGTGGGATGGAAAGGTTTGGAGACGAGCACGCACTGGCCGCTATGGGAGCTCGGAGGCCAGCCTTGGAGACATGCACTCGGAGCACGAAACTGGCCGAAGCGGATACTGCTTCGAAACACCAAAGCACTGACAATGCCGCGTAAGATGACGCGCATGATCGATTGGGCACACAGATCGTAATATCTGGTGAAGCAGCAACGTGCACTGATGGTTGGTTTCGATGCATGACATCGCGTTGTGTTGTTTATGGTTTAGCGAGGGGCTCTGTCAGAAGCCAACGACACCGAGGAAAGGCGCGAGCCCGTGCACTAGCGTCGATGCCGCCATCTCTTTCATGAAGGGTTCGCCGAAGGGTTCTCTGACACCACCGAATTAAGTAGACTAGGCCAGAACATCGACCTGATGCCGACATGTGGGCTCAGGAAGCATTAATAATGGATACGGCTGCCTTCTATCCGTGTCCAGTCTTGTTGTTTCTTGTCTTTCAGCATCATCTACCCAGCAGCTCGTTTCTCCAGTTAACGGCGTCATTGACTATCCAGGAAATTCCGCCTTAACCATCTACGATCTGCCCCCGACGCGTCCCGGTAGCGCCTCAGCATTTGGAAGCATTCAAGTTATCTGGAGCTACTCGAGATTGCAACTGTTTATCGTTGTCACCGTCTTCCAGCCTTCTGTTCTATTAGATACCCAAGCATTTCGAAACCATGGCAGCTATCATCGACACCACACAGCAAGCGCGAGCTTCGCCAATCTCACAAAAGCGGAAACGCGCCGATTCGGAAACTCAACCGTTGAGTCCCCCACTTTCCGCGAGTCCTGCGTCTCCATGCTCAGTCCCAACGATTGCTGAGGGAACGCATCTGCTTTCGCGCGCTGTCAACGTCCTCTCTACCGCTGCAACTGCACTTGCACAAGTCAGCGTCTTATACGAAACAGACCCAGTCGCAAGAGAAGGCTTGCTTCGCGCAGTCGAATTGGTCACCAATATCAATGAGGCTGGCGGCAAGCTTATCATTTGCGGTGTGGGTAAGAGCGGCCTGGTGGGGCAAAAGATGGTTGCGACAATGAAGAGCCTTGGGATAGGCAGTTCCTTCATGCACGCAGCTGAGGCGATTCATGGCGACCTCGGAGATATCAGAAAGGTACTGCGCGTCTTTGCTGCGGAGCTGCGAGTCGGACAGACATGTTTACTAACATGGAACAGAACGACGCCATTATGTTCATCTCATACTCTGGCAAGACGGGTGAGCTCATGGCTCTACTCGACCACATTCCTACGCACACGCCTATCATTGCCGTCACATCGCACACGCACCCCTCGAATTGCCCGCTGCTGAGCGAGCGCCCGGACGCTATTCTGCTCCCTGCACCGATTCACGAGTTGGAGGAAGTTTCCTTCGGCGTCTGTGCACCAACGACCTCGACGACCGTAACGATTGCTGTTGGAGATATGTTGGCCCTCACCATAGCTGAGGCCATGCACCAGGAGGAGACAAAGAGCGTCTTCAAGAAGAACCATCCAGGAGGGGCTATTGGTGCCAAGGCAAGACGCCTGAACAGCGGCACCAAGGAAGTTACTGTGAGCAAGCACGATGGCATGATCACACCGCCAGCTGTCTGAAGCGTATCTTGACACATTTGGAACTGTACCATCCCGTGGACCAGCTCATGGAGCATGCCACATCAAAGGGATATTGTACAAGTGTGCTAACACAGGTCTCCAACATCTACACTCCACACACATCCACGTGCTTTTAGGCACAGAGCCGCGTCGCTGCGATTTCAGCCTTTCGAAGAGATACCCCAGAACCTGCAAGTGCAGTGCAGGACACGCAAATTTGTTGTGCAGCAGCAGAGCGACATGTAACGACTCATGAACGAATACATCAGTGTACGAAGGAGGCGCATGCGGACGCTTTTCGCGCTTAGATTGGATCAAATAGATGGACTTCATGTCCACACACCTTGTGCCACCATTCCCCCTTCCTCTTGATACGGCAAGGAAGCTTACATGTGACTGCAGTAGCTAGGCTGTGCTAAACTTGTTGGGCGAGAGGGTGCTCAACTATCAGATGCGATGATCTGGTGTCGAAGTTTTTCTGCTGCATGCTGACTGCTGACTGTCTATACAAGGCCCATCCCCTACTAAGGGCTTCTCAACATGGGTTTGCTGACGAACCACAGAATTTGTCGCAGAAACCCAACGCGATAAGCCTGCTGTACTTCCTCGGCATGGCACCGCCTTTCGACTCAGCCTTGCGGCTCAAGCCTGCAAAGAAGCCACGTAGGCCTTGTGCGTCCGGAACGCTACTACGTTGTTGAAGCAACTTCTCATTACCGTGAGTTTGCTTGCCAGAGATGGCTCGACGCAGCCGTTAGCTCCCGACCTTGTTGACCTGGCATGTGCTACGTCTGAATTTACGACAGGCATATCCCTTCGACACCTCGAAAGGTACAGGACTGCAATTCTTACCCGGGAGATACTCAAGGTTCCAAGACGACCCCACGGTACTGGCAAAGACAGAGCTGGAGGTTAAGGGAAAGTACGAGCGTTTATATCTTCTCCGACTACATCAGCCCATACGCACAGATGATTCAAAGCAAGAGAAGAATTGTTGGGCTTGTTGCAGGAGTGGCCAGGCCCGACTTCCCAAGAACCAAGTCACGGATGGTCGTGTTGATGCGTCGTAGGACCGGATCACGTTGAGGGAGCGGAAGTTTGAAGCGATACGTGTACGCGTCACGATCTCTTTCATAACGCCAGCCAGGTGGCTGGAGAACTGTTGTGAGATACCGAGGAAAATCGCGGTTCCGGCTTGGGATGCGATGGCGGAGCTGTTCGCGTCTTGGTAGGTGAGTCATCGTTGGAAAATGTAGCTGCTCAAGCCGTGACAGATAAATAGCCTTGGACTATCAGAGTGTTGCACACTGATGAAAAAGTAAAAGTTGGACATCAAAGTATCAAATGACCCATCTTTTGTGTCAATGAACCCTTCAAAAGGGTCCTTGCTAGTTGACGCTTCCCCAAACCCTGGAACCATAAGCGAGTAAGCGAAGCAAAGGGAACAGCCGCGCCCACATCGATGCTAGATAGTACTCATAGATAATTCAATTTCAGGTGGCAAGCCACTAGACAAAGGTCATCACCTGGCACTGCCCCTCAATCGCCACGTTTCCAGACATAATCCCATGTACGTATGCGGGGCCAATCATGATCCACTCTTCGCCCTTTCCTCGAGTGATGAGAGGTACTCTTGCTCCTTCAGTAAGCACAATGCTATCCCCGATCTCTGCGCTCATCGGTGCCAGTCCCAGGTACCCTCTCGTTGTTTGCACAAGCCTTCTTCCGTACGTGCAGTCGAATTTTGGCGGCATAGGCAGTGCGCGATATTCATGCATCGCTGCTGCCCACTCCAACGTCTTGACGCCGTAACCAGAACGATGAGATGAAACAACATTATAGGCAATGATTCTCTCAAGGGCGTCGTAGTATGTTCCCAAGTTCTCATACCAAGCTTCGAAGTCTTTCGTAGTGACATGAGATGGCTTGTCCGGTCCTGCTTGTAGTACACACTTGTAGACGACGGACGGATCTTCACCAGTTGGATACGGGCCCATCGCTGACACCTTTCGCTGCCACGCCTCATAGATCTTGAAGCGGTCGCGCACTTGAGTGAACATACGTTGCGTTTGTATGAGCTTTCCGCGCATGAGTTCCGGCCGGCAGGGTTGAAAGCCCTTTTCCAAGATATTTGCCTCGGTATCAAAAGTGGGCATGACAATGCCGACTCCCACAATCGTGTCGCAAATATACCCAGAAAGCGTCAAAGATCCGCTGATTGAGGCTTGGATCGAATGTTCAGTGCTAGCAGCAGCCTGGCGATAGTGGTTCGACTCCGGAACTTTTTTATCGGTAAGGTCGCGGATGTCTGCCAAAGGCTCAAGCGGAAGTGTTGTGTCCGCCCAGTCTGGGACCCATGAGGGAAGGTCAGGCGTTGGCTCCACAGCTGGCTTGAGAACGTTCAGTAATCGGAGGTCACCGGTAGACCTGATAATTGCGATCGCAACTTCTGTATAAGTCTCTGCGACGGATCGGCCGTACTGCACAGTGACCCCGAGTTTCTCACAGTCGTCTGATGTGATGCCCAGCAGTGCGTACACTTTGTCATGGTGATTGGTGGCATCTCTTGTCCTGAACGTCTTCAGAAGTGACATGAGGTCCCTCTTTCCCTTGTGTTTCTCATGGTCGTGATTTGAATGCCGGCACAAAACACGTCTAAACATCCAGACGGTGCTAAAGTTGAGCAAGCTGATCTTCAACTCAGGCGCTAAGTCACGCGCAACTTGAAGACCGGCATGCATGATCCAGCCTGGGACGCTATCCGTGCCGTATTGAAACACCACTTCCCTTGCCATGATAGTCTCTTGGACAACCCACACTCGATTGAACCAAGGCGAGTCAAACAGCTCTCGTGCCGCTATGATCTCCGCCAGCTGAGGCTTATCAGGATCCCGAGTTGACTTTTGCGCGAGCTTCTCTGCGAGCCTCAGCGCGAGCTGGGACTTCCTCAACTGTGGTGATAATTGCCCCATTATTGGAGTCGACGGCGTGGCGTATACATGATCTGTGAAGCGACCGACCCAACTCGGAATCCCGACGCGAGGCGTCGACGCTGACATATCAGCGGCCACGGAATCTTTTGCAGCGCCTTCAATATCCTGATTGGAAAGATTTGGCCCATGGTCACTCCACAACTTGACCAAATTGCGGATAAAGAACTGTCGCCGTCTCTCGATCACATCTGCTGCTTGTAAGGGCTGGCCATGTGCCCCATCAAACACCTTGTAGTGGTTCTCGCCTATCATGTCTTTGAAGAATGTGTAGCCGTGAAGGTCGAGCATCCGCAGGCACATGGTCAGCGCTAGATGGGTATCACCTTTCGACGGACCCAGCCAGACCACAGTTCGTGATGCTCTCTCGTAGATGTCTCTCATCAACAAGACCTGTTGAGACTTCTCATTCGTGTCGCCTTGATTGATACAGATAGCATCGACCCAGATCGTGAGGGGTGCTGTCCGATCGGCAGTGATGTGCGACAGCGCTTTGTGCAGGCTTGGAGTGATCGCGAACCTCTTCCCATTCAGTCGCATGAATGATATTGGCTGGTAGTGTCCCCAGCAATAAGACAAGGCTTCGAAGTCAGGGGTGTCGTGTAATGGCCAAGCTTGCATCTCTGCAATTGGGTCTTCGTTAGGCCGCGTTGGCTGAACGGTGAGAAGACGAATAGAGGTGCCAACATCTTGTGATGTATTCAGCGGATCATACGTGAAGTACGGAGTTTCAGGTCGTTCCTGCGCACTTAGTCGATCAATTGGGTTTCTTCGGCCTTTTTCCACTCGCGCTTCAACCTCGATAAGTTGATGTTGGTCCATTGGACACCAGTGACCTTTCTGGAAGCAGGATCTGCAGATGTCGAACTGACCGAATTGACATATCGTACATCTCAGATACGCGTCGACACTGGTATTGCAGATGTCGCAGAAGACACAAGCAGTCATCTGGACCGATGCCAGAGATGGTGCTGACCGGGAATTAGTACAATTCGATGGAACGCGTGAACTCCGTACCTGCCCTTGCCATCATGATTCTCTGCTCTGATCAGAAAAGTGTGAGCTCGACACTGAGGGCGGCTGTCACAGGTGTTTGACTGCAAGACGAGGTATGCCTAATTTCAAGGCAATGCAGTAGCGCCGTGATATGATTCGGTGTGATCGCGCGTTTCGTGTTCGCAATGTGATAAGACGCGCATCTTCACCCCTACCCGCGGCTGTGGGCGGGCGGCGGATATGACAGGACTGTTGATATCGACGTCAAACTTCGAGACTTCGAGTATGCGTCAAGCCAAAAAAAAAAAGATGACTGGTGCGGAATTGCGAAGGACGGAGCTGCTCATTCAGAGCGACGCTGTGTGGATGAATATGGTGGTTGCTCCGGGTATAAGCCGAGTGGCTCTTTCTTGTGCAGCGGCACTTACTTTGCTATGGACAACATGAGCCCTGCAATTAGCAGGAAGTCCAACGAGTTCCTGCAGATATTTCGCTACTCTCGAATGTATTTGGTAGCCGTAAGTGTTCTATTGTTACGGCTGATGTTACCACAATGCCGAAGGCTCCTACCGACACCGACACGGTGGGGTAAAGCGAGCGCCGATGACGTAGATGACACATTTAGAAATTCCCTTTGTCTCTTGCAAGGTAATCACGACATACACAGTGTCATCAGTCAAACAAGGCCAACATTGTAAATGTGCCAGGTCGAATCATGCTTCGCGAGCCGTTGATAGTGTCACACTGATATTGTACTATCTCTTGATGCGTGTGGGTTGCACGATGCCATCGTTCAGACGCATGAGACGACGCATCTCCTCGACCTGCAGTTACATGCCATCTTCTCAGGCCACGGCCTTCTGCGCGCCCCTATAGCAATGCAGCTGAAGAATTGCTACCTAGGTACACCACGATGGTGGTCCAAACCTCAGGCACCCGCGCGTTATCGACGCTCTTCAAGACCTTGAACTAGTCATCCCCGCCGTCCCCCTCAGCGATCTCGAAGTTGTAAGGAATCAAAGCATCAGCGTTGACACCGCTGTCCTCGGCTTCAGTGTCATCATCTTCGAAGTCGAAGCGGGTGCCCTCGTAGAACTTGGTTTCACCTGCCAGAGTGTTAGACTATATATGCTGAAGCTCTTCAGGCTCAATTTGGTATTGCACTTACGAAAGTGGTGGCGCCACTCGAGGCGCGTCCCATCCCGTGCACGGCAGTTCTTGCGGCATGCACAGTCAGGCGGACTCCGAGACTGTCAGCACTATAATCTCAAACATTCTTTCGGCCACAATGAATTGCACAATAGGCTTAGGGATCACTCACAGCTTGCTGGCAGGGTTAGTGATGATAGCCTCAGTAGCACTCTTGTATTCAAACTAATTGCGCTGCTGGAAGGGGTGCATCCACTTGGCCTTTTGAGATTTAGGCATGTACCCGTCAAGCGAATATTGTCGATGTGCTTGATGTTGGCGAACGCGATCGTCAAGATCCAGTCGATGATTACCGTCTTGCAGGCTGTCCGCTTTAGGATGCTTCCCCTGGTATCACCGGTATAGCCGTCACTAGGGTCGCAGAACCTCAGATACAGCTGCGCGGACTTGCTGAGCCTGGAGAGGTAACGGGCTTGCGAGCTAACTTCGTTGTAGTGAAGATATAGAGCAGCTGTGTTATCGGACCCACCAAGCAACTTGAACCAGCCCTTGTTGGCGAAGCTGAGCTCGATGCGGCCGAGAATCTTGAATTTGAGAGCACGCCAACTTGAGAGTCGAATACCGCGGTGAGAATCTGGTGATCGATGAAGCAGCGCTTCACGCCTTCCCATTCAGCCTGCAGTGCCTCTTGGTGGATCTGCTTATTGACGTAAAGGAGAGACGTCTTTGCCGGAGGAACGTCTTCGCGAGCCTCTATGCGATAATAGCGTGCGGTGTCAGTCAGTCCGAGCCAGAACGTATGACAGACACTTTGAGGTTCGTAACCCATGCCCATAACAACATGACCTTTCCTACGGTACGTTCGGCCTGAACATCAATGGTGGTAGTCTGTTGGGGTCAGTTCATCGTCGTACGCGTGGCGAAAAGGTAGTTCAGTCGTACTTACATGGCACCGCGAGCTTGCTGCACACATCTCCAACCCGATTGCAATTCTCAGTTGCAAGCAATCGCCTATTGACAGCACAAGCATCGCAGTTGGTAAGAATCTGTAGATTGCACGTACTACTGCTCGCGCCCAGATCGCGAAGATGACTTGTAGACCTTCCGGGAAGCTTCAGTGCTTATGCACATGTCCATGCCCATTCAAATCCCTCTTTCCCACCCACTCGCTCCCTGCCTTCCTCAACTTCTCCGTAACCTTCTTCATGCTTACCTTGAGAACACCCTCAATATACCCTGGCAGCTGCGTGTTATCCCAATTGCCCGCCATATCAGCCCTCAAATTCCCGCCTCGCCACCCCGCGCCGTACCCGAACAGTGTGATATCGCTCGCCGTGTGTCCCCCAGTCGACCAGTTGACGCCCGCCTTCTTACTTAAACGGCTCGAAAGGTCAGAAGCAAGCTTGTTGTTCTTGAAGATAGTATCGATCTCAGTCTCGCTCAGATCACCGAGACCATAGCCAGGTAGGATAGTGTTCTTGAGGTACGCGCGCTTATCAGTGCCATTGTAGTTCTTCCAGAGCTCCGCGGCGCGCTCGGTGGTCATACTGGCGCTCTTAAGAGGGAGAGGGTTGAAACCGTTGAGTGTCAGGCCGCCGCATTCGTGGTCGGCGGCGGATAGCATCATGGTGTCTTGGTGCTTGTCGATCCATTCACGGACGAATCTCATTACGTCATTGTACATGATGGTGTCATGGAGGTGGCCTACGGGGTCGTTGGCGTGGCCGGCGTGGTCGATGCGGCTCGCTTCTGATTTCTCTGAGTAAAATTATGTGGAACTGAGTTGTATCTCTTACCGATCATGAGGAAGTAGCCTTTGAACCCCCACTTCGTTGCTCGGTCGAGCGAATTTAGTGCTGTCTCGACCATCTCTAACAGACTTGGCTCTTGCTGGGGGTTCTGCTGGCGATCGATCTCGTACATCATCTGGTCTGTGCTTTTGTCAGCCTCCTACTCTGCGCCATGTCGAATTACTCACCATCGTTGAAAAGACCAATGTAAGGCAAAGCAGCCGCCTTAGTAGTGCCCTTCTTCAGCTCATCGAATGCAGTGCGATTCTGCATAATGCGGTAGCCCTTCTCTTTCGCGTAGCCGAAGAGGTCGATGTCGTCCTCGCGGCAGGAAGTGGGGTCCGACTTGGGCTTGAAGTAGCAGCGACCGCCACCCATGAGGATATCGACCTGGGGACCAAGTGGATGTGAGTAGCCAATCTCGTGCTCGGCAATCTTCTCGTAGGAGTCGCGGTCAGCCACGTGAGCAGCGTAACAGGCAGGCGTAGCGTGGTTGATGGTCGAGGTCACGACGAGACCGGTCTTGAAGCCCTCCATCTTGGCGGCTTCGAGGATTGAACCTACAGGCTGACCGTCGTCGTCGACGGCGATGGCTGAGACAAGAATTAGCACAAGACTTCGTGTGCAGCAAACCAGAGTCATCCTCACCGTTGTTGTATGTCTTCACACCGCATCCAAATGCAGTCGCACTAGCAGCAGAGTCTGTGATCAAGTTGTCGCTTGCCTGTGTCCTGACGTTGCCAATGACCATTTGATCCGCAGGCAGCTGAATCGAGACAGGTGCTTTTGGGTTCTCGCCGTTCTGTAGCAGAGACACGTAGTCTCGAGCCATAGTCTGCGAAGCTGGACCATAGCCATCGGGCACAATATAGATAAAGTTGCGAGCTGTGGGCAAGAGCCAGAGGGCGGAGGCGCCGTGCGCGAGCAGCGCTCCGGCAAAAGTGAGTGAGAGAGCGTACTGCATCTTGTTGCTGATACCGTTTCAGGAGCGAGATGTCGATTTTGTCGAAACTGCTGTTCGTACTGAGGGTTTATAAGACTCTTGTAACAGGTGGTTCTATATCGTGAGTTATTCATCGCCCCTACTGCTTGTCTCTGCCTGCATGCCAATGCCAACCAGTGCCTTCTTTCCTATTGACAGCCGTGCGCGACCCGCCTCGCAAGATTGCATCGCATAAACGTGTTCGCGACATCCATCGTCTATGGATAAGGGTTTGCGGAGATCCCGAGTTTCCGCTTCGAGGGTTACGAGCTTCCGTTTTGATCGACACGGTGGTGAGGTCAAGAATACCGGATAGCTCTTGGCTCGCTTGGCTGCATCCTACACGGCTCGCCTCAACGTATGGTTCGCAGGCCTAGCGCACACGTGGGGTGCGACAAGAGAACGATAGAAATTGCGCTCCTGGCACATGCGAATGCTGTGCCTGCATCTTTGGTCATTTGCATCGGAAGGTTGGGTGCATCAACGTTCATCAGCCTTGGTGACTGAACCGTCCTTATTCCTCACCTCACCTGGGAGTAGGATCTCATGGCCGTCTCCTTCTCTTACCCATTGCGCAGCCACAAGGCCAACTGTGGCAACGCTTGCCATAAGCCACCAGCCTAAGCCCACGATGCCCATATTCAGACCTTTACCAAAGACCCAGGAAAACAGAATTGGACCAATGGTTCTTGTCAAGCTGGATACAGACTGTCCGATTCCGTGAACGGTACCGAGTACTGAAGGGTGTGGACTGACGTTGTTGACAAGAATCGAGGTTGCCGGTAATGTGAAGGTTCGACCAACAACTTGGAGGAAAAGGACCACAGTCATGGCCATCCAGATCCATGGTCCACTCACACCAGTTGGCGGCTTACTGAAGCTCGGGACTCTACTCAAGAACGGCGCGAGTACGTAGGTCATTGGGAACAGCGCTAAGAAGATCCGATAGCTCTTCGCTGTGCCAAGGCGGTGCGAGAGCTGTGGGTACAGGAACAGTTGCAATGAGATACCGATGAAACCCAAGATAGCCAGTGCAACTCCAATGCGTGCTGGTGGTAGCGCAAGTCCGCCAGTGAAGTGAACGAATCCATGTGGCTTGAAGCCTGGAGGGTGTGGGTTGACAGGGTCGAAGCGTGGCGTCGATAGATAGATGAACCACAGCGAGTTGAACCCGCCAACATGCATGGCCAGAAAGCCATGTGCAATCAAGGTAAGGATGAGGTTACGGGTCCAAATGCGGCGGAAAGGTAGCTTTTGACGGAGTACCTTGTTGGTCTTGTCGCTAGTTGCGGGAGTATCCGGATGGGCTGAGGTGGGCGTTGGCTGAAGCTCGAGACTGTTGGAAGCTGCGTATTCATCCTCCGCTACTGCCATATATCCGCTTTCGCTCGCGATATTCTCACGAAAGATGTAGCGGCGAATCGTCCGCCCGATACGCAAGCCAGGATCTGGCTTGTCTTTGCACAGCTCGTTTGTCTCTTCCAGAAAGAAGATTACGGCCAAGGCTGAAAGGAGCAGGAAACCCGCGCTCATGATGTTTGGCAGTGCGTAGGGCCAACGTGTCATCCAGTACACTCCATCTTTGCCGCCAAGGAACGAGCCAGGGCCAAACAGTGAGGGATAGCTGCCCACTGGATCGGCTAGTATACCCCCTGTCGAGACGTCAATACGGGTGTTAGGTTCGTCTCCCAAAGCATATACGCACCCATGATTGGTCCAACAATAACTCCAATGTTGAACGTCATTGGTAGAATCAAGAAAGCTCTGCTCTGATACTTCTTCTCCTTGATAATCTCACTGATCATGGTCCTCATGACACCGATGTTGCCATTAAGCGCCCCACCCACACATCGACATGCAATCGCCATTGGGAAGCTTTGTGAGAAGCCGAAGCCAATGATGCTGCACATAGTTCCCAGAAGACCAATGTAGAGGACTCGTTTGCGTCCACCGTACTCCGCGTCCGCAATCCGACCCCAAAACATGGCCGTCAGGAATTGCGCGAAAGGGAACGCAGCTTGGATGATACCGGCCTGGTACGAGATCGTTGCCTCAGGCAAGGTTTTGTTGAATGACCGGAGCTGGTAGTACAGGTATGATCCGAGTGATGTCTGTGTCAAGGGCTCCGACAATCGTGCCAAGGTGATCACGAAGAGCTGGTCCTTGCGAGGGAGCGCACGCCATGATATCGGCTTCTCTTTGGCGGCTTCTGCTTGCTCGCTGTCGTCAATTTGTGGTAGACCTGTACCAGCGCGGACGTTCGTTTCTATCGACAGCTGCCGTTGTGCACGATGCCGCTTTGCAGCCAGGAGGCTGCGACCACGCTCATCATCACTCTTGTCGTCCTCTGAGGAAATTTCATTCTCAGTGTTGGACGCGTCGGTATCGTCGGCGTTTGAATGTTCGCGAGTCCGAGGAACGCAAGTTCGCAGTGGTTGCGCAGAGTTATTCCCGGACGCGACAGTGACGCTGGGTTCACGGATCGAATTTGCGCTCATCAGCGTGTCAAGCCTCCTCTATGAAGCCAGTCCAGTCACTCTTCGGATGTCGCAAGTGAACGATGAATGTGCACGCGACATTGGAACCCGCCAAAATGATGACTCCGGTGCTATGAGTGGTGCTAATGCATGAACTTCACGCTGCTGCCGTGCAAAGGTATTTCCGGGGCTCTCATTGGCAACAAGCGTTTGGCAAGCAGCCGCTGCATTGCCACCGGGACGGATGCGGATCGAGGACGGATAAGGAGTGATTGGCTGAAGATGTGGTATTCGGGGTAAGAATGTCCGGTCGGTTTCGGAAGCTGACTCGATCACGTGCATTTCTTCACCATCAACGCAGCCTCCTGCTGCAGATGTACAATGCAACACGATAGATCACTCGTCAAGCGTATACGAAAAGCTGGATTCATAATTATTTGCCCGTTGCTTCATTTTTGGCGTCCAAACTTGAAAGGTGGAAGTGTGAGAATTTATTGAAAGGATAGGCGTTATTGACAGGACGTCAAAGATGATCGTGAGCTTCGCCTTGTGCGCTGCGGTGGGAGTTGGTTATAACAACTGAATCGTTGTATCTAACAGGGTGTCTATTCGGACTTAAATGATGCGTAGAAATCTGTTGGTTACCTCCGAAATTCCTCACACATCTGAGTTTGTTTCTGACTCTCTTTGGCTCAAGAGTGGCCTCATATGTCACAGAAGAAGCTGGCTGCAAGCCACAGAAGCTCAGAAGGCCAGATTCTTGTCAATGAATGCGTGTTTCCACTTCAGATCTTTCTCAAGAGGCTGCAATGGCTTTGAATTTCGACCTCTGGTCATCCACCTTCTCTGCATGTCGAGAGAATGTTAGTTGGTATGGGAGTTGAAATTCTCGGAGGCTTGAGCATAAGCAATCTGACATTGATGAACAGAGCGAGATGCCGTAGACAAACAATCCTTAGCACCTGATGTACTGGATCTAAACTATACCGTGCCGAACCATGTTGTTACTCATTCATTCGTGACCGATACAACTGTTACTACAACTAACCAACGAATAGCCTACTTGCTCTCCTCAGGCGTAAAGTTGATGCTCACGCCATTGACGCAATGTCTCTCATCCTTCGGGTTCCCGAACCTCTCGCCCTTGAAGATGTGTCCCAGGTGCCCACCGCAGTTGTTGCATACAATCTCCGTCCTCATCATGCCCAGACCAGGGTCAGGCTTCTGTCCAACCGCGTTGGGGAATGCATCCCAGAACGCAGGCCATCCACACCCCGAGTCGAACTTGTGGTTCGCCTTGTACAGCGGCGTGTCGCAGCCGGCACACTTGTAGACGCCAGCATCTGGGTAGTGCTTGTCGAGCTTGCTGGAACCGGGCATCTCGGTGCCCTTCTTGCGGAGAACGCGGAATTGCTCTGCCATACTGTCAATATTTGCCCTGACACCAGTGCCACCCCTCTCAAGACCGCAGATTGAACATACCTGGCGAAAGCTGAGCCTGCCACTCGCCCTCAGGCTTTGAAACGGGGAAGTTGTCCGACATTGTGCTGCTAGAAGATCCGAAAAGCGCGCCCAGGAAGGGGATATTGGGCATAGATCGCTGAAGCGTAACGCGCTGTGGGCTTGCGTAGAAGGAGCGGCCGAGTGCGCTGGCGGGATTCGTGCGGATGAATGCGTGGGTTGTGTTGCTGATCGTGTGGAAAGCGCGGACGAATTGTGGGAAGGATGGGAAGCGCATGAGGTGGTGTTACGTGCAGATTCTCGTAAGTAGAGGAGTTCAGCCTTGATGTCGTTGATGCTTATGATGGTGGCGCATAGCTTCAGTGGCGGGGACCTCGGGAAGGAGCTTTGACAATTGCGTCACCACTCGAAGCTTCCATCTCTGGACACATCCAGTCAGCAACAACATCGGCTATGCCACAGATGCACGATCAAGTGCATGCTGAGGAGTAGACTCAAAATAGTGAGTCTTGAATGAGGCTTGGGAATGTGCGAATGTCGCCATCAATTGTCGAGGTTGTGCATGAGCGTGTAAGCGCGTGGAACGCGAGCTCTACGTAGGCAAGTTGACGGATCAGTCTTGGACAATGACACGGTTTGTAAGAATGCAGGCGATTGTCGAGGATGTGCGAAATGGAGCTGTTGATCTCGTATATACTGTTGAGCACCTCAATGGCTCAGACGTCATCTGTGACAGAATCAATTTCTCTGGATAGACTGCCACGGTATTACAGACGCGATGTCACATTCCCGTCACGGAAGGCTTTGAGGACATGGCCCTTCGCGGTCGGTCTCTACGACCACCTCGTCATGGTATCGAGTCATTATCGCGCCAAAGAGAAGAGATGGCAAAGCTTGGCGACATCATGCAGGCCAGGTGGTCACGGCGCTGGTTTCGAATCCTTCGTTCCGTTCACGTAGCTTATGCTCGGCGGTCGGTCTCGCTGTCGCATTCGAGATTGCGCCCAGCCATCTGTGAGACAGGAACTGCGGTCAGTGGCGCTCCGCTAGTTGATAACCTGCGCAGGCTGCTCGCTTCAGATAGCTACCATCATGAAAGTGAGGCAGTGGCCCGTAAACTGACTCTGGGATGGGAGACCTCGTCGCTGCAGTGCTGTATCAATTGCGTCTTGCGTGATCACCTAGGGATGGATGCCTACACTGGTAACGGCATTATCTGCGGAGTCGAACAGCTACACGAGCACGTCCCACTTCCCACGATCCCCGAGGAAAATAATTACGGCTCACAGTCGGTCAAAGTCACACCGAAAGTTTTCTATCCATGGTCGGTGATAAGATGAAGGGGCAGGCCTGCCAAGCCAGCCTTGAGCTTGGCAAACTCTGGATCTTTCACCGATACAGCAATCTCCACCCCCGTCAAGCTTGTCATAGCTTATCGTTCAACGCGCTCGTAAAGCCTTGCAATACTGGATCGCCTACATGACGAGTGAAACGCGAGACAGAGTGCTGTAACGACCCCGTAATGATTGTTTCGACCAGATAACCTCGCTGGAGCTTCCAGCGTTGGCGCACGCAACTCACATCGAAAGAAATTGGGCCCTGAGCCCTTCAGGCGGTCACAAGTCTCTGTTGTTTCCAGAGCTTTGCCCCCGGTCACAGATCATGCCTTGTCTCGACTCAGCTGATGCTCCGTTTCGAGTGGACACCAGAAATCTCGGGAGGCTGCGGTACTCAGTGTTGTGGGTCAGTCATTAATCGCCGCAAGAGCTAGGAGAATTTTGAAGTCATCGAATGCACCACACCCCACTGTTCCAATCTACGCATCGGATCCTTTGAAATTGCCGTGACTGTCTTCGACATAGCTTTGAATACAGACAGCTGGAAATGGCGGCCTGCTGACAGCTGTCAAAACACCCACCAAAACACCGAAAGCCAAGCTTTTGACGAAACACGCCAAGATATCTATATCCTGCGGATCAGTGCAGCGCATCGAAGATTCTCCGCGATCCGTTTCGATTGGAGGAGAATCTCGAAACAGCCTCTTGAAACAATCGCCAACCTTGTTGCGTCCAATTTGCATGTGTCGAATCTATACGCGAAGATGTAATGCGGCATCACATCGAACACCCACAATCACCAGAGATCTTGGCGCGCACAGACGAGGAAATGCCCTTGGAGGCGATGTCCTGGCCAGGCCCGGACTCTGAGAGGAGCGGATGATCTCACCGCTTTCGCTCTGGTTGTTTCCATCCCGAATGCGGGCAATTTACGGTTTCAGCTCTGACTTGCAGCGCCTTGCCGCAGTGTAGCGCCGGGATGTCAATCTGCATGGAGCTCTAGTCTACCGCCTATACGATCCTACACAGAGCGGGGTGCTTCGGTGGCATACCAGCGACACGGAGTATAAAGCTCATGGCCTCCGCATCCTAAGAAGAGCAGTTCATTCTCTTACTAAGGTCTCTCATTTGCTTGAAGCAACCCACTCTCTTTACACTTCCATTCATTTCACATACTTGCCAACAAGCTCTACTTTCGACTTTCAAGGTATCACCAATCAACCGACAACATGAAGTTCACTATCTTTGCCGCTGTTGCCGCCTTCGTGGCCCCTATCGCCGCCGGCCCTGCCGCTTCTGCTCCTGCTGAGGCTTTCGCCATGCAGAAGCGCGCCAGCGTCCCTATCCCCAGCTCCAAGGGCAACGTCAAGCTCTCCAAGCCCCAGACCGTCTCTGGTACCTTCGACGGTGGTCTCAAGACCTACGGCCGCGGTGTTTCCTGCACTGGTCAGGCTGAGGGTGGCGACTCTGACGCCGTCTTCATCATCGAGAACGGCGGTACCCTCAAGAACGCCATCATTGGCAAGGACCAGATCGAGGGTGTCCACTGCAAAGGTTCCTGCACCATCGAGAACGTCTGGTGGGTTGACGTCTGCGAGGACGCTCTTTCCCTGAAGGGTGACGGTAACGCCCTCGTCAAGGGCGGAGGTGCCCAGTCTGCCTCCGACAAGGTCATCCAGCACAACGGTAAGGGAACTGTCACCATCGACGGTTTCCAGGTCGCCGACTTCGGCAAGCTCTACCGTGCTTGCGGTAACTGCAAGAACTCTGTCTCCCGCTCCGTTGTCATCAAGAACGTCAAGGTAAGCCACACCCACCGCTGATCCGACGAGCAAGAGGATTTAACAAGTCAACAGGCCTACTCTGGCAAGCTCCTCGCTGGTATCAACCCTAACTTCGGCGGCACTGCCACCATCTCCTCCACCTGCGCTTCTTCCGTCAAGGAGATCTGCGAGGAGTTCAAGGGCACCACCCCCGGCAACGAGCCCAAGTCCGTCTCCAAGGGCCCCTCCAGCTACTGCAAGTACACCGCCTCGGCCATCAAGTCCTGCTAAGCGCTTTCGCTTTGCTCGACAGTTTGTCTTGGTCGTGCTACTACGACTCACAATGGGATCACAGGCGCTTGATGCAGCATGGCACGATTTGATGCATTCGATACATTGGAAGCTTTTCAAAGCGAATTCTTGTTTATGTGTATATATTTATTCGAACTCAATACTAGAAAGGCACATGCCGCGCATGTGATACGTCGTTTTTGACACTTCATGATCCGTATTGCCAACTTCGTAACAGCAGTGTTAAAAATCACCTCCCCTAACACAACGTTAACCCACTGATCCTTCCTGCCGTCGGTCTCCATGTGGGAACCATGTTCGCATCACGGAAAGGATGCTGTGCCAGCTGATGACATGGTCGCAAATTTTCTTTGGAAATTGCGTTTTGACTCGGTACTCCAATTTGTCCTCGATTTGGTCGGTGTGGCGTGTGACTGTGGCTGGAGAAGAGTACCTGCTTGGCTAGTGATGCATGTCTCGAAGTCGATCTCCCCTCACCTCACCTCACCTCTTGCCCCTGCGTAGCATTTCGTTGCTCAATTCCAACGGTCGTTCTCATCTTGCACAACACTGCGCGTGCTTACAGCGTTCCAGACCTACCTGTGATACCTCAGCATCTACGGCAAGTTCCACAACGAGGGTTCGTTCAGCCCGGTTTTACAAAAGCTCGGGATCGTCATGTCTTGCGAATGTCTCTGCAGGGCAATTCCGGCTTTATATAGCGCTTCACAGCAGCCGGTGAGGTTGTAATAACATTGCCGTCTCACCCGCGGATGTGGAGGTGTCTCAATGTGGTTCCGTTTTGCCGGCGGAACGGCTCACGAGCCAACGCAGGAACATCCGCATGAAACGCTCAAACGATTAAGGACTACCGCTTCTGTGCATGCCTATGTTGAGGTTGAATAAGCTTCCAGGCCCGCTTTGTTTGGCGTACTGGGTCGAGCCGGGACTGATGGTGGAAGAGCCGGGAAGGCGGAGCGGAGCGGGGTGGAAGCCATGAGATTGGTCTGCTGCATTGACCTGACTATACATCAGACGTCTGTGTTTGTTGGAGAGCATGCAATGTCGCGACTACATGTCCGGTGGAGAGTAAAGCCTATCTGCATGCCAGACTTCGACAGAACAGAACGGCCAGTCTCGGAGTATCGGAGATCCCGTGCGGTACAAGTCTCCTCGCCTATCAACGTCAGTCGACATCTGGACCACAACGAGTTGGTGTGCTCTTGAGCGATTGGCGTACCCTAGTCATCATCACTTGGGTTCATTACTGACTATCGCCCGTCAAGAAAGCCTGCCTCTTCATTGCGAAGCACTGGAATGATGTAGATCATTTTGTGGAGTCGCTTTTATCATTCGTCTTTATCTTTCTGATATATACGTGCAGATGGTGCATTGGTGCGCTCCTTTCTTTGCCGTAAGCGAGGTCTGTTGTATCATCTTGCCGTATTCCCGAAGAAGTGGCCCAGTGCTTCTTCAACCATCACATCTAGACCTCGTCTCGCTGATGATGTGCAGCGGAGCGGAGTGGAGATTGAAATCGTCAAGATAACCGCAACTGGGTGTATCATGTACCGTATTGGTCATATCATATTGGTCATCAAAGCTCAGGTGTCAAACTGCTACGGTCAGCACATTGCATCCAAGCAGGTCAAGGGACATGACTTACCTCCCACTTCTTGAACCCAGTATTTCTGTCCGTCGTCTTTGGCACTGATCTGCTTGCCATCTTGGGCTCGTTGTTCTTGACATACTCCTGGGCTAGTGATGCGCACACCTTCTTGTGTGTCTTGAAGTGCGCTTTCTGACAATCCTTGCCGCAGTACGATGTAGTATGGCACTTGTTGCAAGGCTTGAGGGCAGCGTCAGTCTTCCCGCACTGTTCGCAGGCTTCGGGTGCTTGAGTGGAAGATGAAGCTTCCACCTGTGGTTCTGCAGGCTTGTTAGCCTGATGCAATAGTGATGGTAGTGACGCGAGAGGCATGCCGGAGGTGGTGTTGGATTGATCAGCCATAGTTGTAGGTAGTATGCGGAAGCAAACAGTATACAAGACTACCTTATCGCACTGGATGTTCTTCAGATGCTTGTACAACTCACGTGAGCGCGTGCGCAATGTCTTTGTTGTGTTTCGCCCGCAGGCCCTTACGATTTTGCAAATGCAGGGGTCTTGTCAGAAGCGAAGTGAGCCATGCCTGATTTGGACTAGATTTCGAACATGCCGCTGAGATAAAGCCCTGCAGTAAGCAGGAGACGTTCTGTGCTGGAGACCCGGCACATGCTCGATATACGCTATTTGCGCATTCTGCAAGAAAGCGCTCGATCCCCAGCTATTGCCGCCAGCTGTGCAGCGTGCTTGCCACATGGGCGCGCCGTTGCCACTTGCTGCGATACTGTGGACCGCGGCGAAAACCCTGACGCCTCAACACTCTGTAAGGTAGGTGTGAAAGATGTTTATGATGCTGCACATGGTAGGTAGCTCGTAATGATATAGGCAGCTCTCACCACATCTGCAGTACCCTTCTCTGAGGGTCTCCACTTTGGCGAGTCGAGCATGACGTGACGGTAAACAGCCCTGCCAAGGTAGCCTTCAAGTACTCTCGAAGTCCAAGCGCTGCAGAGTGTTCTATGACCTAACCTTCTCTTGCCGTCGACTGACATTGAAGACGCCTACTTTGACAGCTCTCGAGCTCAGCCAGACCGCTGGCGAGCGACAATAGTCATTCATTGTAAATAGACATAACGATCAGACCCCACTGTCTACACCGAAAGCGGCAAGCATCTCAGCGCGATCTTCGTACTTCCCAGATCTACCTGGAGGGCCGGAATTAGGCAAAAGAGTTGGATTTTCCGAGCTACCTCCTACCAGCTCGTTCGCAATCACACCGGCAGGCGCGCAAGCACCAGCCGGCGCATCGACACCAGGATGGACCACATCTAGAACACAGATACTGGGTGCAGGATATATGATTTCTATCGGCTAAGCTATACCGGGATGGGCAACACCAAACTCCTTGCAGATGCGCCCGCTCATATTCCCTGAGACGGCCTTATCTGGACATCTGGCTCCATGCACACGTGGGCAGGCGTTCTGGTCCTGATGATCACCTGCGGCGCACAGCTCGTGGACAATGTCTTCATGACTGCTGTCAATTCCTCGCTTCCAGAAGTGCAAGCGGAGTTTGGCGTTACATCTGGCGACCTTCAATAGTTCCTTTCTGCGTATATGCTCACATTTGGAGGGTGTCCTCTGTTCTCTGGTATACTCGCGGACAGATGTGGCCGAAGATTCATCTTCAGTGCAGAGACGATCTGGCTCACCATCTGGACGCTCCCAAGTAGATTCGCAACGTCATTCATTCAGATCGCCATCTTCCGCGCACTGCAAGGTATCGACATTATCAGTTCTTACTTCGTCGCCTGCAAGCGCGTGGTAGCACTCACGGTTTTTGGTGCAAGCGATTCTGTCGGCTTTTGCGCAGGTCTCTGCTGTTCGGTGGCTTTGTCACAGAAGCTTTGGGCTGGCGCTATATCTTCTGCATTGCAGTTGCAGTAACGGGTTCGTTGGGACTCATCGGCTGCTTGTTGTTGCGCAAAGATTGCAAGGAAGGTAGTGCAAAGCCGAGTCTCGACTTTCTTGGTGCAGGGTTGTTGATTTCTGGGCTGATCCTATTCTCCTTTGTTATATCTAGCGGAGGCAAATATGGCTGGAATAGAGCCTACGTTATCGCACTGCTTGTGGTCTCGGTCATCATATTAGGTGTCTTTACGTACGTGGAGAAGAAGGTGCGCAACCCGATCATGCCGATGTTGCTCTGGAAGATCAAGAAGTTCGCGCCGTTATAGATCATCGATTTTGTCGTCTACGGCGCCTACCAGACAGTAATCTACTAAGTCATGCTCTAAGCGCAAAAGGTCACCAAGATGTCTGCCATCGCGACTGCGCTACGTTTCCTCCTGATGGGTGCTGCTGGTTTCCTGACGAATATGGTCCTTGCCAAGTGGATGAAGTACATGGATATTCGGTACTTGGTGACACTTGGAATGGTGATCACCCTCATCTCACCGGTCTCAGCAGACTTGATGCCAGCAGAAGATCCCAACTTCTGGCGCTACATACAGCCCACCTCGATCATGGTCGGTATCAGTATTTGCTACATTTGTATCGCGGACATCATGATCGAATCTGTGCCCACGAACGTCGAATCACTTTGCGGCGGCCTGGTTAGCACTGCTTTTCAGATTGGGTCAGGTACTAGCCTCGCACTTGCTGCAGCTGTTGTCAATACGGCCGATATCAAAAGAGGACACGGAAGCGTAGCAATACCAGACTGGCTTGTTCTACTATGTAGGATTGGCTCTACTCGGGCTCCTTGTCTCGTTGGGCGGCGTGAGAGGTCTGCGCAAGAGTCTTGAAGAAGCTCAGGTACACTGAGGCTTTCGTACGCAAGAGATCGGTTCAGAAGAGGTCCAACAATAACAGCCGGCAAGCATCTCCCTCCTTGGCCTCGATCGTGCGACATATCTTTGACTATTTACTTGTCTCTGTCATCTCAGTTGCGCTGCTCGTATTGCATGTACGCTGGCACGCTGTGCGTTTATCTGATCCTGAATGTCGCACAGGCTGTGTGTAGTTGTTCACGTGACTCTGGCATCGTTTGCTATACTTTGTTTTGCACCCGCACCATTGCATCGCTGCTCCTCAAACTCAATTCATACAATCACTCAACTCACTGCGACCCTGCTCAAGTCATCACAACGTCTGATCCAAATACGGTCTAGCGTATCATTGTCACTGGCCAGGTGCCCTCCTTACGAAACACTCCAGTCAATCACCCCTGCCTTATCTTCCAAGCCGTTCGAAAACATACGCCTACCTATCTAGATCTTTGCTTCTGTCGTCAGGTATTTGCGGAGCGCAGTTCCCATAGGCGAGCTACTTGATTTGCGACTTGTATCCAGTAAGACTCCCTTGCCTTCATCCGTGACTTGATGTGTCACAGGTGCTAGACACGTTCAATAAGGAAATATTCAGGCCGCTACCTCAGTCTGATAAGCTCTACCCTCGTAACGTTAATAACCTGTTGGAGCCTGACCGCATCCCACGCAGTCTGCGAAAGACTGTCGAGCAGGCCGCCCGCTACAAGAAACGCAAAACGATGCCATTGCTGGTCCTTCCGCAGAAGAGACCAAGAGGTTTTCTTATGTGCCATCAAAGCCGTGGTTGTCGAAACTACAAATCCGACGATGATGAGCAGAAGACTTTCACGGCGACGGAGATTGTGGTCGCACGAGCGTCATCCGAAGCCTTTTGAAGTCGTATCTGGTAGTTCGTATGGAAGGCACTGAAGGTCGGCCATGCCTACTGTCGTGGTTCATCGAAAGATCTGTCAATCATATAATTGAGCACAGGGCCGAGTGGACAGCGTCAGATCGACAGCAGATGTTCACGAACATGGTCGATGCCTTCAACGCCGACCTCCTTGGAGGCCGTTTCACCCACGATAACTTCTCCACCCTTTTCGACTTGCATGGTCTACAATACTGGTCTCCTTTGTATAATGCCGCTAGTCTAACTGTCTATCCGAATGCCGAGCATGCGCTTCGTATGTTCTATCTGTTTCGAATCGCTCATTGTAGCGCTCAACTATAGAACCACGATCCGGATGCAGTCCAGCGAAATCTTGTCATCGAAATCTTGCCGAACCTCCAACTGGGCCAGAGTATGCACGCCTATTCATCATCGACGCATTCAACTTAGCGATGAGCAGTAAGAACGAGAATATCCTTTGCGCGTTCCTTACATCGGAGACTGGAAGACTACTTGGATGTTTGACTGTTTCTGATCGAATATGGTGTGCAGCAAAGCAGGGCAAGCGAGATATCGCCATCAAGTCTTTGAATCGGGTCCTCGCTGTTCGAGATGTCTACTACGACAAGATAGTACAATTGGCCTTCCTGATTCTGCAAGGTCTTGTACGGTCTGGTCAATCGACCCTTTTTGGTCGCACCGTAATGGATAAGCTGATCAAGTGTAAATACGAAACAGATGTCCTCGCTCTGTGTAGGGATATGGACCTGAATGATTGTACTAAGATCTGGCCAAGAACTCATGCAGTAGGCCTTGATCTTTGGTAACGAGCTTGTAGATGAGCGAGTGCAGATGCATAGGTTTCTTTTGTTCAGATCTGTATTTGTCTTCAAGTCCATTTGTACAACTGTAGAAACCAAATGATACACAACGTTCCCACAGCGGTCGTCGCGGTGTGATCGAAACATAGTCAGATGCATACTTGCATGCCACTTGCGAAATCGTCAGTCCGTGTAGGGGCTGAAAGGGCTGGCATCCGAGGTTGAGCGGAACGACGATCCATCAGTGTTGTAGTATGTTGGTATCTAGAGCGGTGAGCGCCAGTCTGGTAATCAATGCGCTGCTACTTACGTCCCAAGTCCCGTCCTTCAAGCTGTTCAGAAGATCGCCCTCCAGCCGAAACTCATACTTTCGATCAAGTACAAACCTCAGTCGAAACCCTGCGAGTGCTGCTACTTGCATTTTCGGAAACAAAATTGGCAGTGCACCAACGAAGAGCTCCCTTCTATCCTCAACACACTTGGCTTCTGTCGAAAACTGGATGCAGACATTGGATCCGGACTTCAGCTCCTCGAGCCCCTCTAAGGCTGCTCGTAGCCTCTCTGGGGGCTTAGGCACGCCAAAGATGTACGCGCGAAAAGATCCGCGATCGTGCGTTATTGCGCTTAATCGGATCTCAATGCTAGACACTAGCTCTTTTGGCGGAAACCCCAGTCCCAATTGATCGGTGTTCAGGAATTTGCCAATCAAGCCTTTCCCATCACCGAAGACGAAGGTCGATGTGCGGTAGTAGTTCTCGCTGAGTTCTCTCACAAAGTGCGAGTCAACATAGCTTGTATTCCAAAAGTGCTCAGGGAAGTGCAAGGTCCTCCAGCGTCCCTGATCGTAGGAATAGCACTTGGTTATTGGGTCCGGAGTGGAACGGAAGTAATCGCTGTCGATTCGTTGCTCCTTGGTACTCAGATGGCGGTAGACCATGTCGCGTAGCTCACGTGGGAGCTTAAGCATGAAAAGATTCGTCAAGGTACGGCATTCTGATTTGGCGAATGCTTCGAGATTGAGCCGGGTATCGGCTGCTTCAATGGCAAGGTCATGTTCCAGGGCGTTGAGGCGCTGTCTTAGTGCGTCGATGCGGGCTCTGCGCGCACTCTCGACGGACAGGCATCTGCATAGAGGTATCAGTAATCAGTCTCCACGAGGGAAGGCTGGTTTCCATACTCGAATGCTCGTTTGTGTAATATCTGTCGCGAATCAGGACGGATGAGAAGTGCCATACTGATCTTTTGGTCGTAGATATGGAAGCGATCAAGGTTGACTTTTCAACTACTCTTGCTTGATGGTCCATCTGAGTACTGTTTTGTAGCCCACTCAGGTGCTCAGCCCAGCGTTGCAGACAATGAGACCGAAACGGCGTAGGCGCCTTCGATCGATCCAATCAAAGCTCCAAGAAAAGTGGGTCGACGCAGTGCAGATAATCGATGCTTTAATGACCTATGGAGAAGTTCTAAGTCTAAGAGACATTCTGTCACAATTCCGCCCCCACGAAACAGTTCGTGCAACAAACGCCTCACTCCGACTTCGATTCGGTTGTCGTGCATCACGTGGGCAAGACATAGCTTCACCGCAACATCGCCTGCGAACTTGGCGGGAGTACCCAAGTAGCAGAGAGTTCGCTTTTCTCATCATGTCAAGACACGCGCGCTTCGTTCGAAGATAGGGCGTTGTGTCCGCAAAGCACGACGCGTAGGGTGCGTGTCGTGATGGTGGTGAGGCAGCAGCGGTACGGTCTTGGGCATGATGAGGGGGGGATCTGAAGCAGTGTAGGGCGATGAGATTCGAAAGAATCGAACGCAAGCATAGGACGATGTCGAGAGATCTATTCAAGGTGATTGATGTGAACCATAACACTTGGTGCGATTCTAGAGTCTAACCCTCCGGGCGCTAGCGTATCCACTGACGCGTCGCGTCTTTCATGCAAACGATCGGCGGGACCGTCCGTCAACGCCATCATGCAGATGCAAGGATTATTGAATGCGTCTGTAATAATTGTCGAAGCCAAGAAGTCGATCCATCAAAATATAAACATGCTAAGAAGTAAATGCAGTCCCAATCCTTTTCCACGCCAGTACACGCCAACAACGCGTTATCGCCCTCATCAACATCGGTGTTGATCCTCTACGAGCACTTGGTAACGCTGGGAACGTTGGCGCAGCTACCATAGGTCTTACCACCGGTGATGGCAACATTTGACCAGGTCCAGCCTGTGCAAGACGAGCTGCTACCGCAGGTGATGACGACATCGTAGCCTGAGCTGGAGACGGCACCGGTGCCAGTGATGTTCTCGACAACAAGGCCGGTGATTGGGATGCCGGTGCCAGCTGTGCCCTTCAGGTCACCACCGTCGTAGTTCTGCTCAATGAGAGCACCATACCTGGAAGCGGCAATCAGCAGGGAGACCAGCAAGGACGGGAGAACGATTGCTTACTTGGAGATGTTCTTGAGGGTGATCTTGTTGTAAGTCACTTTGTTGATCTTACCAGTGTCACCGACGGAAGCCTTAACGCGAAGACCGTTGACTGAGTTCTGGATGACATTGTTGTAGAAGGTGACAGTGTCGACGGTATTGTCAGAGCGACCACCAACAGAGCCAATCGACAAGCCGTGACCGCCGGAGCAGAGGCCGTTCTGGAAAGTGATGCTCTGCATGCGACATTAGCAGCTAGTCAGTGGAGACTTAGGGTGCACTCACAGTCCCCGAGTTGACAGCAACGCAATCATCTTGATTATAGACCTTGGGTATGTTAGCAAGGTGTCCACTGGTATTATTGATTGCTTAAGACAAACCAACCTTGGCGCCGTCGATGACGATGTTGTTACTGGATCCAATGTCGAAGCCATCGGTGTTGTGGCCAAGGCTGCCAGTGTCACCAGCGGAGGAGTCAATGGTCATGTCGGTAATGGTCAGTCCGTCGCAGCTGGCAATGCTGACAGCCTGAACAGGGGTGTTCTTGATGGAGATGCCTGTGACGGTCGAACTTGTCAAGCTATGGAGAGAGAGGAACTGCAATAATTAGCATCGATCGCTGCGCAACATCGAGTAGCATGACATACCTTGGGCTTGGTCTTGCCACCGTTACCGCCCTCGCCATCCCACCAACGAGCGCCATCAGGGTTGAGGATCGCGCCAGACGCAGCCTTGACGGTAATCTTGTTGCCGCCAATATTCAGGAGAGGGCCAGCCCACTCCTCGTAGCCCCATGTCGTGGTACCTTCAAAGATCACAGTAGTGTCATCGGCGAGCTTGGAGAGATCGAAGGTGGTGCCAGAAGGAACCGCCACATTGTTCAACACAATGGTGGCGCAGGCAGTTTGCGACTTGGACGCAGATGCGGCGCCAGCAGAGCCTGAGAAGGTGCAAGAGGTGGCTCGCTTAACAACAGCCGCTTCAGGGGCAGTAGTTATAGCTGGAGCAGCTGGGGCCGCAATCGCAGATGCGGCGAGCGATGCAGTCAACGCAACAACAGACAAGAACTGCATTTTGAGGGGGATGAAAGCTTAATGGTTATTAGAAGAGGCTTGGCTGCTTGGCCCAAATGCTTGGTTTCCATCGATCATTATATCATTATATAGACCTTGGTGAGGGAGCAATCTCATTCGCCTACGCAGCCCTAGACGCGTCGTCGCAATCTATCTGGGACCAGATTCTCCAGTGCGCAAATGAGGCGGGCCTCCAGCTCCCTCCAATTAGTGAACATTGCGTCGTCCGTGGTGCCTCCTGAACATGAGTTCGGTCGAATCATTATGGACGCATGACTCTGGAAACGAACATGTAGGAAGAAACGATACAAGTGGCAGTGCTCTAAGGTATAGCGTTGTGGGGTATCTCATTCCCACCAATCATCAATTCTCCGTGCATGAAAGCACCCGATATTGCGAATACAAGTCTGGGGAGAACCTGGGGATTACCAATAGCCGAGTTTTATCCCTGTTTGCTCCACATGCGTGATTACTGGGAACGGTGACTGCGTACAGATACTTGCGTAGCTCAACCTCACTAGGTGCAGGAGTATGCGCTGACTGCAGAGGACACGAAGACACGCCTAGTAGGCTAATTGCCGCTAGTTCGATTGCTAAGGTGCCATGATCCAGCGTGTTTCAAAAAGAACGTGTACCGATCGAGACGCCGCGCTATGCTTGAAGGGAAGATAAGAAACGCGCGATAAACAGTTATGAGTGACTCGAAGTCGAGGTCGGTATGATAGTCGAAGGAGGTGCATGCAGACGCGGCGTCGTGCTGAACTTGGGATGCGATCGTGAGCTTGCTGACCGGACAGGGTGGGCGAAAACGTCAAATCTGTGCGAGGTCGCGGGATTTGGCAGGGTCTGCCGCGACGTGACGCGAGTCACATCATCTCCGGTCATCATCCAGTCCTCTTGGGTATGATGTGTAACAGATAACGAGGCGCGCTGTGATGCGGATTGCAGAGGCGTGTAGGGAGATGTGCCTCGGGGGAACAACGAAAACCTGGGGTTCGTCACCGACCTCGTAGGCGATGAAGCGCGGCTAGAGTAGCATGAGCTTGAGCTCGATGGATCCAGGCTACCCAACAAGGCGAGGTACTCAAAGGGCTCTGGTGCGTTCATTGTAGCTGCACTCGAGAGACGCGCTTGTGCTGGAGGCTCAATGGGCGACGGAGCGAAGCACATCGCAGTCTGCAGGCTGACCATGTCAAGAGTTTCGTCAGAACCGCTGTCGTAGATGGTTCCCGCCACGCTCATAGTCCTTGCCCCCCGGAGTTCTAGGACCTCAGTCGTGACCGACGGCATTTGAAACGTCGAGATGGGCGGTGGCAGGAAGGGACTGATTGGGCCAGGGCTTGGTATACGTGGCGATATGATCGAGACTCTCGCAGGTTCTTTGATCAAGCTGGCAGACGACTTTGGAGACTCAAAACGAATGGTGGCCTCCCGTTTCCGTAGTCGATTCGGCGACTGGCCAAGTGGCTGACTAGACCTGGATCTCGCAGCCCAACTCGTTCGCGAGTGAGATCGCCAGATATTGCTCTGTAGGCTCTTGAAGAACGGTACCATATACGGGATACATGCAGTACATATACTAGCACACACATGCACTTGTGTGCATACTGTGCTGATCCAAAGATCAAATTCGGGATTTCCATGTGGCGTGACTTGGTACAGATATACTGCGCGAACAAGAGCAGCTGCAACGACAATTAGACGTGGTGCAAAACAGGCTACGACAGCGACTTTTCGAGACGTGCGGACCCTGAGATGTGCGACTAGATCCACCGAGAGCATGACGATGAACAGCTCTGTCGACATATCGATTGCACAATACACGACCCAAAATATTCGCTGTCGCGGTCAGCCTTAGTCGAAATTGCCATAAGTAATCGTTACCCACCATGTTGAAACATCGTAATGTCATCATCTCCCAAGGTCGTGGGAAGCTGCACTGAAAGGCAGCTGCGGTAAGTGATGCCAAGCTCCACAAGAAGATGGAGATACCAAAGCTCAGGACAAACATGCGGTGAGTCCGCAATACAACAACATTGTAGAAGAGCACAACGATCGATAATTTCGAAAAGCACAAGGAAGAAACGTAGAGCAGCTCGGATGCGTAGTAAGCTTTCATGATGGCGTTTGCTCTATCGACAGATAAGAAGCCCAGAGCGCCGAAGCCTTGTGACGTGAGCAGCAACGTGGTCACCGATAGACCGACTGCAAATGTCTGTTATTGTCAGCTATGTCTCTGTGAATGGTGCTCACGCTTACTGTAGCTAGGAGGATGAAGAGGTCATCCAGTGTCAATTTGCGGAATACAATCGCCTTCATGATCTGGCGTGCGACGAAGAATAGCACAAACGTTCCGGTAAGAGCATACGTCGCTATCTCGACGGCACTGGATTTATCCTCACGCAATCCACTCGTACGCAAGCCCATCTTTACGACGTTGGTTTGTCGAAGCCGGTGCGAGAGTCGTGTTTGAGCTAGGAGATGTTGTAAAGGGGTGGGCTTCCAGCAAGGCTTGCAATGACAGAGTGCATAAGACGGATGAAGTCCTGAGTGAGTGGCAGCTGTAGTTCTTACAGTAGCCATTATGGATGATCTGCCGTGCCTGTAAGAATAGGGTTACCCTTGGTATCGAGTAGGTGACCGAATCGTAGTGAGACGCAGCCATAGATCCCCGAGGGCGCCTCTCTGCAGGGCTGCTGCGGCTCTTGCGCCCGCAATCGAGGTCCATGTCATCGTGTGCAGCGCCGCAAGATGTCAAGTCATGCACGACTCGAATCTAAACTTAGTGCAGTGAGCAGCCAGCGCAAGGCTGAGTGTGGGCGAAACGCTAAAGAAGCACAGCCAACGCTCACACGGCTAGCTTATCACCTGGGTAACAATCGCATTTCACAGCTCACCAGCACTGGTGACTGGGTGCATGTTCTATAATTCTTCGACAACACTTATCTTGAGTGAGTCACAAAACGATCCTGGCAGCATGCTTTTGTTGAAGTGTTGTGTGATGGAAAGCGGATGAGATTCGTTCTCGGTCACCGAACGAGGGGCTGAGCTGGAACTTTCGCCGAAGCCTCGCCGCGTGACAAAAGCCGCAATATCGCAGCCAAAAGATACGACGGTAAGAAGTTCCTCCATGCGGAACTGAAAGCTGAAGCGCAGTCGCGAGGAAGACACGCGGGAAGGTCGCCTCGATGTTGAGTGACCGACGCGTCGAGGGGAAAACGCGTGGCTGGTGGCGGCGTCAGCCAAGGCGGCTCGGTTGTTGCGCGCAGCTTCCCGCCCCGCGTGGGGTTGCTTTACCGAGCCTCACACCTCGGAACCTCAACCTTGCGGTCTAATCACCCAGTGCGATGTCTATACATCCTGACCTGACGTAGCAAAGTCAGTGTTTTTAACGGCATTATGCACTCCATAAGCAGTCTGGTCTTCCTGGCTTCGGCCGTGGCGACCTTGATCGCTGCAGGAGATGCATCAGCACCAGACCAATTAGCACCATCGACACCTCAATGTGCCTCATCGACCTTCCTGAAAGAGCTGCAAGACCATGTTTCTGGGTCAGACATTGACATAGTCTCCGTCTCAGCGACGCCACAGCACGACTTCACCAGCATCAAGGGCACACCCATGCAGCCTGCTTTGAGCGGGCTCAGTTTCTGCCAAGTCAGGACACACATTACACACCGAGGCACCAATGACAGGGTCTTAATCGAAGCATGGCTTCCTCTTACCTACGAGGAGTGGAACGGCCGATTTCAAGCCACGGGAGGTGCCGGTTTCGAGACTGGCATGTTTGGTGCCCATCTTGGGCAAGCTGTTCGAGATGGCTGGGCTGCTGTGTCGACCAACGGAGGGTCCGGTAGCGACGACAAGACACGAGTCCAAGATGGAAGCTGGGTCTTGAAGAATAGTACCGACGGTGCTCTTGACTGGAACCTGCTGCACAATTTCGCGTCGCGCAGTCTCGCTGATCAGATCAACATTGGCAAGGCCATCACGAAACTTTATTTTGGCAAAGCACCACATCACTCGTACTGGAATGGTTGCTCAACAGGAGGAAGACAAGGCTATATGATCGCACAGAAACACCCACACCTCTTGGACGGCATTCTTGCGGTCGCACCTGCAATCAATTTCGTCAACATCGTCACTGGAGACTTCTGGCCTCAGCTGGTCATGCAGCAGCAAGACACGTTCTTATCTAACTGCGAATTCGAGTACTTCAGACAAGAGGCCATTGACCAGTGTGACATGCTGGACGGCGTACGCGACGGCATGCTCGAAGACCCTGACGCCTGCGATTTCGACCCGTTTGCGGTTGTGGGAGACAAGATCGAGTGTGATGGAAAACACGTCGATATCACGCTGCAGATGGCGACTGTCGTTGATCACATTCTCAAGGGACCGAAACAGGTACCATGGGGCCCAATCTTTCATGGGCTCAGTCCAGGCGTGCGTTTCAAAGACCTAGCAGATATCGATATTGCTGAAGATGGCACAAGATCACAGAAACCTTTTGGCATCACTCAGAGTTGGATGAAGAACGCGATACTCAGGGACCCTTCTGCCAGGTTGGATCACCTCGACATTACCTCGTATTTTGGCCATTGGGCACAGGCGAACTATGAACTAGGTGGCTTGCTCAACACTGCTGATCCAGACTTGACGCTTCTGAAGGCTTCTGGGACCAAATTACTTACGTGGCACGGCACCGACGATAGGGTTATCCCCTACAAGAACACTATCGACTACCGCAAGAGAGTCGAGGGTGCTATGGGCGGTGCACATGAAGTCGATGCATTCTATCGATTATTCCTTGCGCCTGGTGTTGAGCATTGCGGTGACGGTATTGGACCTATCCCTTATTCTGCTTTATCAACATTGGTCGACTGGGTTGAAAATGGCGAAGAACCGGAGATTCTTGCAGCCGAAACAACAGACGCGAGAGGCGAGGCTGTGTCCAGAGATCTGTGTGCTTACCCGGGTGTATCGAAATATATGGGGCTTGGAGACGTGAAGAGAGCCTCAAGCTGGAGCTGCGTTGGTGGAACAGAGAGGCCGGAGACTGTGCTACAAGATCAGGCCAGCGAGCGCATAGGAAACCTCTTGGGTGGTCTTGCAGATCGCTTCGAGGGGCTGGGGCTTGGACTGAGCATCGGCTGAACAAACACACTCCCTGTGTAGCAATCAAAATTGTGCATCGCTCACTGCCTCATTCAAGGGGCCGTCGACAATCGTAATTAGACGTGATCAACACAATCTCCAGCACTCGTCGTCATCTCAGTGTTTCGACCCTTTCTTCGTGCTGCTGATCACTTATTTTCTTATCACACACCATCGAACGGCGCGTCGCTCACCTTATACCATCGTTACGGTACTTCCCGGTCCGACGTCCGGCAACAGTTGTTGCGGTGTTGGAGAGCCAGGGGTCGTGAAACATACGTGTTGTTTCAAGATCTTCGGCCCGCGCGCGGTGACTCCCGGAATCCGAAAGCCTCGTCCAATCGCGCCATGTGGGCCGGCTGAGCCTCCTCCCAAACTCCTCGTTGTCTGTGATGCGCGACCCTCAACACCTCTTTCGAGCATGCACACATCGTCAGACCGCCTGGCTGTCGTAATAGGGGATCAGCGCCGTGTTCACACGTCAACAGCTGAACGGACCTTGCTTACGACGCATTGCGCACACAGAGCGTTCTTCATGCCGATCAGTAACTCCCAAACCATTCAGCCGCCACATCCTCTCTGGGACCATAGCATCCGTGAAACATCATAGGCGGCTGTGCAGATCTGGCCAGATGCTTTCAAATGCAACGTGCGCTCCGTACCCGCAGGGAACTTTGTTCTTGCCCAAGCACAACGTGTAAAAAGCTTGTGTGAGCTTGTCTCCCAGAGCAAGACACCGTATTGGACAAAACCATGACCAAGCTCGTGGGTCAGACATCTCCAGTCACGGGACCCACACGGTGGGCGAGTTGACGACGCTCGGCACGTCCTCGTACACAGATACAGCATGGCTCGTGTGGAAAGTATATGTATAACGATGTGCATTGGGTTGCAAGGCAGGCAGGTCAACTCCGCTGCTTACGCCGCCTTGCTGGACGAGGCTGTCCGATCACACGCAGTCATTACGACCTTATGTTCTCTTTGCTTTGTTCTTTCTAACGACGATAATCCTATTCCACGACTTACGAGATGAACGCCTCCGCCACAATACGTGCCTCCTATGTGCGAGCCACTAGGATGAGCATGATGCCTCCACCACTCCCACGACCCAGTTCGGTCACAAACACAGTCGCCGATCTTGAATCACGGCCGGCGAACAGCGAGAAGCTCAAGGACTTTGTCCCCGTCAACCACCTCGAACATCGCGAGAAGTGCGACCTCGAGCGCAACAAGATCTACATCTACGACGAGCCCTATTCGCCATCATACCTCGAATGGGAAACTGGATCGTTCAGCGCCCGCCTGAGAAAGATGTACACGATCTTCCCCTACCGCGACCCTATTTGGCTCGTTGCCGTTATCTTTGCATTCGGCAGCCTTGACCTGGTCATAAATGCATTCTTCGACCTCATCCCTCAGTTGGACGAAAAGCTGCAATTTAAAACCAATGAGAGAGTCGCGATACCCACTACCGTTCTTATCGGCTCAATATTTTTCTTCGTAGCTGGCATTTTCGACACTTTTGGTGCGCTGAACGCCGACCGCGGCACCCTCGATACCAACAAGGAGACGCACAAGGTCACCTACCGCCCTGCTCTTGTAGGATCGCCGGAGTTCAAATGGATCCCTTCCTGGGTCAAGCTTTGGGACCTCACGATGACGAGTCTTGCTTTCCAAGCTGGGCTCATTGTGCTCTTTGGTGGCGTAATTTTCATGTTTGCTGGCATTGTTGACTTCCCGGAGTTGATCCCGGAAGAAGCGCCTTCATTCGCGGCTATCGTCTTTGGCCCTCAAGTCATCCATGGCGCGTTATTCTTAGTTGCCAATGCAATGCTGGCTATCTCGGAGCAGGAGAGGTGGTACAAGCCGAAGTGGTGGGACGCAGACTGGCAGGGTGCCTTCCTCAACACATTGGGTGGATTTGGGTTCATGATGGCGGGACTGTTCTTGTTCGGGAACGCCAAGCTATCAGCTGCTATAGCAGCGCTGCTTGGAAGTTGGGCTTTCTTGATCGGGAGTGTCATAAGGTGGTACGTTGTAATGGAAATTTTTTAGATGCCTTGGATAGAATAGGTGTCGAAAGTGCCATCTCAGTCGGTTCGCACCTCCCACTTTCTATCGATCGTGATGCCACCGGGGTCTACCATAGACAACGACCGCTCACTACGTCCATCTGACATCGCAGATACTTTGACTTGATGATCCGGCTTGACCGGCTGCAACTGGATCTCTGACGAGTTGTCGTTCAGAGTATCAAAGCAGCTCTTCCTGCCCTTTTTCGTCAAACCGGTATTGTCTTCGGTGTACTGTGAAGCGCCGTGACCAGAAGAGCGAGATTTGTAGAGAGGTCGGAGAAGCGGAATGCATGCCAACGCAATGGCCACAGCTGGTTCGAGACCTGACAAGATGGTCGCGAGAACGCCACTGTACGTCATGTCGGCAAAATCGAGATCGGGAAGTAATGTCTGGCGATAGATTGTGATCACCCATGTACTATACGTGCATCAGTACAGAGATTATGAGTAGTGGAGTTGTACGCTTACCCGACACCGATGCTGAGCAAAGCCATTGAAAGTGCTTTCTTGCGCGTCTCGAGATTGAGGCGATAAAGATATGGCATCGGCAGCGCGATGAGAAAGATGTCGGTAATGATGTTGATGACACCCATCGAGAAGTAGTAGTCGATCTGACTACCGCATGTGCCAGGGACCGCGAAGTTCCAATTTCTGGCGAGCGGCTGGCAGATCAAGAGCCCACCTACGATATTGCCAACGTTCCATAGGATGATGAAGAGTCCGATTGCGCGAGCCCATCGTGTCAATGAGACGTTTGGTATTAGCGCAGTATACATTAACAGTACTGAGAGCTTGCTGAAGCAGACAGTAGCGTTCCAGAGCAATGCGAAGGTCATGATGCCCTAAGAAAATTGTTAGACATGGCTTCTGCATATTGCCCAACAGTAGACTGACCTTGAAGAAGAACGTTGCGGTTCCTGCTCCGAAGCGTTGATACACCTCAACCGTATGGAAGCCAAACCCCCCATAAGTGACAAGTAGCATATTGCATGCTTGAAGTGCCGTATTGAACAGCTATGGGCCAAGTCAGTCTCGGATCGAAACAGAAACTCTTCAGGTTACTCACCAGCGCGACGACGATGCAGTAATCACTATAATCAATTCGGGTGCCCATGTGCTTCGCAATCAAACGTAGCACTACGAAGACTGCCGCAATGGAGATGGATATCGCGGATGCTGCAAGTAGGCCAATCCGGCCGTTATTGAAAGCTATAAGGTAGTGCAAGCCCCATCAAAACTGGAAAGATCGAACCACTGTCTCCGAATGGGTGATTTTGTGATTGAGCAGGGAAAAGTTGCAGTCGTGACCGGAGCCACGGTATGTTTTCCCACTCGCACGTTCCATTGCTGTGCGCTCAACAATCTTAGAGTGGCATTGGCTCTTGGCTAGCTGCGCACCTCCATGGTCGCGGATATCGAGTCGTACTTTGCGGAAGACGTACGAAGGAAGGACATGAGGTCGTTTCATCCCTCGATGCGACTGGCAACTCAGCCATCTTCGTACAATGCGATGTTGGCTCGTACAGCTCGCAGACGGAGATGTTCCAGACGGTTTGGAAGAAGTGGTCACGTCTAGATATCTTCGTCGCGAATGCTGGAGGTATTGATGGCGACTCGAAGTACAACTTCAGCCGTCGTGATGCAGCTGTCGACGACCTGCCCCCGGAGCCAAACACGAGCTGCACGGATGTTGACTTCAAGGGCGTGATATATGGTACAACACTTGCCACTCATTTCATGCGCCGAAATCCCCAAGTTAAAGGAGGTAAGATCATCGTGACTGGTAGCATGGTTGGCGTGTATCCATGCGCGACATTTCCAGAATATTGCGCTGCCAAAGCTGCAGTGCATCAATGGGTGCGGACAGTAGGCCCTGTACTCCAAAAGAAAGACAACATCACAGTCAACTGTGTCATGCCTGGTGGTATCGAGACACCAGCCATGCCTGGTTTTAGCGAAGCTTTTCTCCCCCAGCAGATGACACTGCAATCGACCCTGATGTCTGGCTATGACCTATTCCTCGAAGACGAAGACAACAGCAAGACTGGTCAACTCATCGAAGCGGCTCACAGGGACCTGATACCGTGGGAGCAATCAGAGTACAAGAGTGGAGCCTTCGCGAAGCGAACACACGCAGTGTACGAACCGTGGTTCTCCATGCTTCATGGCGAGCGGAGTGAGCTTCCCGGCGCACTGCAGGGACCACCTTCAAGAGGGCCAAAGATCATTGCAGTAACGGGCGCGACGGGCAGTCAGGGGGGCGGTGTCCTGAACGTGATGAAGGGTGTACCGGGCTGGAAAGTTAGGGCTCTGACCAGGAACCCCACAAGCGATGCCGCGAAAAGATTAGCTGATTGCGGGATCGAGGTTGTGAAGGCCGACTTCGACGATGAAAGCTCCCTGAGACAAGCTTTCGACGTAAGTGCAGAAAATTCTCGATCCATGACGCTGCCTAACTTACTGGCTTTAGGGTGTCCAAGCCGTCTTCGTGGTCACGAATTGGTGGGAACACTTGTTCCAGGGCAAGAGCCAAGACGAGGCGGGCGAGATCGAGGAAGAGCAAGGCATGAGGCTAGCTCGAGCTGCTGCAGTAACTCCTTCGCTGGAACACTACATCTGGTCTACGACACCAAGTGCAAAGCGGAAGTTGAAGGGGAAGGTTCTGACACCGCACATGGACTACAAAGCCAATGTCGACGCCCGCATCAAGGCAGAGCTACCGCATCTCGCTGCGATCACGACCTATTTGTACTTCGGGTACTATCCCCAGAACATGGCGTTCTTTCCCCTTATTAAACCTATCGAATATGTAAGATCCCTCGAAGCTGCTTAGCTGAACATGCTGTTGGGAAGCTAACCCACCATCTTTGCACTAGCCCGGCAACGGCCAGTTTATCCAGACACTGCCAACCAAATCGAACGCCATAGTCCTCAACTCGGGTGACATGACCGTGAATCCCGGTATCTGGGTGCGACAAGTCCTGGCTACTGGTGCAAGAGCTTACGGCAAGTATGCCAATGTCGCGCTCGAGAAGTTGACGTTCCAAGAGATGATCGACATCTGGTCTGAGGTCACAGGAAAGAAGGGTGTTCTGATCGAAACGACCATCGAGACCTGGACGAAGTTATGGGGCCCAGCAGGCAACGAACTTGGGCTGCAGTTCAAATTTGGCGAGCTGTGCGATCCTTGGGAGGTAGACGAGACCTTCATCAGTCCTGAAGAGTTGTCGATCGATCAGAATGAGGTTGTGGGATTCAGGGGTACTATCGAGGGTCTGAAGCATCTCTTCTAGTCGCGATGTTGGGGAAGCTGTGCGTCGACCTCCGAGGTTGGAAGGTGATTACGTCATAGCATGATCTTTTTACGCAGCCACGACGCGTCGTGCCGCTCTTCACACTCCTCTGTACTCGAGGGCCATTAGACTTCGTCACAATTGCCAATGCTTTTCGTCCCATTGATTGTCTGAAACTTGGTGATAATGTCGTTGACCTTAGAGTCCGTGTTCAGCCTCGTTCCTCCGCTCCCTCGATCATCGATGCCGCACACGTGTCCTCTGCGATTAGCGGCCACTGGCATATAGCCATCACCAAGCTCAACATCGAGCCCACGTTTTCTCTCTGCCTGCAAACTTGAAGACTTGACTTGCTGCAATGTTGGCCTGCAAGGCTTTTAATAATCGCCGTCTGTGTCAGTCAACTTCTGCCCGAAACGAATTTGGGCTGCAATAGGGGTCAAGTGGATTTGAAGAGTTCGGTGTCCTTGGCCAAAAACAAAGTCCCGATTCCTGTCATCATGATGCTGCTGAAGAGTTCCCTCTGCACACATCAAGATACCAGTACATGGCTGTGAGACGACCTTCAGTAAACCCGAGCTACGATGCAACGCCGCTCCAAGATACAAAAGAAAGAAACTACTGGCTATAGAATCGTAGATCTTCAGATTTGGGAGTGTCTGGCGAAGTCCGTCGTTTGTGGGTGGTTTGCAACTTTCACTTCCCTTCACTGCACCAAATAAACTTGAATCCCGCTTGCTTATTTACGTTCTCCGCCCGATCCATAGCACCTTTCCTCCTCACAACATATGTCATACTCCCTTCTCGAAATTGGAATCAGTAAAACACTTGCACTATCTCAAATTATCCACAATGCTTCACCGTGCTGATTGTTGGGCCATCCCTCTCATAGCTCTGCGCCGGTTCAGCCATACCTTTGGTGATGCTATTCCCGCATTGCGGGCTCGTCCGATATCATCTTTCATCTCTCGCGATGGACGCGTGCTCCGAGAAGGGACTGTTGGTCTACAACGCGTCCAAGACCACGTGGATGAGTAACTGCAAGGTCGCCTCCATGCCACGGCAGGTCCGGTATCCAGGTTTGTCCCCAATTCCTGCGTCTCATATGCAAGTATCGCACGTGTGCCGTATGATTGGACTCTTGTTATCAGGTACAGGACGACTTTTGCCGTAACAGGAATGTGCGACAGTGGGCCAAGACACTTGCGCCGCCTGCCCAGCCTTTCACTTGGCAAGAGCGGCGGAGGCCACCACAGCTCCAATGTCATAAGAAGAACGGTCATGAACGAAGATCTTCCCCAGTGTCTCCGCCCTTTGCGCACCATCATTTGTCAATTTTGAGAGTGTAAAGATGAAGTTCCTCACCATATCGGGCGCATTTGCCCTTTCGGCATTTGCTGGCCAAGTCGCCGCGGAGGACGTGTTGTACAGCAGGCATCTCGCAAAGCGTCAGCTTAGTGGCGAGGACAATTACAACATCAGTCAGTAGCTTGAACAGACTCAATTGATACACTTGCTAATCGAATGATAGCTTTCTTCCACGTCAACGATGTTCACGCTCATTTGGACGAGTTCTCATCGTCAGGAACTGACTGCACTCGACCCGAGCGAGGCTGCTATGGCGGCTATGCTCGCATCAAGACCGTAGTCGAAGATCAGCGCCCCAACTATGATAACAGCCTCTGGCTGAACGTTGGCGATGAGTTCCAGGGTACTCTGTTCTACTCCTTCTATGGTGGCGAGAAGATTGCGGAGACGTTAAATCAGATGAACTTTTCAGCTATGACTCTTGGCAACCACGAGGTACCCACGCCAAATTTGAAATGCGCAATCATTGATGCTAATACAGCACAGTTCGATGGTGGTGACGAGGAACTCGGACAGTTCTTGGTCAACTTGACTTTCCCCGTCATCTCAGCAAACATCCACTCGCAGAATGAGAAACTCAACAAGACCATCAAGCCCTACCATATCTTCAAAGAGCACGACCTGGCTCTCATCGGTGTAACAACTGACGAGACGCCGAGCATTGCGAACCCAGATGAGTCGACTGTTTTCTCTGATGTTGTTGAGGCTGTTCAGGGCGCCATTGACGAGATCAAGTCCACAACCAACATCACTAGGATTGCTGCTATCACTCACATTGGCTATGAGAAGGATCAGGAGCTTGCTAAGGCTACCAAGGGTCTTCAGTTGATCATGGGTGGTCATAGTCACACCCTTCTCGGTGACATGGAGGATGCCGAAGGCAAGTACCCTACCATTGTCGATAACGCGGACGGCGATGAGGTCTTCATCGTCACTGCTTACCGCTGGGGCGAGTACGTTGGTGACATTGAGGTCACCTACGATCCACAAGGCAAGATCGTCGCCTACCGAGGCGCACCCATCCACATCACCAACACCACCAAGCAGGACGAAGGTCTTCAGGCTCAGATCGAGTCTTGGCGCGGTCCATTCGAGGAGTTTGCTGCTGAGGTGCTCGGCAACAGTAAGGTCGAACTTGATCAGACCACTTGCCAACGCCAAGAGTGCCTCCTCGGTGACTTCATGGCTGATGCTATGCTTGCTTACCGCAAGAACAATACCCAGGATGTTGACTTTGCTATCATCAACGCTGGTGGTATCCGTGCCACTATCGACGAGGGAGACATTACCCGTGGCGAGGTGCTCACTTCATTCCCTTTCGGCAACGCCATTGTCCAGATTGAGGTAGACGGAAAGTACCTCTGGGAGGTACTCGAGGGTATTGTGACCGGTATCAACGTCGCCAATGGCGAAGAGGTCACATCTTTCTTCCAAGTGTCCACTGGTATCAAGGTCAATTACAACCCTGAGAACAACAACGGCAGCAAGCTCGTTGCTGTCACTATCGGCGATCAGCCCCTCGACAACAGCACCAAGTACCAAGTCGTCACTCTCGACTTCATAGCCGGTGGTGGTGACAACTTCTTCACCCCTACGACAGACTTCGTTACTCTCGATACCCAGGATGAGGTCCTCACTCAGTATATCCAGGCGCAGACTCCTGTCAGCATTCGGCTCGACAAGCGCATTGAGGTTATCGGTGGCCAGCGCAACACTACAGGCGGAGGCAATGAAACCGCCAACGGCACCAGTCCTTCTGGCACCGGCAGTCCATCTCCTGAGTCTACTGGTGCTGCTACTCACCTCGGCTCTGGCATCGTTGGCGCTACCATTATCGCCGCCATCGTTGGCTTTCTGATGCTCTAGATCCCTGCGAAATAATGTATTCATAGAAGTTACCCGTCGCCCAAAGATGTAGGAAAATATAGAAACCTTCCGTCAAAAGTCACCATCAGCTACTGGCTCACTCATCTGCGTGACTTGGTATCGAAAATTCGCAGGTTTGCTCGGGGTCAAAAGCCGTTGCTTGTGTCACGTAGCGGAATTTGTTCGAACGCTCGTGACGAAACTTGATACCACTCCATATTACTAGTGGGTATACAAACGCTCATGATTTTATTTTTGATCGACGGCATAAGATGTGATCAGCAGCACATGAACTGTGAGCTCCTGCCTATTGTTTTATACCTCGCATGTCGCCCTCTCAGGTGTAACGACCAAAACCCAGCCTTTTGCAGATGGATTTATATACAGCGGTTATCACAAATTATATCTGACTTGAGATGGCAGAAGTCGTTCAGCATGTTTGCTACACTCCACTCGCGCTTTTGCCGGCGACGTACGTCATGGAACTATGCATCGTCATCAGGCCCAATGAGCCTCTCAGATCGACTCGAAACGATATAGCTTGCAGCAATAGCTGCAGCTCACCTATGTGCCTGCTCTGGATGAGTAGTACAAAACCATGAGTTGGTCACTCTCAGCCGTAGCAAACACTGTATGGGCAAGTAAATGCCCAGTGAATCTTTTGGGCCAGATCGTCGTGTATCAGGCGCACTGTCCTGTTATCTAGGACAGTGGAAAGTATCTGAAGGATCTCATTTCTCCATCAAAATAATCTGTAAGTTTTTCCTCGATGCTACGATAGCGGCGGGTGCTGTAAGTCGTATCACGCGCATCGAGTCTGCCCTTCACTTCGGGTGCACGCATAACGGTCCGAATTACGCGAAGCTCTTTTCACTTTAACGCACCCCTCTACACTGACAGTAGCTCGCCGGCATACGTCTTGGCCCAGCTTAGCGTCTTCACTACCTTTATGACCTGCGCAGCCTCGCCCTCGACAGTTTCTTCACCCACCGCAAAGCCAACCCTGCCTGTCAGTGACCAACACCCCATCATCGTTTCACATTTCTCGCCAGAAACAAACACGCCAGTACGTTGCTCGTGCCTCAGAATCTCACTGTTGCACCGACTGACCATGCCCTAACAGTCATAGTACGCGCTTCTAACCTCCAAGCCGTTGCGCGCCGGCCCTTCCAGCAAGCCCTCCGGCAAAGCCGCAGTCCCAATGGTGAAGTCGCATATAGACCCCATCAGTGCATGATGCTGGATATCCAAAGCGCCCATCGCTCTGAGCGTCGAGAACAGCTCAAATCCACGCACCGCAACTGGACCCCCGAGGCAGTTACCTTACCCAGACTAAATCTGCGCAATAACACCTTGCAACCTGGCTGGCGCGGCGCCGTATAGCTGCATCGTGCGAAGATCGACGTGGAGATCCTTCGCACAGAAGAACAGAGCCGTCAGAGCAGGTTCACCGCGTTACTAGCTCTGCACTATATGAGTCAGTCGGTAAGTTGCATGTCATTGCGTCGCCGAATCACACTGACACGGTGAAGGTCAATGCGGCAATTATCGTTCTCTACAGACTCATGCAATGCCTGGACATCGACTATGACAACCTGTCTCAGCTATTACAGGAGTTTGAGGACTACATGACGCCCACTTTCCCTTACTTCAAACTACTCCAACAACGAACGAAGCACCGCTTATACCAATACATCGACTTCGAGCACCAGATCGGCTGGAACTGGTGCGGTATACACAACTTGATCGCAAGCCTGGAGGTTCTTAAGGAGCGCGACGTGTTCTCGATTGCATCGCAATTCGCGCGCATTCACGAGACCTTGTTGGGGCTGGTGAAATCACTGGGTGTCCAAGAGGACATCGACATGACCGATGTAAAACTGGCGAAAATCGAAGAGATCGAAGACCTCGCCATATCTGATGCAGAGCTGGTTGTTCAATCGTTTTTGCCCGCCTCTCCATAGTTGAGTTACTCCACGGGTAGCTTTGGTCAATCAGGCTCATCAACAGCAAGCTTTGGTAGCTCTGCAACCTCCTTTAGCAGCTCTTTCCAGTCGAACGCATCTTCGACAGCACCTCCAGTCCCTGCCACCACACCTCCATTAACGCCGTCACTGCCACCACCAGCTGTGCCTACACCTGCACCTGCTGCCACCCCGGCGCTTGGCTCGCGCACTGTCCAAGCACCAGTTCCGCAGACTGTCCCAGCTGCATCTGGCAGCGGGACTACAACACCAAACACGGCAGCTCTTCCCGGCATACCCGCAACCATGGCAAAGCTCTTGGCCAAGACAGCCGCTGCGGCTGCGGCTGCGACTGCATCTAGCGCGGCATCCAACACGCCTGCACCTACTGCTGCGTCAGCAGCGACACCTGTCGTCCAAGCCTCCCATTCCCCATCGAAATCATTGCAACAGCAGCCAAGCCCGCCATCGCAGCCAACAGTGACTCAGCAGGCTGCACTTTCTCCTGATCCACAAGCTTCAGCAGCCTCCCAGCAAACTCTCGCTAGAGTTGTCGTCAACGGCGTGAGTGTTGTAGCCATCGAGGCTTGTCGTAGCAATGCCGATTTCATTGCCGCAATTACCGATACCTTCTTCATGTCTGGCTTCGAGGCCGCTTCGAGGCCGAAGCGAAAAAGGTGCTTGCCCACCTCGCCAACGGAAACTCGGCCAAGGTGACTCAGCAAGATTACACGGAGCTTCAGATGTACTTTTGTCGTCTGCTCATTAGGCTCCAGCCACAGCCCTGGTTCAACTATGGAGTCATCCTGAATGATCCAGACCTCGCGGCATGTTTTGCTTGTGATCATGCCCCAATCGATGCCCCCGACCGCGTCATGGACAAGTGTGATGATCTATTCGCTACACTCTCCGAGGACCTCCAAGCTTTGAGAGACAGGTATACGGTAGTCACTCGTATCCTTAGGGGTCAGGATCCTGCTGGCGTTCGGCGACGCGCACCACTTCGATCAAACTCAAGGGATCAAACTCAAGGGTCCCAGACGGTAAGTCTAGTACGCTTCATACTCTAGTGGATACCTCCTGATTTCTGAAGCAACCTCCCAATGAGCCACCAAGTCGCACTGGAGACGAAGCGATCTGCGTTCACACGCGATCTTCACATAGCTAGACGTCGTCAAAGGTAGTAGCGTCTCCACTCTGCCTCGCGGCTTGAGGCAAGCCTGCTTTCCTTGTAGCTGTCCGCGAGGACGCTCCGAGTTAGGTGAGTTTACACAGCCAGTTGAGAGTGGATCGAAGCGAAAGATAAGGCGGCGTATAGGTACAACGAATGCGCATCGAGGGTCAGACAACGAAGACAGCTCGAGAAGCAGGACAAAACTGGCTTGGGCCCCGGACGGAGCATTGAAAGTAGAAGAAGATGCTTGCCGAAGAGGCTTGCCGAAGAGAAGTGGAGGTTTTGATCAGACGACATGGATAGGTCCATGCGCTGAAGATGATGGTGGTAGATGAGCGACCGGAAGAACGATACGGCAGATTTTCAGAGATAGTACAGCACGGAGAGCTAGCTTACAGAATAAACTTCTTCAGGAGATTAGCAAGGCGCTCAGGCTGTTCAAGAGCCAAGCTGTGACCGCACTTTTCAAAGACTTCTGAGATGACGATGTTGTTCGCCGTACTTTGCATCTGCTCCTCCACAAGCGGGCCGAAGAATCTGACACAATCAGCTATACGTTCATCGTCGGTCGTAAAGACTTACTCTGGTGCGCCAACAGTCATGACTTTACAGTCCAGCTTCCCCTTGTCGATAATCTCCTGCTCAACATCCACATTCGCCCAATGCGCACGATACGTCTCCAGGATGCCTCGCAACCCACCCGGACTCTGCGAGCAACGCACCCACTCATCAACCGCCTCTTGATCCAGCGCACTCGGATTGTAGCACTCGGCCTTCATGAAGTGCGTCCAGAATTCCCTCTCCTTCCCCGTGATCAGCATTTCAGCCATATGCGGCATCCACAAGAACGGAATATGCCAGTTCCAAACCCCGGTCTGATTGTACTGCGCTTTAATGTTCTCACGCGTGAAAAACGATTGCTCTGTCAGTTGCTTGGATAGCATCATCTCGCAGAAACTCAGATGCGTGACGCGGTCGCGGTACAAACCTGCGGTGCAGAATCCGAAAGTCGCGCCGCGGTCTTCGCAGTGGATGGAGAACTGCTGGTGCCCAAGCAGAGTCATGAGCTCTGCCATGTCCTGCGCGTTGATACGGCCGTCGTAGCCGTCGGTTGCTGGGGGTTTGTCTGTGGCACCGAAACCCCGCAGGTCTGGGGCGATGATGCTGAAGTGTGGTGTCAGGCAGGGTAAGACGCGATACCAGTAGTAGTGGTTTTTCGGTGTGCCATGAAGAAGTAGAAGCGGCGGTCCTGAGCCTGCTGTGATGTAGTGCATACGGATGCCGTTGACTCTTGCCATGTGGTGAGCAGCCGGCTTGCCATCGTGATCAAATAATTCTGGCATGTTGGGGTGTGCTATCCTTCAGCGACTTTCTTGAGCTAACCTGATATTTTTCGGAGTGATTTAAGGACTAAAAGATCAGATTTGTAAGACCAAGTGATAACCTTCGGTCTGCTGAAGTATGAAGTTCGGCTACGCTATCATGAGGCTGCCCCACAGTTCTAACAACGTCATCATTCCTGTCTAGACAGTCTCGTGCCGGAACTGACTCCGTGCGGACATGAATTGTGAACAGATCAATGGCCCATCAAGAACCTACGAGCTCAGGTGGGGTACACTCATGTGAAGCATGCTTCCGCAAGGTAGACACGGCTGCCTTCAGCGGACGATTCGCCACGGTGATCGAAGGCATTGTTCAGCTACAAAGCGACATAGTTGTGGTGAGTCCGATTTGGACTGGGAATTGTGGTACGTTCTTTGTTTGTCGTGTTCTATTCCGAGCCACACGTAGGACAATGGCGTGAGTGAGGAAGTCGGCTATACGAGCCAAGCACCGCGCTGGCGCGTCAAAAACACGCTCGTGGGTACAGCAGCAAGTGGAATAGCCAAGGTGAGATGACAGAAAAACATTATGCGGGAGGCAGGGGCATACGCGATGCCGCAGGGTGCAAAATGTCGTGCTGGAGTGTTGAAGAAATTTGAAGCTGGAAGTACTACCGGTACCGACCCGTCGGTTTGATTGGGTTAGCGTGCAAATCGCGTCATCGAATGCTCGCAGCACTCCACCACGAAGCTTCGCACCTCTTATTAGAACGTCGCGGTATCATCATTCATATCTAACTATTTGTATGGTTTCGTTCAAAGTCGTGATCTATCTACCCCCGCGCATTGCGCCTAGATGTGGATCCATCTGCCCATCCAGGTCTCGACGATCTGCTTGGCCTCATCGACCAGACCCATATCCAACAGCAACTGCGAAGTGCCACGAACCGCCGAGTCAAGAGCGCTGAAGATCCAGGCGTGGGTATACGAAGTGTGCTCGCCGACGAAGATCGTAGACATCTCGGTCTTGTAGTAAGCAGGGAGGTACAACTCTTGCTGACCAACAGTGGGCGCGGCCCATGCACCTGCCTGGTGCTCGTCGACCTCCCAGCACTGACGATCATACGCGCCAGTCCACTGTTCGGTGGCGATGTCGCCGTGGACCTGGACCATCGCGCGCTGCACGTATGCCACGTGATCTTGGGTGCTCAGCGCTGCAAGGGAACGAGCGATGGTGCCAGAAGAGTACGAGCCAAGAATAACACCGGGTCCGGTGGAATTGATCTTGTACGCGGGATAGCAGACCGAGCCAATGCCGGGGATATCGACCGAGCCGCAACCACCGATGATGGGAGGTGAGAGCTTCTCCCAAAAACGAGTCTTGTAGTGGAGAGAAACCTTGCAAGATTGCTGGTAGTTCATGCTGGAGATGGCGCGCGACAGAAGAGAAGAGTACTTGGGGAGTTCCCAAAGCCTGACCTTGGAGAATGGCACACCAACGACCGCGTAATCGTACTCCTCGCTCTCCGGCTCCATCGCGAACGGATCATTACGCCACTGGACAGCAACCTTGCCGGTGTCGTTGTTGTACTTCAGTCCGGTGACCTTGCGGCCGAGAGTGAGGCGGTCCTGGACGTGAGGGTAGAAAGCCTTGGGCAAAGACTCCAAGCCCTTGTCGATTGTGCGCCAGGTTGTGGCACCAAAGTATGCGGTGTCATATTCCCACATAGGACTGTTGTCAGCTCCCGCGATGAAGTCGACTTCATCTGCCGTCAGGTTCAGTGCGTATCTCAGGTATGACTGCTCCGACCAATGGAACAGACCCTTCTCTACGGCTGCCTTGTGGGCCTGGTAGATGTTGGTCGAGATGTTCTTCAAGGTCTCCTCGTCGACACCCATAAATTCATCGAGTGCTTCCTCGGCCTTCTCCTCGGCCTCTGGGTCTGGTCCCTTTGCCGCTGGCAGAACCAGAGAGCTGTTCGCCTTGATCTGAGCGGCACTTGGGATGCGCCCATTGGGCAGACGGTAGCCGTTCGAGTTGGCTGGGAGGTTGGGGCTGCTCTGGATCCAAGGGATGAAGTTGACAGCAAGATGGCTGTCGTTGCCGTTCATCTGGTTCAGCACATCTCCAAGTTGGAAAACCATCTTGTGGTCCTGGATGTCGATGGTCTCGTTCGTATCCGGGTACTTGGTCGATACAGGGAAGCGCATGGGTCCCATCTCTTGGTACTGATACTGGTCCGGAGTGCTGCCAGCGAGATACTTGGTACGAATTCGACCACCGATTCGCTGCGAAGACTCCGTTATGTGCCAGTCATGAATGCCGACGCTGTCCAGTAGCAGACTGGTCATTAAGCCTGACATTCCACCGCCAAGAATGGCAATCTTCTTGCTCTTCGACACGGCGACGAATGAAGCATTGTTCGATTTCGATTGCATGTATGCAACACCATCGAACCAGGGTCCAGTGACATCCGCAACTTGTGAGATGTCTTCGCGCTTCCTGGTCGGCTGCTTGACGGTGATCGGCGCTGATCGACCAATCAAAGAAGATCCAGAGTACGCATGTAAGCAGCCGCCATGAGCGGTATTATCTGGCACGACCCAGACCAGGCGCTCAGGCCGAGCATCTCGAGTCACTCGTGTAGAGCCGAGCTCATGATGCCTGGAGTCAAGGCTCGCCATGTCGCAGCCGCCGTACACAACCCGTACATCGCCTTCGAAAGACTCCTCGTTGAAGCCGACATGCACATTGTGCACTGAATCCGTAGTGACGGAGACAGGCTTGAAGAAAAGGAGGTCGGTGCGAGGTGCTACTGGCCCAGCGAGAGTACCGCTGGCCATGGTCAAGGCGGCTGAAGAAGCTGAAAGAAGGCCCCTCATGTTGATCTGGATGGGTTTGAAGACTTGAGTGCAGATTCATCAAAGGCAGCATGGTCTCTTCATATACAACATGATATTCGAGAGTACTCGGACAATGGTGTCTTGTCTTCGATTACCGTTGGTCACCACTCCCAGCTATCAACGCCATGGTGATAGCCATAACTCATCAAAGACAGTTGGTCATCGTAATCCCGCCGTCGACGGAGGAGCACTGCCGACCCAGATACTCGCGATAAGGATACGGTGCTGCTCCAGTGCGCGACTTTTGCGAATAGTTGCATTGAGTTGCGTTCAGCCATGCGTAGCCGTGCCGTTCTCAAGTGACTCAGGTTCCTGGATCCAATGCCAATTGCAGTAGCGGCAACCGATGTCACCCAGGGCGTGGAGGTGGAGGCTTTGGAGAGCTAACAGTGGTCCAACATGGATAGCAAGGACGATGAGATAACGACCACAGGATAAGCCAGCCTCTTCTCCGCATTCGAGCACCACTCGGAGAATTTTCAGATCGACGTCCTGGGATAGTCTGCGTGTGCCAACGAGGCGGCATCTGCAAGCCAAGAATACACGACTCCATCATTGATTATCCAGTAAGCAGCCTTGTAACACTGCTCAGTGTATGGACTCTCTCGGGGCTCACTCCCAAATGCCATCGCATCGAGGTCGTGGATTGTAAAGGGCTCGCATAGATCCGAAGCCCCACCGGCACTTTCGCAAAGTGGGACTCGGCAATTGCCACGCTTTTGTCAAAATACGCCGACGAAAACGCGACATCCGAAGGAAGAGCCTCGACGGAATGGAAGACTGGAGATCCTGGTGCAACGTTGTCGTCCAGACGGATGTACCCAATCGCAGATCGCGCTTGCGCGCCCAAAGTGGATCTGTCAGAACCGATAAGGCGGGCCCCGCATAAACGCGTTTCTTATCTGTCCATCTTCCGTCTATCTTGACTTACGTCAAGAACATCACCGCCCACACGCCCTGTAGGTATCGTACCGCGTTAATGGCGCCCTACAGGTACAAGCAGTCTTGGCGCCAAGACTCAACGACCTCTTACACAGCCGTCCGCTCTACACTTGACTCGCTTAGCTCCACTCCTGCCGGTTACGGCCTCTTGAGAACATTCGGTGTACGTTCGTCCGCACAGATAGGGTCCGCAGGTGCAGCATGCGACTTCCGAGTTGAGAATAGTCATCGTGGGGATGTCTACATCCTCGGTGTTTACGGTGTTCATGTTCTTCTACGGAATGCAACCCTTTGCGCCGACGGTGTCAATGCTCTTACGAGAACGTTGCAGACGGTATCTTTCAAGAGTGGGATTATCGACTCGTGGTTGCATACACGAACGCCTTCGACTCTCGAGCTGCGTTTGTACAGAAGGCCTTACCTGAAGTTCGACGACTGGAAGTCTTGGACTCTTGGAAGCCATGGCGGACCGAACATCGCGTCAATCAAGCGATAAACTGAACATTGGCACACGATACTCCTGGTTGATAGCTATAAAACGGAAAGAGCCCAGTTGAAGAACGTTAGTCGATCCACGCACTTCTGTGTACATCAACTGCCTCCTCGATTTCGTCAAAATGGTCTCTATCACATCTATCTTCACCACCGTTCTGGTAGTCGCTGGTATTGCCAGCGCAAAGCCCGTACCCAAGAGCGCCGAGGTACCTGTTGTAACATACCTGGGTACACAGGGACCCATCCTGTCGAGCGGCGCATGGACATCCAAGGGCATTGTCTACACTTCCGGCACTGTTCCAACATTTAATGGGAGCATCATCACTGATGGCATTGAGGAGCAGACAGTATGTCACGTCCTCGAGAACGAACACTCCCCTCCCGGTTCCATATTCCGCATTTCCATGAACACAGCTGACAGGACCCAGGCTCAAGTTATCAAGAACATTGGTGCAGTGCTTGAGGAGGCCGGTACATCCTGGGACTACGTCATGAAGACAACCGTCTTCCTTGCTAACATGAGCGACTACACTGCTATGAACGCAGTATACGGCGCCATGCTTCCGTCACCAAAGCCTGCTCGTACTGCGGTTGAAGTTGGTAAATTGCCTGGTAATTTTCTGATCGAGATCGAAGCGATTGCTGCTATTCCAGACTCATGATCTTGAGAAGATCGGAGCGACCACTGATATGCAAATGGCTCTGTAGTAGTCAGCGAATAAATTGAGCTACACCAACAAGAGAATACATGATTCCCCAGAGCACGAATTCTGTGTCCATCTTCGTCATTTTTGACGTCCCCAAGTTTTCACTTTTCCATTCTCTTTGTCCAAGACGATCCTAGCAGCATCTGATAGAATTGAAACCCGTGGTCTCTTCGTATTGATTGTGTGCAGTCACGATAAAACGCTGATGTTATCCGCTCACAGCTCGGTGGAATTCCACAATTCCCAACGCTCCGTTATGTCTGAAACCTTAAGCATTTCGAACGTGAGGGCGGAGAACACGAGCAGTAAACATGAGGCGAATGCAGCTTCCCGAGAGGTCCCAACCAATGATGAGATGAGTCAGTCCCCAGAGAAAGTTTACGGATACGATACTTAGAGTAGTCATGGAGGTAGAGAACTCAAACCAGAGAACAAGTCTCAAAACACCAAAGACCTAGAAGCGACAAATCCGATCCTCCCTTGGCGATCACCTTGCTCAATGCGCCACCCGATCAGATCATTGCGTCGCTTGCATGCTCGTCGGGACAAGATCTTCCAGAGTGTCCCATTCTCATCGTGATTACCATCATTTGTCTCATATTCGTATCGCGCATACAGGAGCTGAGATAAGCAGCGCGTAACATTCGCGCTGTCGTGCACATCTGGCTCGACGCAAGGTCGGAGCAGGGTTCATCTGATCCGAGAAATGAGACAGTCCAGAGGCATCAGTGGAGGTTGAACCATAAGGGCTTCAGCTAGACGTTTCGCATCTATTATCTCTCATTTGGCATCGTACTTCAAGGTGTCTCTAGCTCATTGATCACTTTCACTTTCACTTTAGAGGAAGAGGAAGAAGACAAACACTGAGGTACCAGATCGGGTAAAAAACACTGCAGATTGGGTAAATTAACACCGCATCTAGGTAAATAAACACAGGAAAAAGGTCTTTTTAGGTAAAATACACTGCAAGTTGTGTAAAACTTCTAGAAAACGTGTAAAATACACTACTAAAAGGCTAAAATAACCTGTTGCGGGGTTAAAAACACAGGAAAAAGGTCATCGCTGGATAAAAAACACCGGATGTGTACCCCAGTGAAAGTAGTAGAGAGGGCGATAGAAGACCAGTGTCGAAGGACTTGACACAAAGCGCTTGTCAACTTTCTGAAGGGACCGATAGCTAAAAGTGTATTTGCAGTAGTCTCCTCCCGCAGCTTGTCCAATGAAGTCGCATTAGCAATCCCGTGTCAACATCTCGCGGTGCCTGAAGTACACACAATGTATGATGTCTCACCCAATGGTCTGCATCATGTTCTTGTGGTTCATTGTCTCATTGTCAAGATGCATCACGCATGTCTTTGTTGCCGAGGTGGTCCACCACCTTTGTCTTAGCACCACCTCTACAGCGAGCAACGCCAGTCAGCTCAGACCGTCTCTCCAAACTACCACCGCACATCGCAGCCCCTCAGTATTTCCTTTCCAGCTTTTTGTTTGAGATGCTTGATTCTCCTGACGAATGCCTAGACGATTTCTGGCCTCTCGGCAATGGAATAGCAGAATGCTACGGCCCAGACGAGACTCTCTACTACAGACCGTCAACACCGTTATCCGACTCAGACGAAGAGGAAGCACTGATATTACCGAAGAGATTCGATACTGCCATGGCTGGGACTAAGCACCCTAGGACTGCGAGCTTTGAGGAGCGACGAGCGAGCATGCGGAAGAAGATGAGACAGATTGAGGAGGAACAGAGAAGGACTTAAGGAAAAAGATGAGACAGACTGAGCAGGGCCGAAGAACTGCAACTCGCAATTCTCCCACGAAGGATCGTAGCTCAGGAGGCGACGATAATAGCGACGATGACGATGATCTAAATGCCAGCCTCCCAGTACGCTGCCGCGGCCCGAAGCCCAACAGCCCAGCAGACGACAGTCCAGCAGCGCGGGTCGAAACCCACGATGAGAAAATCGATCAAGTCCAGATACCTGTTGGTACGAAACTTGCAAGAAGTTTGAGGGACTTGGAGTGGAAAGCCGCAGTAGCTACCTTCTCGGGCATCACGATGATCAAGAACACGCTTGGGTACAACAACGACGAAGCTGAGGTCGTATATCCACAATTTTCCAGTGGAAAGGGAGACATGACTCCTGATCTGCCCAGTAGTTACTGCAGAGTTTCATTAAATGATGATATAGAAGCTACCAGGAGGAAGAAGAAGGCGAAACATCCCACTGTCGAGGACAGCAATGATCTCGACCTTGCACCCACCGCGAAACCATCGAGAGCTCAGGCGCCACCCACCGTCGCCCCTGTATTACCTGAGTCACTTCGACCTGTGCAGACACCTTCTCGTCTTACGGCAAAAAGAGCCGTACCATCAGACGAGTACCTAGTGCCTGACTACGTAATATCCTTCACCCGGGAGTCCGAAGCCCGCGCAATCCGCTTCCTACGCGCGAAAGACTTCACTGTGACCTCTCCCGGACGCGCACGCAGCCGCTCCGAGGCCAGATTGAAAACATGGGAGACAACAATCGGGATTTGGGCGATAGAATGAGGAGATACCCGAATTCAAAGAGTCGTTACAGACCATCGTTCGACTCGCTTTACGATGTAAGTACGGGGAGTTCGCGACAGAACAGTCTGCAAGGTACAACATCTATTCCAGAGCCTTATCCTGCTGACTTTCCTGCTCCTTCTGCAACAATGAGCCCTTCAGACCAACAACCAACAACCGAAGATGTGCCTGTATCGCCGCCGACAAGTCTAGAGTCGGCCTGCGATGGTCCAGAGACGGTGAACGCAGACAACCGCGCGCTTTTCGGAGAGGATCCTGATGAGCAGCAGTGCATCTTGGCCAGCTTCCAGAGAACTTCGTCGGCCCGTAATACAGATCAGCTTAAAGCTCCGGTAAAGTCACAAGCAAGTAGTTCTAGGGTCGTGAGGTTTCCAAACTCGCTTCTCGGACACAGCATCCTGGGCGCTCCTGAAATCAGGCTTCAAGTTCCAACGGTAGCAACGACACCCGCGCAGCCTCCTCGAGGGCCGTCTCGACCGCCTACGATCGTGAACTCCGCACCTTTACCATCTCCGCGCCAACCTTCTCACAACATATACCCCACACTGAACCCATGGGACAGACAGTATCCCAACAAAGCGGGCACATTGCTCCTTCCGCCCATGCTCACCTTGCATCGAGGACCACCAGCAAACGCCGCAGCGACTGCAGCTCGGAAGCAAGAAGCTGACAACTACCGCATCCGGCCAGGAGATGTTACAGGAGATACGGGGTTACTTCGCATCGTTAGGTCCGGCGCCAGAGTACCTCGGTCCACCCGAGGGCATATGGAAGGCGTTGTGCCAGACATGCACAGCCGCGCACCAAAGCATACTCGCAGTGATACATTCAGCGCCGGGCCAAGTTGCAAACGGCAAAAGACGCCCAGTGGGCGCGCAGCGGCTACGGCGCCTGATATAAGCAATGATGAAGAGACCGCGCGGAGCCTGGACGACGAGCAGGATTGGGCTGCGTTTGCAGCGGCACATTATGAGACGGTGGCGAGGAAGTTGCAGGAGGACGAGGATCGGTTGAGTTAGTCTTAGGCAGGCGAATCCACTCGAAATAGGGCAGACAGCAAGTTGCCCGTTGTGAATGTGAAAGAGAAGCTCGAGGCTCAGCGGCGTTGAAATGAGCAGTTCGGTAAGCCCCAGGACGATGCAGAAGAAGAGTTGGAGTAGTTTTTTGGTGCTCTATGGTGGGTCGGTTGCATGTTTGCGACACTCCGGTTGGTAAGAGCTGAGATACTGTGAATATGCGTGTTTTCCATAATACCAAGTTGAATCTCTTTCTCGCTGTCCGCTCCCTCTTTGTCCAGCTATTGAGCAGTGAGCGTGATGGTCGCGCTTGACTTCTGTACATGTACCCTTACTGTGCAATTCGGATAGGTTTCAACCCCGTCTCTTGCATCTGCACGTGGTTGCCATGTCGTGGTGAAGTGACGCTCTTGGTGGGGTGCCGTGTGCACGCTTGCCTGTAACTCATGGTGACTGCCGTTTGTGCAAGCATGCAATAACCTCTTGGCTTGCGCCTTCTCTTTGCTTCTACCGTCTCACCTCCGCCTTCTGCGGGTGATGGCTTTACTGCGTCCTCTGCCCATGACTATCCTTGACTCACGTTGCGCACAGCCTGTCTTTCTCCTGCCACAACGCGTTTACCATACAACATACCTCAACACCGCATTCTGAGACGCAACAGCCACAATGCTAGCAGGGACTAGCAACGACACATTACCCCAACCTAGCAAACATGACACGGCGAAGAGGTGGCTGCACAAGCGACTCTGGAAACCAGCATCGCGCCAGCTGCTGAGGACTGACGATGTTGGAGGACTCAAGAGGAAGCTCTCGCTCAAGCGGCCGCAAACCGCACCCACCAGCGGGGAGGTGACGCCAGAAGTCATACCTTTAGTACCGCGAATACCCATCAATATCGAGCTACCCTCGCCGCGTCTTGCCATGTACCCTCCGCCCCGCCCACCTCGTCCAGAGTCCGGCGTGATGCGAGACGTCAACGCGTGGCTGGACGCCAGCATGAGCTCACCACCTCCACCATTGATGGGAGGTCTACCATACTGGAGGTCGGCGTCAGCGGTGCCTACGACACACTCTGCAGGCATGCAATACGCCATACCGATTGTGCAAGAGCTAGGCCCCGGTCGACCTCTGACACCTTCTGGTCAGCAGATGAAGTCATACTGCCGTCGTGGCGCGAAGAAGGTACAAGCCAAGATGCCTGCTCTCTTACGCACTGCTTCACAGCGTGTGGTGAGCCGGAAGCAGATCAATCGACGCTCAAACTCAATGCCACTGTTGGCTATTCCATACGAACAGACACAGCAAGGTCCGCCACCCAAGATGTTGACACGGTCGAGATCTTTCTTGCTCGCTTCTACGCGAACATCAATCTCGAAGACACTGACTGAGGAGCAAGGGCTACTGGGCCACGGCTCGTTCGATCTGCCGGTTCTGGGCAGCACTCGGACGAGCATCGCGTATAGCGGGATCGAGAGGCCTGGAGAGCGACGCAGGCACGGACTGCTTAGACATACCAACAAGAGCGGCGAGAGTACACGCCCTTCAACAGCCGGAGGGCACCTTAGCCGTGACGAGTCTCTGGGCGACCTGTCCTTGTCAGAGGCCCCAACCTACTCGTCAGGGCATCCTCCACCATCTTATCGCTCGCATACCGCTTCCATCATGACGACTTCCTCTTTTGGCTGTGTCGACGGCATGAGTTCAGCTCAGCGACAGATCAGTCAGCAGCGCGCGGCCATGAGGAGCCGCGGGGTGAGGGGAAGAGTGAAGGAGCTGCGCAAGAGGTTCCAGCAGGAGTGAACAAGACAAGGACTACAAAATGACTACGAATTACGACTCGCGAGATGTGGCTTCAAAGCATCTATTAGACGATGATACTTACATAGGGACGAAAAGGCAACGGCTAGGAGGATATTCAGGCATATTCGAAGCAGAAAGAGACGCATATATCGAACCACATAGTTTCGCAGATAGCATAGCGATTGATACTTTTCCTCACCGATGTTGATGAAGATGCAGTGATGGTGGTGCGTGCAGTGATGTCTGAGTGACGTTCGGCCCGCTCACCGAGGGCCGAAAGCAGCTACGGCATGCTCCTTCGTGGAATTGGACGCCCATGCAACATCTCCAACAGCCTCATTGGACCAACGTGGCACACGCTGTACCACGCGCAGTCACCCACCAGCAGCCATTGAGCGCCCACAGTACATGGAGAAGCGGCCGTGAGTGCCGCCAGCTCTGACGCAGCACCTGCACGCGTCCCCACGTCCGCCGACGACCAACAACAACACCGGCCCAGACACGTATTGGAGGCCTTCCTCGCAGCAGCCGATGGCCGAATCCAGCATGGCCTCGCCCGAGCAGCCTGCGACGTCGTCACGGCCCAAGCGGCCAGCGCCGATGACGAGGCAGAGCAGCAGCCAGTCGCACATTTCGCAGAGCCCCAGCGAGAAGGGGCACCACCGGCCGCAGCAGCACAAGGTCACGCACCGCCATGTCGCGGGCGGGCGCATGCAGCGGACGCTGTCGACGGGCAAGAACCTGGCCAAGTTCCCCAAGGCCACGCAGCACACGCAGGCGCAAGCCACCGAGGAGGGCGGGCGTCACCACCGCCGCTCGCAGTCGGGCACGTCGATATCAGCCCCGAGCAGCCCGCGCCCCGGCTTCAAGCGCAATGCCTCGTCGGGCGCCATCATGCGACACAACCCGAACGCGCACGCCCACGTCGGCCTGCGCAAGAACCACAGCAGCGGCCACCTCGTCGGGAAGGCAAAGGGCGGCAAGTCGAGCAAGGACCTCGCGCAGGCGAAGGGCAAGCTGGGCAATCCCTCGCGCTCGCGCCAGGCGTCGCCCGAGGAGCGGCCCATTGTGCACTTCGACGTCGGGAACAACGACAACGACGAGGACGAGGAGGAGGGCGGGTGGACCGAGGAGAGCGCCAGCCAGTCGCCCAACACGACGCGCTCGAACACGCGCTCGAACTCGGTCGCCGCAGAGGCTCAGCGGGTCGTCGACGACGCGACCGAGAGCAACACGCGCGCAAACGCAGGCGACGTCTCCCCAGGACCTGCCGTCGAGCAGGCCAATGCGAACCCGACCTACACCTTGCCCGAGCGCTCACGCCCGACACAGCAAACCACCAGAGCCGCGTCCTCGAACCACTCGCGCCCGCCCGACGCCGACCTGATCACCTCCCGCCTCCTCCAGCGCAGCGCCTCGCACACCGTCGTCGCCCCGCAGCCCTCGTCCGTCTCCGCGACCGTCCAGTCCAACGAGCGCAGCGGCCACCAGCTCAGCACATCCGTCAGCACCCTCGTCGACACGCCCGGGCGCGACCTCGTGTCGCGCTTCATGGACGGCGACGGCAGCGCGGGCACGCCCCACGACGGAAACTACATGCCCGGACGTCGTGCCTCCCAGGCGCGCCAAGAAGGCGAGCTCGACAAGAGCAAGCGCAACCAGTCAATGCCGAACTTCAACGCTGCCGGGTCGTCTGAAGCAGAAGCAGAAACAGAAGCAGACACGCCCACGCGCCCGCAGAGCGTCAGGTCGGGCGCCACAACACCGAACGCATTCCCGAGCCACTCGAACAGGACGCAGCAGAAACTCATGCTACAGCGAGCCGCCAGCGCCATCGAGCCCCACGCCCCCGTCCCCGCAATCCTGAGAACAGGCGGCCCGAGCTTCCACAACATCGGCCTGTCGTACCCAGGCGAAGGACGCATTGATCCACGCCTGCAGCAGCAGTTCAACCACGTCAGCATCGAGTACAAAGTCGTCCAGCGGTATAGAAACCCGCTCGCCGGCAGCATCGTCCGCATCCAGCAGATGCCGGGCATGCTGCGAAAGCTGAGGGCGAGTAAGCCGGGGAGTGCGGGCGCGAACGGTGGCAGTTCCCTTGGCATCAGCGCGCTGAGCAGCAGTCTCGGTGAGAACGGGGAGATGGACGGCGCGGGGGGTAGGAGCAGGGCGAGTTCGGAGGTGGACCGGGAAGACGCGCCGAGGAATGAGGCCGAGGAGCTGTGTAGGAGGATGTGGGATAGTGCGGAGATTGTGGGTGGTGACTGAGGCGGCGACGAGGATACTCGACCGACCACCTCACACTATTCTCGCACGGAGACGGACTCCACACTGGAGACTCGGGACTTGTTTCGCGAACGACACCGGCACATCTCGAATGACGGTCTTGAATCAGATCGCACTGTTGGACCGTATGCCAATGCAGATCTGGACATGCCACCATGACTCTAGGATGGCGCAACGACGGAGCACATCCAGACTCCACATGCGGGCGATTCATGCGTGTCTCTGGTTCGTCACTTGCAATGCTTCTACGGCTTTTGCACAAGCACGGGAGCGTGGCGAGCAACCGACACGGTTTGCTAGAACAACATCTTTCACTGGTATACCTTTGCACTGTATGCATACATTTTGGTCTAGAATGGCGATGGTGTGGGAAGCGCTGGCGTCGCAGGAGCCGCACCAAGATAGCACCTTGAGCCTAGGTAGCAGGGCATCAAGAGCGGCACGGAGTAATGGTAATTCAATCTTCAACTACACCGAGTCTCTCCATCAATGCTGCACGTTTGTACCATTCCCGCACTCCTCCCGCCCAGCGGTGTTGTGCGCTCCACAGTCCGTCCACAGTCAAGCACCGCATATCCATACCCACAAGCCACGGCATCCATCAACACATCTCCCGTCCCTTGATCTTAACCGACCATGCAGACCACCGGAATCATCCTCGCTTCCTCTCCCCCTCATTTCCCCCCACCCATCGACTACAACTCCATCACCGTCCGCCAAGCCCCTCCCAACACGTTCCTAAAGCACGGCCTCTACCTCCCACTCGAAGTCGACTCATCTTTCGACTTTGAACGCAGGGCATGGTACGCCGACTTCCACAGCCGGGCATATTGCGTGCCGCACACGAGCGGTGAGGACGTGGTGGTGTTTTATCCTACGAGTCCGTGAATGCGCCGTGGGTCCCAGTCGTGTCTGAAGAAAGAGGGGAAAGGGTTGATAGACTGGAGGATGAGCGGCTAAGTGGCATATTGGTGAAGGTGTGGGAGGGCGGGTATGAACCTGTGGAGCAGGTTGTGCTTCATGTTCAAGCTGTGGCGAGGGGCTTGGGGTTTGAGGTTTGAGGTTGAGCGTGATGGAGTCAGCATTGGAAAGGAGTGGGGAGATATTCTCGAGGTACTTGAGAACGAGAATGCTCGGAAGGAGCTAATATTTAGAGAGGATTATGACTTGACTACATTCCACGGTGATCGAACAATAATTGATAGTTGTGAATTTGATCGATTGAGTATAATGTGGTGTGCACGATAGGACAGTCAACACGACGCTTGGTGGCCAACGAGACCAACAACACTCCTGATGAAGACGAACAGATGGCGAGGCGAATAGGCAAAGTGTAGACCTTAGCAAGCGGCTGCGAGGTTGCCAAAGCCACAGTGTCCTAGTTCTCTAGACGAAATGATAGAACATTACCATACGAAAAAAATGCAAAGCTGCGAATGTCTCGAACCACAGCAAGCAGGGCGATAGGCAAGGACGGATCGCACGCCCTGAGGCCAGCGCGTATGGCAGATGAGGTCGAGTGAAGGGTTAGGGCCAATCAGTACTCGTAGAATAAAACTCTACCACAAAAGGGTCGCGATTGGTTTCTGTACGATTTCCCTTGCGGAGTTTCCCTTGACAACTCATACCTTTGCAAATTCTGCGAGACGGTGTAGAGAAAAGACCCATCCAATGGGATGCTTGCCATTGCAACCTTGCAGTCAGCATACGCTACTGGCCTGACGTGTAAGCTAGGCACGGAAGATCGCGGTGAGGATTCTGGAGTCCTGCAGAGTCAGCGCAGGATTTGCAGTCTCTTTGTACGCCCAATAACAGCATCGTGGTAGTGTTGACGGTGCTGCTGGTTCGTGCGCTACTGCACGGAGATCACCTCGAAGCGAGCACGTTGGCTGCAGGTCCCATCTGCATTAATTGTTGAGACTTTCGCACAGCGCAGACTCCATAGCCAAGCGCAGATTTTGTAAAGGCTTTTGCAGGACTGACTCCGCACGCGCGCGTCTTTGTCCTTGCTTGCCACTGCTTGCGCGGTCTGCTCTCGTGGTTGACATCGGCTTCAGGTGGGGTGCGGGAGCGGGACAACTTCGACGGTAAGGGCCTTCGTGGACTGGCCAATCACCGCACGATCGCAAAGCTTTTGTGGATCGGATCTTCGTGCGCGCAGTGTCTGCCTTGCTGGTCAACGACTCTGCTGAGCTGCTGTAAGGGCTTTTGGCTCTCACATGGCGGTCAGCCTCGAGCAAGACTACACGTCAGTCCCAAGCTTGCAGGCCTGGTGAGCACGCGATCTGTTCCTGACCGGAAGCCTCCTCTGGCTTGCCACTGCCCACGTTGCCGAACGGCGGATGTGCTACTGCAGAGACATCACGGTAAGAGCCTTCTAGTCAACGACGAGTCCACGACTCCGACCGGCCAATCGCAGAACGAGCGCAAAGTCTAGCGCATGTAGGTTGGACTGTTGGCAGGTTTCTCGCTTCCCTCGGCGACGTTGGGCAGACTGCGCATGTTGAGGATCGTAGTTTGGAGCATGCTATTGTGTAAGACCCTGGTGCGCCCAAGTATGCGTTCCATACTTCTCGTGCAGCGCCGCGATAGAGATGAAATACCGGTTTGTGCCAGCTACATATTGCCGAAAAAGCAGCACAACCCCAGGGTTCAATCAATAGACTTCGATGTGACGCTGCTTCAAGATCTGCCGGTCTGGATGTCCTGCACGGAAAGCAGCGCAAGACTACGCAGTGGACCTTGGAAAAGCAGCGGGGTCGGCAAGCCTACCGTGAGCCTACCACGTAGCCTGGGGTGGAGTCTCGCCAGCTCAACGTCAGTCGCAGAGTCAAGTCGACCGAGCCCTTGCCTTTTCTTCCCTGTCTCCACGAAGTGATTGCGGAAGTGGCTGCTGCAAGACCAGTAGAATCAGACTTCCGGCAGGACAACTGAGAACCTTCTGCATCGCCGAGGTTACGAGATTGAATGGAAGCTGAGCCGGCGTACCTGAGTGGCTGAGACAGGGAGCACGACACGAGCTAGGCGCCACGTTGGTAGCCGCTCTGTATGCCAGGCACCGCCCGCTGATTGGCCGCCCTCATGTCGTGGCCGCGGTTGTACCTGCGCCTGTGAGGGCGTAGCCAGGCACCGCGACGGACAGCGTTCCACGATGCCACGTCGAGCGAGAATCGCTGGCTTGGGTCGCAGTCCCACGATGTTGACGAGTCGCCGTGTCTGAGGCCGCGCAGGTCACGATTCGCGCACCCATGTTTCAGTGCCTGAGCACAGGTGTGATGGTGCAACGGTTGGGGTGAGAGCTGGGGATGAGAGCGTTGATGAGCACCAGGATGGGAGGGCGGCTCTGCATGTTGGTGAGGAGGCGACTGCGCTCATTCCAGCGTTGTCCTGGCTACCTTTGCAGAATGGGCGCGAGATGAGGTCACGCCGCTGCTACTCCAAGGACGCACGCAAGAGCAGCGCCAGGCCGGGCCGGGAAGATTCCAGCGAGCAGCGTGCAGAAGATTTGCCGTGCGCCTGCCAGCCTGCAGCAGATCGGGTGGGCTAGGCCAGGTTTGCTGGCTTTTTGTCAGGTACACCCGGTGTTTGCTTGGCATTTGTAGACCATCCTTGTTGCGTTAGCGTTGCCCGGTCTCATTTCACAGGCCTGGCGTAGGCGGCTCGTAATTTCCTTTAAACTTGGGCACGCTTCCTCGCACCTGCGTTTTACTCCAGACGCCTCCACTCTCTCAAAACACAATATACTTCGCCATCAGGCTGTGCCTTGCACCACGCTCATTGCTAGCTCCAACACTGTCACTACAACTATAACACCACTGCTGCCGCATCGCCTTTTGCGCAACATCACCACCAAATAAGACACTCTACACCGTCCACGAGACCTGTCTCAGACCATCTCTCTCATCTGAAAGCCTTTCGGACTCGATATCAACACCAAAACCAACCAACCACAACATCAATCAAAATGCGCTCCCTCCAGGCTGTCATTGTCTTCCTCTTCGCGCTCGTCGCCGGCGTCTTCGCTGCTGAGCCTGAGTCCTACGACGCTACCGTCTACATCACCTCGACTGTCTACCGTGTCAACACTGTCACCATGCAGAGCTCCCCCGCGTACTCTGTCGCCAACCAGACCAGCACCATCCCTGCGCCCACCTACGCCGCTCCCTCCGTCACTGGCTCCTACCCCGCCGGCAACGGCACTGGAATCGTCAAGCCCACTGGCAGTGCTACCAAGCCCTCCACCCCCGAGTTCACCGGCGCTGCCTCCAGCCTGAACGTCAACGCTCTTGTCGTTGCGCTCGTCGCCGGTGCCTCCTACCTTGTCCTGTGAGACGCATCTCTGCATTGCTAAACCCACCACTTGGTTGCCTACACTCCAAGTGCTGGCCAGGCAACGCCGAGTGCTTCCACGAGTCACGACCTACACTTCTTTCTCAGCGCAACTTTACCCACTGTTACCTTCATTTCTGTTGCACACACGTTCCCAACTTGGGCCGACTATCTACCGCCATTGTAATCACATCTCATTTGTTTGAAACGACTGACGACGCGGTACAATGGTTCTTTGTTGAGCCTATATATACTCTCCTTCACAACAATCGCATTGGTCGCACGACTTTACAACAACCCTTTTACGTTACGCGCGCAACAAAGACGCTGCTTCGCATCCGCGACGGAGTTCTTTTCAACCCGGAGGCGCATCGCAAGAGACCTGCTTGCAAGCGCCTCCTTCACTTCACGCAGTCTGTCAGCAATGACCGCGCTTTTCTCTGGTGGAGCTGGAGTTTGGTGATACCCCTTTGTACGGAATACCCCTTTGTTCTCCAGTATCTATTGGACTACATTTTGTTTGCTTGGTGGATTTTTGGCGGTGGAGGCGATTACACATTTTCGAGTCCCAAGCGCTGCGAGCGAATCGAACATGCATCTCGATTACTCGCGTGCGACAGGCTACTTGGCTCGATAGCGATTCAATCAAAATGAAGATGTTCGCAACAATATTGCCCCTTTTGCATCGTGACCTCTCTCCCAATTTCACCGATCTGCCCCTCAACGCCAGAGAATTCTCACGATGCTCGATGAGCGCTTAACACCCGTTGTGCTATTGAGTGACATGAAATGACTGGCCTAGGGCGCCTAACACCTTCTGCATACGGACGCCCTCATTTCCTTCAGCAAGGCTTGCAATTCCTCGGGCTGCCCAAAGCGCTCTTACACGCAAATCATTGCTCGTATGAGATGCCCACAGACCATAGCTTAAACCCCCTTCTAAGAAACATCGAGGGCGTGACTCGAGTGGTGCCTCGAGCCTTGCGCGAGTCTGAGCAATGGCGCATTCTGACCAGAGCATCGTGGGCATTACTTAAAACAATCCCACGAAACTTCGCCCTTGTGTCGCGAGGCTCTTGCGCCCAGGACAAGACGCGGCCAAGGTCATTGTTTCTCAACTGCCGCGCCTTTGATCCTCAGGCATTCTCATCCTCCATCGGCGCACCTGCTCCCGCGCGAAAGCGCGTTGCTGGCCTGTGAGAAACGACGAGGTTTCGTCAAAGGTCGCGCTTCCCCAGTCCCACCATGCTGCAAGCAGCCCCTCGGCCCGAGCAAACTCGACGCCGCAAGACCCTTTGCAAGTTCTGACCACCCTCTGCGCAGCGCTGCGTCGCTCAAAACGACCCACAAAAGGATGCTTCCGACGGCGTCGCTTGAACGTGCAAAAGGCAGCGTGCTCCCGACGTCGTACTCGGCCGGTACCGGCGTGGAGAAAGCTCGCACTGGCGGCAGCGCAGACGAGCGCCGTGCTCACGTGCGCTTGTAAATGCACATGCGCTTCCGTTCCGCTGCACGGCTACGAACGCTGCCTGACATGCGGCAAGTGTGCGATCCTGCGTGATTGTGCATGTGCAGTCGAGATTGCGCAGTCTACCATCGCATGCAAATATTTCCCGTTCCAAATATCCGACCGGGACCAAGATACCCATCGAGGCAGGTTTCTAGGTACGCCGGACCCAGGGCGGGCAGATGGCATTCCCTGGTATCGCCATTCCATCATCAGCGATTCTAGAAGTTCACAACACTGGTTCCGGCCGGCAGAAGTGCGGATGTTGCTGGTTGACCCAATCCACAGCAACGCAATCTCAGCGTCCAGAAGACCAAAGGAAGTGTTATGGAATGCCGTATCTCTGCGAGTGTGGTACAACACGTGGTCAAGATCTGGAATCGCTCGGAATGCCCAGATGGGCATCGCAGGGCTGTTGTTGTGGGTGTTGCAGTGCGCCAGGGAATGTAGACGTGCCCGATCAGGCAACTTTGGAAAAAGCGTCGATGTCCTAGTAATGGTATTTACTAGTAAGATAGTATTACTAATCGCAGCACTACCCTACTCAACCTCGCACAGCACACCACTCTCCCTATCTCGTCTTCGCAACACACGAGTGCAGATCAAGACGTGTAGCAAGGCGCGAAGAAACCACTAACACTCTCATAGTGCAGAGGAAGGTGACTGCTCACCACCCCGAGGTACAGCACCACCACCACCACACGCCGAGCATACTACGAACCAGCACCGCGACCTATCGACACAAGCCGCAGGAACACGTCTGGATGGTCTGAGCTCGAAGCATGCTACGGCTGATCACTGGGCAATTTATTCGCAAGTACGCTGTGGTGAGAATACCGTGTTGCACCAGCGCACAAACAGCGACGAGTGAGACACTGATGGCGCGGCTACTTCGCTGACCGCTCTTACGCTGTCTGAGACAGTGTATACAGTAGATTCGTCCGTGCGACTGAGGCTCCTAGCCTGTACTGATATCAGCATGGTGGCTGCGGTACATAGCGGTATATCATGGCGAACGCGTGGCACGCGACGTGAAACACATGGCCTCGTTATGCAGTCTGGCCAGTGACAAGACGAAGTTGTCGATTTCGGCGCAAGGTGGTTTGGGTTTGAGAAAAGCCGTGGCGTCTGTTGGCAGGAGCTAGATATGACATCCGACATGACGCGGGAGTTGCTATGCCGAAAAGATAATGGAGGTAGATCGAGGCTATTGATGACGCGACGCAGTCTACAGTCAGGCGGCTCCTGGCACTTGGCTCTCATCTGGGGAATGCTGGTACATTTTGGCGGGAGTCTGTGTTGGTGACAAGCATCGATGTCCCTGCGAGCAAGCAGAGATGTGTTTCATTGAAAGTGACGTCAAGCTCCAAGCGGGCGAGTATATTGCGCGGCGTTACTGTATCGCGTAGAAGTTGGTACGCTCGTATTCGGTGATGAAGCTTGATGGTCGCGTGATGTTGATTTGATAGTATTGATATTGCTATGTGATATAAGGGTATGTGGTGATGCGTTGCTCTTGCGCAACACCGGTCGTGCTTTCCGCGGCAACTTTGAATACAAAGGAAATGCTAGTCAAAAAGAATCCTCCCACACCGACTCCAACGAAGGTCCGAAGAATCTACGAAAGCGACCGCTGAGGTCTGGGGTATAGTTGAGAAAGGAACGGACAGATGAAAGACAATAGAAATTAGATATACAATAGTATATACACGGCGTGCGTCTGCAGAGGCCATGGTGGTAATGATGCTGATAGCAGATCTGGGTATATGGGTATCCAAGACAAAGAAAGGTAAATGTTGACAACGATAGTAGGCGCAAGGAAAGGTCGCTTCCGCGAGATTATAACTGCGCCGAGCCGCATGTCGCAGCGCCCATACGCTTCACGAGCCTGCGGATGGCCGTTGGATGTGAGTGTTGAACGTGGCGGTTACGTGCCCATGGACACGCCGTCGTTGGAGCCGACGAAGCCGGTCATGGGACCAATGTCCATCCTGAGGTATTGGTCCTGGTGGCCCTCGATGCCTTCCATGCCGGTTGGCATCCCCATGGGGCCGGTCATGCCAGCTGTGTTCATGGCGTGCGGGTCCATCATGACTACAGACGGTCGACGACTGTTGTCGGCGGACCCCATATGCTGGGTGTGTTGGGGGTGTGGGGAGATTTGCTGTTGGTGGTGCGGACTGTAGTTCTGGTTCCGCGACAAGTTCATGTGCTGGCGGGCAGCGGACCACGCCTGCGCTTGTGCGTGTGCCTGCGCCTGTGCGTGTGCCTGAGCGTGGGCGTGAGCCTGTATCGAGGCCTGTGCCTGGGCTTGGGAGACGTGCATGGGGGCTTGCATCGAGTGCAGCTGCTGCGTGGGGTGGATAGGGGTTGGCTGGAGTGGGATGCCGTGGTGTTGCGGCATGGAGAGGGGCGGCCGAGGCTGCTGGTACTTGGGGTCGTCGTCTTGCTGGAGACCACTGGAGTCGAGCTCAAGGTCGTCGTCATCGTCATCGCCCTCGGCATCCACCTGGTCGCTCTCGCCGTTGACGGTCGCTGGTGCCGAGAAGGGCATGCCGGCGTCCATCTTGATGGGGCTGCTCTGGCCGGGCCTGTTCACAGCGGCGAATGGCGGAGGCGGCAGACTGGCCAGCGAGCAGCTCCGTGAGTCGGGCAGCTGCTTCTGTGCTGCCAGGCCGGATGTGGACGACCTGTTCTCGCGCACGACGGTCCGCCACTTGTCGACCAGGCGGTCAAAGTCCCAGTTGCGGAAGTCCATGCCCTGCTTGCTCAGCTCCTTGGCCGTGTCTGCGCCGAGGGTGATGCTGACGGGCGACAGGTCAGGCGCGCCCGAGGTCCATCTGTTCGCCTTCAGGTACTCGATCTCGCGGCGGGCGTTCTCCAGCTGCACGTCGCTCTCCCGGCGGGCGTCGTGGGCGCGGGCATAGCAGCGCAGGACCTCGATCTGCCACAGCTCCTGGCGCGACTTGTCCGACTGGTGCTGCCAGTGGTTGTAGGCGTCGGCGATGTGGTTGAAGAGCTTCTGCGGGTCGGGGTCGAACAGCGGCGGGGTGGGCAGCGGCGAGTTGGCGGCCGAGGGCGAGGTCGAGTGGGCGCCGTGCGGGTAGACCTGGTTGATCTGGCGCTGGCGCTGGTGGGCGAGGAGGCGTTCGCGCACGCAGCGGTTGAGGGCGTCGAGCTGCTTCTGGGCGGGCGGGGCGATGGACCACGACTCGGCGGTGGGGAAGGGCTGCGACGAGAAGAGGGTCGACGGCGCGGGCAGGATGTGCAGGCACAGGGCGGGGAAGGACAGCGTGTAGGGGTCGAAGTCGAAGAGGCCGCAGCCGGTGGTCTTGACGCTGGGGGGTGTTAGTCCAGGGTTCGTCATAGCGGACTGTCAGCAACACCACTCACTTGGCTTCCCGCATGCTCCTCAGCAGCTCTCGCAGCGCCAGCTCGGCCGCCTTCGCCGTCTCCATCTCGTCGCTGCCCCGGTGCCGCTGGTCCAGCTCCTGCTTGCGCAGCTGCCGGCTCGCGTCGCGGCGCGTCTCGGGCGCCTTCGTCCCCAGGCGCTGGCTGAGCTGGCGGTTGCTGCTGCCCCAGCTCACCTCCTGGAACTGCCCGCGCGTCTTGCCCAGGTCGATGCCCAGCCCGTCGTCGTCGTCCTCCGGGCTCTGCACCATGGTGCTGCTGCCCTCGCTGGCCACGCTGTGCTTGGCGTGCACCGGCGTGCAGTCGCCATGACTGCCCTCGCGCTTCTTGCTGATGCTGCCCTTTGCCTGTCTCCTCGTAATGCCCCCGCGGAGCTTCCGTATCTCGTCCACCAGGTGGATGCCGTCCGCCGCCTTGGGGTTCTTCGGCCGGATGTACAGGTCGAGGTGCCGCCCCAGGCTGCTCGACGTGAACGCCTGCCCGCAAAAGGGGCAGTTCTTGTCCTTGGGCGCCTTCAGCAGCGGCGGGTCGGCGTTGGACAGCGGCGTGTCCATGTCGGCTTCGCCCATGATGCCCGTCCTAGTCCCAGTCCCAGTTCCAGTCTCCAAACGCTCTCGGGGTCCCCAAGCTCAAGCTTCAATGCGAGCTTGTGCGTCGGTTTCAAGCGCGCCCTGCATATGCTGTGCACACAACCAAGATTACCGCATGTTTACGCGGCGTAAACAACGGGCAGAGGAAAGGATATTACAACAAATAGTGATTATACAGAAGGAGAGTCAGTACACAACGAGAGACGCGTGGGACGACTTCTTCGTGTGCTTGGCACGAATTTGCAGCCCCTAAGTTTCTCGACAGAGGTCCCGCCGTCCAGAGCTCCATCCCCTGCGATTTGCGCCCGAGGGTCGCGAGATGAGCTGTGCAGCCCGCGGGAGCGCTAGACCAGAGAAGCCGACGCTTGAGCCTGTCAGGAACACCGCGCCTTAGACTGTCACCACCAGCGCAGCACCGCCTATCGTTTGCCCTGCATCTACACATTCAGCGGCTGCCCAACCTCGCTGCGGTTCGCGCTGCCAGCTCAGCGTACTGCTCCATACCGCCCTCGAGCTTCCTCAGCTGGCCCTTGGTGACGCGGTATACCGTTCCCGCGGAAGCCCCATCTTCATTTCCGTCCGAATCACTTTCGTCAGCCTCGTCTCCGCCGCAAACCCCTGGACCAGGCGCTAGCTTGTATGGTGATGCTCCCTCAACCACGGTTCTATCCACTCGTTAGCCTGCAGTCGCCTTGGCCGAAGTCTATCATTCCTATTTGTGGCAGTGGCTTACGGGTGCTCGAGCCCGCCGCGGGACGACACGCTCAGCAAGCGGGGAGAACGGCGAACGTACCTCATGAAGAACCTGTCGTGAGTGATCACCAGCAGCGCCCCATCGTACTCCTTCAGCGCGAGCACGAGGCTCAGGATCGTGTCAGCATCGAGATGTGTTGTCACCTCGTCCAATATGAGCAGCTGAGGCGGGGGCCACAGCAGCTTCGCGAGCGCCACCCTGACCTTCTGACCGCCTGAGAGCAGGACCAACGGGACGTCGGACACTGTCTGACCATGCAGTCCCAAGCTGCCGAGTATCTGTCGAGCCTCCTTCTCCTCCAGCTCAGAACCCCCTTCTTCCATCACATGCCGCAGAGCTGTCAGCTTTGGATCCGACGAAGCAACTGCGGTGGTCTCTTCCACCGACTGCTGCGAGAAGCGGCCGATCTTGACTCTCGCATGTCTCGAGATGGTCCCAGACGTCGGCACCAGACTCCCCGCAATGAGGGATACCAGCGTTGTCTTGCCAGAGCCATTCAATCCAGCCAGGCCTGTCCTTGTCCCAGGGTGAATCGTCAACGAAACGTCCGTCAACGTAGGTGCCTTCTTCTTGCCTGGATACGCAAACATCACCTTCTCCATGCTCACCAGTGCCCCCGGGAACCTCAAATCTGGAGGCTGTCGAGGAAACGTCAGCTTGACAGGCGGGTCGAAGTCCGGTATCTCGATCTCAGCCCTGGCCGTGGTATGGTACCCGCCAAGGTCGCGGTTCAGCTTGAAGCGGCCGCCCTTAAGACCAACTTCCATGCCCCATCGCTCATCCAGCTTCTTCTGCCTCGACGCAGCCTGCTTCAGCTTCTTGTCGTCCCCCTTGTCCTTGGCGGCTTTGATGTTGCCCGCGATCGACTTCTCGATGTGCTTCCTCTGCTTGTCTTTGGCATCCTTCATCTTCGTCAGGTACAGTATCCTCTTGTGCTTCTCTCGCTCGTACAGACTCAGATTGCCGCGGAAAGCCTCGAGCACCTGATTGCGCAGCAGGATCAGCTCCTCCGCTACAGCATCGCCAAAATCGCGGTCGTGCGTGGTAATGAGGATTGTGGTGTTCGTCATGCTGTTGATGTAGTCCTGCAGCCAAATGATACTCGGCAGGTCCAGGAAGTTCGTTGGCTCGTCCAACAGCAGCACATCAGCATACTGCGTCAGCGCACATCCAAGTTCGCATCTCGTCTGCCATCCTCCGCTGAGCTGCGACACGGGCTGTTCAATCTGATTCTCCTTGAAGCCCAGTCCAAGCAACACTTTCCGCGCTTTTGCCTCTGCAGCACCAGCATCCATCAGCTCGAGCGAGGCTTGGATGCCTGACAACAGGTCTGTAGCGGCTTGTGTATCCTCACTGACTTGCTGAGGATCAACATCCCCTTCATCTTCTTCAACACTCTTCTTCGTGACCTCATACCGCTCCTCAAGCTTTAGTAATTCTTTCCGCGCCAGCTTTCCCCGTGCACCACTTCGTCGCTCGGCGATACGGTGCGCTTCCTTCAATCTCAATGCTAGCCGCTCGGCTTGAATGCGCCGGTATGCGCGCACGGGCGCCATAGCATCTGAGACGCTGTCAATTGCGTCGCTCAGGATTTTAGCTTCGCGCGTGTACCGCTCGCGCACCCTATCGCTTCTCACAACATGCTGTAGAACAGTCTCGTCTTTGAGCTGCAGACTCTCAAGTCGCTCATCGACGTCCACTTCTCGCGTCTGGCCAAGCAAGAGGATCTGTGTACTCCAGGGGATGCCGGGGATCAGGCCGTCGCCAATGGCTTTTAGCAACGTCGACTTTCCGGTCCCGTTGCGGCCAACGAGTACGTAGTGTCTGCCTTCGACGAGATGCAGGGTTGTCCGGGTCAGCAGCTCTTTGTTTGCGACCGAGATGGATAGGTCTTTGATTAGGATCTGCCTCTCTTAGTGCCTTTTTGTAGTAAAAGTTGAAGGTCACTCACCTCTTTCGGCGCAGGTGCATCCACAGCATCGAGTGCGTATCGTGACTGCTGCGCTGTGACGACAATGTGCCCGCCTCCAGGGTGCTCCTCAGCTACTGGAGGAACATCCTTGCCTTTGCGGACCATAGTAACTGATCGTAAGATTCTAGTGAATCCTGAACTGTCGTGAGTCTGTCCAAGAAGAATAGAGCAATGTACGCGAATAGCAGACGCAGATTCGTTTCGGTGGTCGACAATCCCTTCAGCGATTCTTATCCATATATACCCTCTCCGTTCCGTCGTTGCAACGCAATGCTCGCTTCCCGGACGAGCTGGGTGCAGCCAAGGCGCGCTCAGGATGAGTCGATATCGCGGCTTCTTATTGGTTCGAACACAGCTGGAGAGAGTCACACACGACCAACACCAGCTTGTGAGCCGCAGTCAGAAAGTCCGGACTTTTGTGCTAAACTTACCAATCTGCTCGGTGTTTCTGCACTCGACGTCACCCCGCTTTCACCGCGTCGGTTTGACGCGATGTTTGTACGTCGAGGGCCTTGCACAGACCGTTGAAGATGGCGCGACGGCGATGTATTAAGGGTCGCTTGCGATCGACAAATTTGCCAGCGTCTAAGGAGGGTAGTCGTGTAGAGGCGCAGGAGCTAGTGTTCTCCTGGTTGTTATCGTGTAGGGCAATGAGCATGCTGCTCGTTCTTACTATTACCTGCACTCCATTTCTTAGCGAGCAGAAGGCAACGGACACGGCGAGGATCGAATCTGCATCTCCTTACGCTGTACTAAATACCATCTCGCCGGGTAAGGTACGAGGTCGTTTTTGTCGGACAGGTTGCTTTACCAGATGACCTACAGGACCTTTGAGTTGATGAGATGTGCAAAGAATCGTTATACTATGTCGCGTTTCAGAACAGCACGATGGTATATTGATGATAGAACCCTGAATTCGTTGAACGGAGAATATCTTGGTTATCGCTTCAACACTACAACAGCTATTTTCTCTAGTAGCCCGGAACGCGCTCAGGTGCAACGCTCTCAAGTGTTGGCACGACAGGCTTAATCAACCCCTCGTCATCGAAGTAAACGCGATCAATCGTCGTCTCACGCTCAGTGCCGTTACCGTTCGGAATAGCAAAGCGGTGGTACGCAATGTACCAGTCGTCTGTGCCAGGGACCTGGATGATACTGCTGTGCCCCGTGGCCAAGATGCCCTTGGACTCGTCCTTGTGCAGGATGACGCCACGATCTGTCCACGGCCCGTCGATGGACGATGAAGTCGCGTAGCCGACGCGGTAGTCAACGCTCCTGGTGTCGTCGATCGAGTACGTCAGGTGATACATGCCCTTGCGGTAGTTCATGAAGATGCCCTCCCTGAAATCTGTCAACCCACTGATTGACTTGAGCGTCCCGCTCTTCAACGATAGCATGTCGTCCTCGAACTCGGCGTACAGTGGGACGCCGTTGCCCCAGAAGAGGTAGTACTTTCCAGTCGTCGGGTCCTGGAACGCCGCGGGATCAATCGCCTGACCCGTCTTCAGCGCCTCGTTGTTCAGAATGAACGCTTTCTCCTGCGCAACCCACGGCCCCTTGGGACTGTCTGCAACAGCGGTACCGATGGTTTTGGTATTGTACTCTGCGTTCTGGCCCGAGAAGTAGTAGTAGAACTTGCCCTCGCGCTCGATGATGGTGGGTGCCCAGGCGTTTCCAACCGCCCAGGGCACGTTGCCGGATGTGCCGTTGAGTGTCAGGAAGGGCGTCCCGGAGCGTGTCCAGGTAACAAGATCGGGGGACGACCAGACGTAGAAAGTGTTGCCGCCCCAGCCGGGTGTGCCATCGGTCGTGGCGTAGATGTAGTACGTGCCACCCGAGACAAAGATGTTAGGGTCTGCGTAATAGCCTGGAAGAGCGGGACTGTTACGAGCTTGCAGCTTAGCAGCGTGGCGTAAGCGCTTCGGTGCGGCCGATGTTGTGGTAGTCAAAGAAGCAAGCTCTGCGGCGGTGACAGGAATGACCGTGCCGTGACGCGGACTCTTGGGCAGCGTGTATGTGGCTGACACTTTCCAGGAAGGCTTCGATATGTCGGCTGTTTCGAGCGGGATGTAGCCGCGGCCGGTGTATTCGTCAACGAAGAGGTAGAACTTCTCGCCATTGACGTCACCAGGGTTGGACTTGAAGACTGTAGGTCCCTCGACATTGGCGGTGCCGGCGTTCTTGCCGATGCAGGCGGCATCTTGTGTCCAGGACTCCAGAGTGGCGCGCAGTGAGGAAGAGTGCTCTTGGATGATGTCAGAGCAGCCGGTGCCGGAAGCGCCTTCGTCCTTGGTGAAGCGGTAGAAGGTGCTGCCTTCGCGAATGACAGTGGAGTCGATACGCGACATCCCGGCGTCCTGCAAAATCTGCGTCTCGCTGAACGTCACGAAGTCCTTCGTAGTGGCGTACAGCATCCTGTGGTATGTCGATCCGGTGTGGCCAGGGTCATTCTCCGCGTACAGCGAAGAAGCCCAAAACACTACATACTCTTCAATCGTGGGATCGTAGTACGCCTCAGGTGCCCACGTGTTTCCGGCAGTGTCTGGCGAGACCTTGACATGGCGCTGTGTTCCCCAGTTCTTGAGATCGGTCGACTCCCAGATCTCCAGGTACAAGCTGCCCTTGCGAACGGAGTCTCCCCATGATGTACCGGATCCAATGCTCAGATCTGTCGCGATGAGGAAAAACTTGCCACCATCAGGTGAGCGGATGAGGAAGGGGTCGCGCAATCCCTTTGTGCCCTGTGTCGATGTGATGATGGGCTGCCCGTCATTCAGCTCTTTCCAGCTCAGCGCGTTGTTTCCATTGCTAGCTGCCAGATAGATCTGCTCGCCAGCTCTGGTGTTGTTGGTGAAGTAGGCGAAGACATAGCCTTCGTAGGCATCGGCCTGTGCTGCTCGACTCTTGACTTCGACGGGGCTAGCGTTGGCCAAGAGAGCCGCAGTGCAGGCGGATAGAAGCGTTGCAACTAGACGCATGGTCAATGTGAGTCCTGGTTGCTGGGACTTGCTGGAGGTAAAGCTCAACGTACATCTTGATCATCATATACCACATGCCGAGCCTTGTGCCTGGCACGAGTGATCAGTCGCGCCGACGAGCATCAGGAACGACTACCTGAACAGGTAACTGACGAGATTCTCAATCTAAGTTTGAGTCGCGTCACGAGATTCACGAGGGTACTTCCACGAATGTAGCAATATTGTTGTTGATCAGAGTTGTGAATGACGCAAAGTGCTCGGCCTTCGAGCTGGAAATGCTACGGTGGGATCGCGGGGTATACGCTACTCGGCAGCGGCGCCGACTTGAAGTTGGAGACGTGCTCCGCGCGGAGGCCATTTCATGCGAAAACCGGGGAACACGGGGAAGATCCTGGCGACTTAGCCAAAATCATGGTGACTGCCGAAGAGATGGTTACTTGTCGGCGTATTGTTAGCCGAATGCAAGGCTGTGTTCAGGTTTTGGAGAGTCGAACACCACGCGGGGAAGTTGCACCTGCCTAAAGAAACCATGCTAGCGCCAAACCGTCAGTTTTGATGCGGTCGAAATGGTACATTTGCCGTAGTGGCTGTCACACCTATTTGCCAATCAACTTTCCTACGTACTCAGCCACTGCCAGGATCTTCTCTTCCTGCAGTCTTCTGCCCACAAGCTGCAGACTGACATGTGCGCCATCATAGATTTCCGGATCATCTGCAAAGCGGTCAGCGTACAGTCCCTGTCGAAAGCAGTGCGTGGATACTCACAGTCATCTTGGATCTCCTGGTCCTTCTCGTCCACAGCCTTAAAGTCATTGCTCTTGACATCGATCGTCTTGTCAACATTTGTGACTGGGAAGGCAACGGAAGTGTAGTCCAGCGCATTGACCCAAGTCGAGTAACCGTAGTACTTGTACCTCTCCCTTCTTGCAGCAGGCCACGGGGCCAGTGGTGAGATGACAGCATCCACCGGTCTGCCAGTGCTCGTCTCCTTCGCAGTGTTATTCCAGTACTCCATATATTCCTTCTTCAGTGCGCGCATAGCCACATTTGTCTCGGCGATCTCAGTAGCACTGAACTCTTTCATCTCCTTCTGGTAGAGATGGACTTGAGGAGCCATCGGCTCGCCAGACAAAGCGAAGGCTTCGCGCACGTTGCGACCGCCGTCAAACACCCATGATCTAAAGCCTGTGTCGTTCAGTACTCTATGAGATGGTGGTGACCAAGCGAAGATCTCGTGGCCAGCAGCCTCCAGTGCTTTCGACACAAGCTCGATGGCACGACGGATGGGTGCTGTCGGTGTCACGACGCCGTCGGTTTGAAGGACGCCGAAGACCAGCTTCTTGTCTTTCGGTACGGATTCACCGACGGACTGCAGAAGCTGCTGGATCTCTTCTTCCTCTTCGCTGCGCCATGGGATTTCGTGCACCAACGGGTCGTGAAGCCACGGTTGCTGTGCAAGGAGTGCCTTCGAGACTAGACGCAAAGATCCTGCGGTGGTGCCGAGTGGACCCACGACCGATAGCACGGTGTTCTGACCATCCATAGAGTTCGCCATACCCTCGTAAGGCAATCGGCCAGTGGAAGGCCGCAGGCCGTAGAGTCCGTTGAAAGCTGCAGGAATACGAATCGAGCCACCAATGTCAGTTCCGAAACCTACTGGCGAGCCGCGGATACCAATCAGAGCTCCTTCGCCACCTGAGCTGCCACCGCTAGTGAGGTTGCGATTCTTTGGGTTCAGGGTGTAGTCGATGATGTTGTTGACAGTCTCGCCGGACATGAGGGTGTGCGGCACACTGGTCTTACAGTACAACACTGCACCACTTGCTCTTAGCTCGCGGACCATCTCGCTCTCGAAAACCTTCTCTTTGCCGGTGCCCTTCTTTCCTTCGAAGGTACCGATCCAGCCCACGTAGCCCATAGTAGTCTCGACGTCTTTGACATGGAACTGGTCTTTCAATGAAATTGGCAGGCCATGGAGAGGGCCTAGTGGCTTCTTGTTCTCCGTAAAGTATACATCGAGCTTTTTTGCATCTGCAATGGCTGCGTCGAAGAAAATCTCGTGAAGACAGTTGAGCTGACTTTGTCAGTATTCAGTCCACTCGACGCTCACGTTTGGATGTACGTACTGACTGGTGCGCAAGAGCAGCTCTGTGGCAGAAAGCACGTGTGACCTTTTCAGCTGTCCATTCTCCTGATGTTGTCTTCTCCACAATCTTCTCCGCGTCGCTTTCAGTAATGCTTAGTTCTTCTTCTGTCAGATACTGCTTGATACAGTCTGTCACGTCGACCTGCTCTTTGATGGACGGTAAGTTGTCGACGCGCCATTCCTTGGGAATGAGTGCGGAAATATCTTCGCGCTTCTTAGCCGCGGCATCCTGCCATGATGTCGTCATGGTGTTTATTCTCGACAATCGTTTTCCAAAGGTTAAGAGATGTTCCTAGGTGTCAAAAAGCAGGAAGAGGACCTGAGGAAGTCAAGAAGGATATAAGTCTAGGAATTGGAGACATGATGCAGCTGATAGCCGGAGCTCCAAGTGACTATCTAGGTAGCTATCAGTGGAGTCGAGAGGTGGGGTAAATTGGAGGCTAACAACTTCCACATTTGTAATGGGATCGTAAGTATGCTCGGAGGCAGCGGTCGCAACGTCTATACCGCAACTGCCGGTCAGTGCCGTGGGATTGGCCGACGTTCCAGGTCGTCTGCAGGCTAGGTGGAGAGATTGGCGCCTGGACAGCATAAAGCGCAAAAACATACAACAGCGGGTATTCGCTAGTGGTCACCCACCTAACTACTAATCCGCCGGTACGTTGCTTAAATAGGGCTGAGCGAACGGGAAGCCTTGTTTTCAACGTCCTATGGTCGTATGTGATAAATCACAGTAATCTACATGATTATAGTGCCAGCGTTTGAAATTCAGCGCCATGCCACGACGAGGTCGCTGCAGCCAGATATCATCGTCTTCCGACATCTTGTCCGCTTTAGAACAGGACAGTAAATCATTACTAAACATCACTCGTTGTTGAGCTTCGAAAATCGCAGCTTGCTCTCTTCCGTCCCTTGTGTGGCATGTGTGGCAGGTGCAGCTCAGCCCCGTCTGTTGCGAGCTGCGCGAAGTGTGGCGCTCCTTCCCGAAATGACGAACGTTAGCATTTCCACAAACAACATACCGCATGCACTGGCTTGCCACAGTCGTCGTACACCGCCTTCGATCAGCTCCCGGCCGCGCAATCTCACCATATGCTTCTACGCGGTGGCCAAGGTGTGAAGGAACAAGGCTCTCGGCACGCGTTCAGGTGATGAGCGGACCTTAGCGGCAGCTCGCGCGTTCGTACTCAGCCACACCAAGTGCTGTCATCACACCTCGCGGTTCTCCACTGCTTAACAGAACGACAGCTGCCAGCCCTTCGTTCCCCGCAAACTCGTCCCTGACAGCCAAAGTTTCACAATGGGCTTCTCACTTAATAACCCGCTACCCTCGTCCATGAGGAGTAAGTTATTGTCTCTTATCGCGATCGGCTAGTCTCAGAAGTGGTGAGGCTGGCCGCACTGTGACGTCGCTGACAATCCGCTCTGCAGGCGAGTGCAGAAAAACGGGCAAGATTCTGGCATCCTTCGTCGACCCGCGACAATCGTTCGGACCTGACAAGATCATTCCGCCGTCTGTCCTTGCGAACGCAAAGGTGCGTTTCCTTTTTCCTCAAGCTTCCGGGCTCCCCGCAAAGCGCCCAAAAGCGCCCAAGCTCGAGGCTCGACGCAAGAGATATACTGACAAAACCGCAATACAGGGTCTCGCCATTCTTACAGTCTTCAAGGCTGGTTTCCTCGGTACAGCACGCTTCGGTTCCGGCGTTGTCGTCGCACGCCTCGCAGATGGATCATGGTCGGCGCCCTCAGCCATTGGCACAATCGGTGGTGGATTCGGTGGGCAGATTGGCTTCGAGTTGACTGATTTCGTCTTCATCTTGAATGATGCCTCAGCAGTGCGCACATTCGCACAGGCTGGTTCTTTGACTCTCGGCGGCAATGTCTCGATCGCAGCCGGCCCGGTCGGTAGAAACGCGGAAGCAGCCGGAGTCGCGAGTTTGAAGGGCGTGGCTGGCGTTTTCAGCTACAGCAAGACAAAGGGACTGTTCGCCGGTGTCAGTTTGGAGGGTAGCGGTCTGATCGAGAGAAGAGACGCGAATGAGAAGCTCTACGGCCGGAGATGGACAGCGCGAGAGCTGCTGAGTGGTCAGGTTCCTCCACCACCAGCCGCTGAGCCTCTGCTGCGCGTTCTCAACTCGAGAGTGTTCTCTGGTGTTGGCGGCGCAGCAGCAGCAGACGACAGGATGTACAACGATATTCCAGTCTACGACGACTCGCACGACAACGTCGTCTGGCAGGGGCGCAGCGGCTCCGCTATGGGCGAAGGCGTAAGGAGAGATCGCACAGGCTCGCTTGGTCAAGGCAGCCAGCACGGTGGGAACGACGAGTACGAGTACCGCGACCGCCCACAGCGCACATCGACATGGGCAGATGATGTCTACGACCGACAACCGAACACGGGAGGAGGCATCAACCGCTCCTTCTCAACACGCGCGAATCCCAACGAGACTTTTGACACCATGAACAGCCGCAGCCGTGCGTCAACGTTCGGTGACAACTACTCATACAGCGACCGTTCGCCAGCGCCAGGGCGACCGTCCGCGCCGAAGCCCGTGTTTGGACAAAAGAAGGCGACCCTGGGCGCCGATCAAGCGATTGCCAAATTTACATTCGACCCCGATCAGCCTGGCGATCTCGGCTTCAAGAAGGGCGAGGTCATCACAATTCTCAAGAGGACAGACAACGAGACAGATTGGTGGACTGGAAGAGTGGGCGACAGGGAGGGTATCTTCCCCAGGTATGCTAGCTTCACATCGAGTGCGTTCTATACTCTAACAGTGATGCAGCAACTACGTCGAAACCGTATAACCCCGGCACGTCGAGCCCTCGGGCCACATTACTTCCTCCTGCTTCCATCTTCCACTCTCGCGTCCAAAAGATACCTCCTTCGTATACCTCGACTGCAACATACGACTCCTTAGTGACACCAAGGACCGGCCTTGATCTCCTCGAGTATAACAGGGCGTCAAGGATTTGCTCTTCGTCAAGGTTCTTGCATATGTTATGTATCCACACAGTCCACCATTATACCTATCAACCCTTCCAATCGTCAAGATGTAACTTCCTCTATTCGTCTACATTCATTGCCTGCGACGCATAAAGTGATCACCTTGAAAGACGATCTCAGACGTGGCGTCCTTGTTGGGCCACAGACAGAGACAAGCGGCCGTCGCCTCCTCTGTGCATCGTGGACTTGGAGTCTTCACACAACGTGAATCACATCGTATCGCACTGTTCACGATGAGAAATTAAGTAAGCTAATAGTCGAACAGGGCAAACTCATACTCGACCCGACTACTTTTCCATCGCACCTCACTCTCCGCGTCGCACAACAAAGACGTTGTTCAGCCCTAACAACGAGCATGCGCCGAACAGCTCTAGCGCTAGACAATCACATCGTGGCCACTCACACATCGTGCACCACCCTTTGTACGCCTTCCAATATACCTTCGTCGCGCCTGTGCTTCGAGCAAGCCATATCGAGAGCCACACATCACCTTCACGAATAGGAGGTCACTGACTAAGCAGCCAAAGTACTGGCCGTTCGCACTCACTGCTCACATTACGCTATCAACACTAACTCTGATTACAACCTTGAATTGGTCACTGAATCAAACTTTTAGTACCTCAACATCGATGCCAATAAATCTGCGCGACTTCTTCCGCGACGCATTTGCGCCGACCGCAAAACTGGGAAGTTACGGAGCGCTATTCGCCACGGAACTGCGTGATGGAGATGATATTACATCAAAAGCTAATCTCGCTGGCAAGGCCCACGGTAAGAAGCGAACTATAGACGAAGTGGTCACAGCAGACGAGGTATGTGGCTTCGCGGAGCGAGACTGGTTGTCTGTACTAACATCTTCATGGGACAAGCTCGGTGGGAACTCGTCAAACCATGCGAAGGGGTCCACTCTCCGAACGAAGGAACCTGTCTTAAGGAAGACACAGATCACTTTCAGTATGACTGAGTACGCGGGTGCAGTTAAAGTAAGTCTAGGTGGATTATTTTTGAGAAGTCATGATCTAATGACCGCCAGTACTTGACACAAGCATGAATTCGTCATCATGCATTTGAGGGCGGCAAATCAGGCAAGCACCCTCTTGGCCCCACTGAACGTGTCAGACTTGCTGCCGATTCTGAGACAATCATTCAGAAGATGGCAAATTGCAGAAATGTTTCTAAACTGTTCGCTGCGCGAATAAAAGACCTTAACAACAGCCTTGGTGAGGTCAAGAGCAAGACAGGCGACAAGACTCCGGCGACGACCGCATACCATGTGAGGCTGAGAGAGTTCCTCGACGAAGTGGCTCTCAACTTTCTGGATGGTCCTCTTCTGTTCCACGTCTTTCCCTCGTTGAAGGGCCATCTGCGGCAAAGACTCTTCGAGCTCAGTCTACCACTGAAAGAGATCTGTGAACTCAAACTTGAGCTTCGTATTGGTGAGTTTTGACGTCCTCGAGCCCTATTTTACCACGAAGGAGGAGGCGGAAACCCGGACTGCGAAGATCATAAATGAGTTAAACACCTCACATTATCAACAGGAGCCAAAGACCCTAAGCTACAATGATACAGAGCCTCGCAATGCACTTGGAAACTGTGTGGACACCCTCAGTAAAACTTTTCTCGCAATGTTCGAGAATATAAACGCAACACATGCACTATTTCAAACAACGTCTGGTGAGGACACGCACACACAGCCAACACTAGGAAACGCAACAAACCAGAACATGGCTTCCCAAACCTCTGTTAATAACCAAGCCAGTTCCCAGCAAGATATTTCGCAAAACCAGCAAGTTGAACAACAACCTGTTGATATCAACCTTGCTCCACTGCGAAATCAACACGAGAAGTCACTTGAGATCTCGGCTAAAAAGCGACAAGACGACGAAACACGACGCATAAAATTTCATCTACACTTCTAAGCATACGAAGTTCTCATTGAGCAGTTGAAGACCCATCGAACAGGCGGTCCTCCACCCGATCAAGCACACCCGAATGAGCTCGGCATGCATGACACCCAATCCTGCGTTCATAGGCTCAAGCTTCAGTGGAAGAAGTTCAGTCGTGCTCTGCACATCTATAATATTGAGCAGCTGCGCTTCAACGATGACGTGTACATCCAAATCGCATCCTGCCTCCGAGAAGCGCACTGCATCATGTGGATGCTTTTGTATCACGGAGCAATATGGACGGATGTTGCCGCGGCGGGATGGAACCTGGACCAAATGCGCGAACTGCAAGCCGAGATGGTAGAATGGGCATATGAAGGGAACTTGCTTCACACGAAGCTGGACGTGGACGCGATCTGCCAGGCCTTGCAAGACATGCATGACAACTATGCATACCACCTATCAATCCAAACTGTCGAAGCACCGAAGCAGCAATTCAAGGCTGCCGCCCCTTCGAAGGAACGCGACCATCCTCCACGGGTGTACAGGCAGGTTCCTGTGGCAGACCAAGGCATTTCTCTGCACATGCCGTGATACTTCCAGGACTCAACGGTGTTGCGTTCCAACAAGTGACCAACAAGCTAACAACTCCCGGGGCTTCTGTAGCCACTATTCTAGAGGCCGATGGCGCAGATGGTGACGATGATATGATGGACATCGATGTATACGAACGTATCTGTTCCCAGTTTCATACCGAAAAGGGCTGTACACTGGTGGACGATGTGGACGATCGGTGCGATAAGGATCATCCATATGCTCTAAAGTTCAACTTCCCCTGTCCGTATGAGTTTCAGGGAATCGACTGCCCGTTTGGCAAAGAGGGGTGCAAGTACGTTCACGAGTACATCATCTCACAGCCAGAACAGCAGCAGACCAATCATAATACTGCGTCTCAAGTATCTGGGGAACGAGCCTTTGCGCCTCTCCAGGTGCAAATCCACGCGTTTTTGAACCAGAACAAGATCACACAAGCGGACGCGCAATTTTTTCGCCTAGCTGAGAATGGGGAAGCAAAGGACTCTAGGAACGCGAGCAATGTCTGCAACAAGTTCACCAACAGCAAGTGCACAAATCAGCTATGTACACGCATCCATCTAGGTAACGGTAACCAGGCACCACCTGCTCCGGTCAGCCAGCAGCAGAACAAGCCACAAGGCGACGGACAGAGCGCCCAACGGCCCCATGCATGTTCGCATTTTGCTAATAAAGGCAGCTGTAAGTTTCGCAATGGTTGCAGAGATAGCCACGATCCCCAAGTGACATACAACGCGCTCGGCCGCTACCCGCCCGGGTACAACGCGTCTCGTGATACCCGGATGGTCGATGCGGCTTCAAATGGTGACAATCCCCACACCCGACCACAGGGCAATCAAAGCCAGGCTTGCAAATGGGAAGCAAACGGTCGTCAATGCACGAACAATGAGTGCAATTTCGTACACACGAACCGACAATCGAAGAGTTACAGGCCAAATCAACAGCAACCCAACCAAGGCGGCGGTGAGTCTGGTCAAGGGAACCAGACGTACAACGCCAATGTGCACGGGCAGCCTCGCTTTCAAAACGATCAACGAATTGCGAACTGGGTGGATAGACAGCAGCAGATCATCTGCCGTAAGTGTCAGCAGCCGGGTCATATGCAGAAAGACTGCCCACAGAACAATACTAATGGTGGAAACAACGGTGGTAGTAACAGGCGACAGCCTGGATCGTGTTTCACCTGTGGCGGCATGGGCCATCGTCAGAACCAGTGCCCAATTAATGCCAGCAGCGGTGGGGGTGGCAATCCGAATGCTGGTGGGAGTCGCAATCCGAATACTGATGGGAGCCGCAACCAAAGTAACGGTGGAGGAAGGAGAGGTGGACGTGGGCGCAACAGCTAGTGGGTCAGTACCGTGCGATGTCATTGGAAGCAAGTAATAACATGAGGCAGCGACGAAGGAGAGTCACAAGGCGGTGCACAAAATGCGCAAAGCGGTGGCGCACGGGGCAGTCAGAGCAATGTTGTGCAGAACGAGCAGAGCGCTAGGCAGCCGTATCAGGCCTATGTCGAGGATGCTCGATCCCGATCTAGCGAAAGTGGAGACTCAATGATATAGACGGCGTTACATGTAGATAATGGGTATTGCATATGCATAGAATGGCGTTAGAGCATTGGTTTTGTCTATGGCGTATTTTGGAAGGGACATGACCTTTCCAGTTCTGAAACCCTATTTATTCTTCGACTTCCAATTTGTTGGTGATGCATGACGTCACTAGTCAAAATGGCTTCGGGCGAGCTTTCACCTTCTCCATCTCCGCAGTTATCTCCCCAGTCAAATCCCATCAACAATGAGCATCTAGCCCAGGTAAACGCTATACCTTCGTTTCTATTCTCGTATTTCTGGGCCTTGTAGTGCTTCGTGTCGGTCATTCGATGAGGTACATCAATCATGTATTGACGCGTTAAATGGTTCACGGTTCTCGACTACCCTATCCGGAGCTGAACTTAGCAACACCGGGACAGGATATGCGTCTCTTGATTGCAGGTGGCTTTGGCTCAAGAGAGGAAGGTGACACCCGCTTCGTAGACTCGGCAGAGTCGTTGGCTGCTACATATCACACAGAGACAGTCAACACGTCCGCTTCCCTGAACATGATCAGTCATCATACAAGACCTTCGAGAACACAAGGCTTGCGACGAGAGCTCATGGTGGTACTGGTACCATCAATACGCAACACACGAGCTGATTCACATTGCCGAGTTGAGCTCAAGCTTCCTCAGTGCAGTGCGCAAGACTGCATGTGCTGAGCACTGCAACATCAAGCACGCGACTCACCCTACTACGGGGACCAGACCAGAAGGCCATCAGCTCTTGTTTTTCATAGCTTAACGTCGGTCAAATACATGTTCACTATCCGCAACGACGCTCTGCTTCCTCCACCAGCCCTGCAAAAATGTTGCTAATAACCTTGCTCACGTTCATAGGGCTCATTTCCTCAGCATGGAGTTCTACCGTCCCTTCCAACTCCTCAAACCTCGTCATGCGAGACAACGACGATATGACTACGGACCGCACCTGCTGATGGTCAAACTGCGGCACAAATGCCCCTCAGGCTTCAGCGCTGTCGCACGCTCAAACGGCGCACCTGGAGAGATGATGTGGGACCATACACACTGTAGCGGCAATGGGAATTCAGTTTTCTGCTGCCCTAGCAATGTTGCACAGCCGACTTGCAGGTGGCGAGGCCATAAGAAATCAGGAAAGTGCGATGGCGCGTGCATCACTGGCGAAGCGGAGGTCTGGAACCTGAAGTACGGTTGCAAGTCCGGCCATCAGAGTGCTTGCTGTTCTGTCACTCCAAGCGTTGCGGCCTATCGAGACTGTCGTTGGGAAGGCGACGAGCCGAACTGTGCTGATGAGTCTGACGGAGGACACCGAAAGTGCAGCGCTCAATACCAGTACCGAGTTGTATCAGCTCGAGCTGGATTTGGTGGAGAGAACGAATGTCAGAAAGTTGGGCTCTGCCATCCTCATTGCCCACCGATATCCTGATCATCGCAGGCTTCAAAAGCTACTGCTGCAAAGGTACAGCCGCGACTTTCGTGCCTCCAGCGTTTCTCGAAGCGACCTGGAACACTGATTGCACCGGCAATTGCGGCGTTAACCAAGTTAAGCTTGCACTTGAGCGCGGCGAATGTCGGACTGGCGAGCTAGCATACTGTGCTAAGGGTGTGAAGCTTTCTGACATTCCCAACATCCGCGACCCAGATCGCACCGGCGAGGCTCCAAAGCGATCGCAGAAAGTGCTCGACTTCGAAGATTCTGTCACTCGGTGAGTGGAGTAGAGCACTATCGCCGGCATCGCTCAAATTGTTGCAGATACGTCAAGGCCTTCGAGGCGAAGAGTTGCCCGGAGGACAGCAGGCCTCGCATCGACAGGTAGGTACACCATCCCACCATACTGTGCATTGTAACCTGTATCAAGGGGCGCGTCGACTACCAACGATGGTGCAGAGGCCGATACAGCAGGCTGGAGGCCTCCCATCCCAAAGATCGATGATTGCGTCAGCTGGGCACATATTGTGCCTGACCTTCTTTGGACTGTGAGACAGGCTCCCGATACTTGGACTAAAGACGATCGAGACATTGCCAAGGTCTGGGACACGGAAGTGGGCAACCGTTACCGTAACACATCGACTACTGATCTTCGCGAAACAGTCAAGGAGTTTCCCGACCTTGAACCAGAGCCCATCTTCAATATCGTTCTGTACGATCTTGACGGCTGGCACAAAGTTTGCGGAGAAGCTTTCAACGAAACGACACCGGACTACTGTACAGTCATGGAGTCTGCACCGCCGCCTTCTTCTTTTGCGGCAGTTTTGGCCACGGAAAGATTCACCGGACTCAACAGAACTTTGGCGAGACTCAAAGCCCGCTATGTCAACACTGACTTCGGTGAGGCTTTGAAGGACCAGTTCTATCATGACCCGCATCACGAGATTCCCACAATCAATACCATCTTTGACGGCATTCGCATAGGTATGTGAAGTGAAAAAGCTTACTACGGCCGCTACTAACAACAATCAGGGCATTTGACCCTGCACTATGCGAGATGGGATTGGTACTATGGGACCGGAACATTCAATTCTGGGTAAACTTCCTACCATCTATGTTTGCGAAGGTTGCTGACGACTTTGTCGACCCTTGCTGGAGTTAGCATATTGGATAGGGCCAGAGCCTGGCGTCTGGAATGATGATCTTGACTTAGATCAATACCGTGACAGGCGTCAGTGGGGGCGCTCCAACTACGATGTGTGAGATGTGTGGGTGGTGTTCCACATCTACTTTGATGCAAGTCGACAGATATTCTTCCAAAGAGAGTCTGATGGACACACCTTCACTGGATTCGTGAGTATCAATATCTCAGACTGGGATCGTTCACAAGGCCGTCACTGACAGCTGCTCAGACAGCCATGGACGTGTTTCATGCTCGCCTCGCCTCGCCTGAGCTCAAGGGCGAAACATGGCGTGTTCGCTCTGAGTATATACGATCAGGTGGAAAAGAGGAAAGGCTCGTTATTCGCTGTCCCTATGACAACAGCGAGCAGAACGAGTCTGGTCAAACTATCACACGCATACTTGTGGGCGCTGACATGGCGCCTGAGCGCACGAATTGGCCCACAGACGAAGGACTTGTGCCGTTCAGGCAGTTTCTTTCGAGCTTGTATCGGCAAGGGTACCTGAGTTCACCCTCAATGCTGCCGCTGTTGCCTCGGGAATTCAGACAGACGAATCGCTATCAAGAGCCCGACGCTACTTGGCCCCCTACTCTCAACCCGCAGTTTTCGAGGTACACAATTAGGCAACGCGTCACTGGCCGACCAGCAAATTACGTGGATCGCCCTTGGGAGTACCTAGTTCTTATTGTGCTACTAGCATCTAGAAAAATAGACTGACCATTGCCAGATGGTACGAATTTCAGACTTGAGAATCACCGACAGGACACCAATGGTGTTGGTGGCTGGTCCGTGAGATACATTACCGAAATTCCGATGCCTGGACCACATCCCTCATATCCAGGCCAAGCACAAGGTGGCGTTGACGGGAGATCAGTCTGGCAAAACGAAACAAAAGGAGCATAAGAAGAGGTGCTTTCTCATGATTGACGCGCGCGCGTGGTGGTGTATATCAAGGACAGAGTGAGCGACGAGACTCGCAGGAGGAGAGGTTTTCCGGATGGCGGTGTACATCTATCTGGTGGCTCAACGGGATGTAATGTTCATTCGCCAGATTTGACGTTGGCGGTCCATTGCCTACCCTCTACGGGGCTTCTTCAATCAAAACACAGACTCTCATCTCTCACCTGAGGGGCCTTTGTCACATACGGAGCACAAGACTGTCTCTCTTGCAATATTTTCAGATGTCTTCGCGTCGCCGTACTCCATCACGATCCTTTGTTCGTCAAAGCGCTCTGTCCTTGCCCAACTCTTGGCGCTGAATAGCCCGCCAGCGATTTACGTGTATGAGCAGTCTGGCGGTCATTGTTAGCAAAGTGCAAATGTCGGTACTTGACGACTATTTCTGCTGGAATTGCTGAGAGCACTGAAGGTGTTGAGTTGGTCGTCATAGTCGCACCGCATTCACTTGAAGCGGGTGCTGGCTACTTTCGTACGATCACACATTGTTTCGGTCTGAAAGGCTCTCAATTGGGCAATGGTATTCCATAAAGAGATCTCAACATCTGGACTCGAGGTTTTCAGCCGTCTCTAATAGTTAGCACTCTAAGGGAAAGAAGGACCTGTTCAGATAATTTTCTAGGAAACTACAGACGCAGTCAAGCTGTGTTAGCAGGCATACAACAGCCTTGGAGGACTTCTGGTGGCTACAATTGGGTTGTAGATGGATTGCCGTTGCTCGCCTTATCGAATCCTGCCGCCCTCCAGTTTTATATTCTAAGATTCCAAGAGATGAACCCGGGTTACGTATCGTATTCCACCATCTTCATCTTCAATGTCGCCCACGCCCGCTCGCACCCCGTGAATTGTGCGAGGTTTTGCCATTCTTCTGCCTCTTGGGTGGGCGATATCCTCGTTGTGTCTCATTTGTGTCGTCCTCGTCGTCTCCAGGGTAGTCGCTCAAATCGTCCATTGGCACATTTCCTTCTCGTTGGTCGCGCAAGTTGCGGCGACCCAATTCAGTCATAGCTTGTCCGTCTTCTGTCGTCATCCAATCGACGAGATCCCCACCTCTCCATGGTATCTGTCCTGAGGAGCGTGAGCGTTTGCGATCGTTGTGAGCCAAGTCAACATTGTGAGATCCTGTGGTGTCTGTGACTTGCTTGAATGGGGGATGCTGGGCCTTTCCCAGTGGCTCAGGTTGACGCAAGCTGCGTGGTTCTGTAGGTGTGTGTGAAAGAATATGACGATCTCCTGGGGATTGCTCGGAATCCATTGGCTCCGAATGTTGCGCACCTGACTGGAAGGGGTTTTTGAACCGGGAGTCGTTTTTGTGAGACCCAGGGTCGATCGTGAGATCGGGCCTCTTTGTCCCCTTGCCAAATTCGCCAAGACCTAGAGGTACATCATGAGGCTTTTTGTGGAGTAAGATACAGGTAAAGCCTCTGGGACAGTGACCTTCCAGATATTCGTCGCAAATGTAACCCTTCAATGTGTGATTATGGCTACAAACCATTGCTGTACAGCCTCGGGTCTTATTGACGAAGGTGCAAACCTTGAAGGCCTTCGGATCGGCAAGCGCTTGGGGAAGGATCCGAGGATGGCGAAGATCTTGAAGACTCCGATCTATTCCCCCTACTGAGTCACCTCGCTGTGATGACAGCGGTGGGACAGGATCAGCATAGAAAGATGCACCATGAATGTAAGCGCATTTCTCCGCACCGAATTTGCACTGATCCCGATTCTTACATCGCTTGCCTGCGTTCGTATGAGACTCTGCGCTACAGCTGTTTCGGTCAGGACATCCTCCCGGCCTGTTCACCTTCATGCAGAATTTGCTTCGTTTCTTGGGAGCAGGTTCTTGGGTGCCCAAACCCAACTCGATTGACGTCGCCGATGCGTCTGAACCCTCAATGCTGCTCCTTCTGCTGTCATCTTGCAAACCCTCCGTTCTTCCTTTCCGCAGCATCTCCTCGCGAGCTTCACTTTCGATCCGCCGAGCTGCCGCCTGAGCATAATTCGCCATTGCAGACCCATAGATTGGACTGTAGAATGCCTCCCAATCTCGATTCATACTTGTTGAGTTCCTACTCATCTTGACTATGCCCACCTCATCATCCCTTTGTGCAGCAATTGTTCCCATCATATCCGCCTGTAGTTTTTGGAAGTATCCCTGCCTCAATGGAGTTCGCTGTCCAGTGGTCTGGATGCCTGTGACCCGCGTGCTGCTGATACTGTTGAGGCTAGCCGAGGGATGGTCGAAGATCTCTGGTCGGCTTGGTAGCTCGTAGGGGTAGTACATGTCATTGTCGTAGGCAATTTTGTGTGGTTGTGCAGGTTGCTCAATCGGATCCTGTTCCGACAGACCCACCGGGATAGTACAGGCGATGGTACTATAGATACGACGCAAACCATCAACCAAGTCATCTTTCTGACCATATTCGCGGCCGAGGTCACGTCGGTAACGAATGTTCTCGGCCGAAGATAGCAAGTTGTCGAGTGTCAAGACATCAATGCTAATGTATTCAAAAAGTTGTTTACGCACCGAGTTGGTAGACCGGATCCCGGTCATAGAGTCGGTGAAGTGCTGTGCAAGCACACGATCAGCGATACTCCACTGCTCTCCGGTGCGTACTCTAGATGGAACTCCGGTTGCTTCGAATTCACGCACCGCTTGCTCGATACGAGGCTTCAAGCTATCCTGATCCTCTTTCAAGATCGCCGTACGGAATGGTGCGAGAAGCTTGTCCAACCAGGAAATGGCTTGCGTAAGAAGGTCCAACTCCACTTGACTGTCCCAAGTGTGACTGAACGTTGTCTTAATGGGCGAACCTGGTTTTGCGCGCTTGGGAACAAAAGTCGTCGGAACAAAGGCTTGCCTTCGCGCAAGGAAGGCGTCAAATCGGGCCGCATTCTGCTGCAGGAACTCATTGATCAGTCCAAAAAGTTCTGCTGTATTGAGCTGTTTGATCGCTCGATAATGTAATGCTGTTGGTACAGCTCTTGATCGTTGTGCTGGAGCAGGTGCTTCCTGCTGGAATGCACCGGGTGCTTGCGAGACCTCATCCAGCTGTCCCTTTTCTCGTCGTGCTTCTAGATGCGAGCTATTCTGAATACCTCCGGGCCTTGAGTTCTCAAGTATTGTCGGAGGGAACACATAGGAGGGGAGCTCGGGAGTAGGTACATCCTGTGGATCGTCTACGTGGTGGCGCATATGGTTGGAGGGTCCTAAGCTACCATCAGAACCGCCGCTGTTCTGATCATCGTCGTCGTCATCACCACAATCATCGCCGCTACTAAGTCTGTCAATCGTATCGATTTCTTCGTCGCTATGATCACTTGTGGAATCATATATGGTACTTGGAGACTGTTCGTACGGAACAGTCTCATTATTGTCATACTTTGCACTCGATGATGAGACAGTTTCTGCTTTTGAGTCAGATTCCATGTCCGAGCTGCCAGATTCCAAGTCCTCGTCACTTTCATGATCTTGTAGGAATGATGTGGAGGTAAATTGTGGAGACTCGTCTGTGAGACCTCCGCTCACGGTGGCCTGGTGGTGAGCACTACTAGTTGTGACAGTGCTCGATGGCAAAATGTTGTTGTAATTGTCAGTAAGAATTCGGCCCAAAATTGCAGTTATCAGGGCGGGAGAGAGAGCGTATCGACTTTCGTTGTCCGTGGAGTCAGTGCGGTGACTTTGCCAAGTCGATGTCGCCTCAGACCCGCCGCGACCGCCATCTTGGGCTGGGACCTGATAGCCTATTGGCAACAGTTGTGACCCCAGTCGGGTTAATCGATCCACTGGAGCGCGTGCGCTATGTATTGATAATGACGGTGATGGGCTGTTGATCGGCGTGGTTCTTAGGTTTTGAATCTGGGTAAGTATCTGGGGCGGAGGTGGAGGCGGCAGGGGTTTCTTCTGAATCCGCCAAAAGCCGCCAATGTTCTCACGCCTGAGCATGGCTGACGCTAGTTAATCTCGCAAGTGTCTGTTGTTTGCGTACATGAGTGGCCGGTTCCGTGTGGTTATGAGGCGGCTTCCTCAAAGGGGGCGCTATGCCATCGTTCTTTGTTGCAGTCTGCAGGCAACTTTGTGTTGAACAGCGCACATCGCGCTCTTGAACGGGGCGCTGTGCGCACAGAACGTGTTTGACCCACACAACATCTTTGTTCACCATTACTAAGAGGCGAACAGTAGCAGGCGCTGTCTGTACCATAGCACGACAGGCTCAAGTAGATCGTAGTGAAGGACGAAGCTTGTGGAGGGGCCACTATCGTCGCTTTTTCCTCTCAGATTCAAGCGCGTATTGATCTCTGAGACGCTTTGCAGGAGGCACGTATGGAGTCATTGGCCGTCGTGCTGTGCGCGATGTACGGGATACTGAAGTATTCTTCATGCGACCAGAGGCTGTCCGGTCAGTCTCTGTCGCCACGCCGGGTGCTGGCTCCTTTGAGTACGCCTCTGCCGCTGCATTTTGGTCTGTGGAACTGCCTCGTTCTTTCCTTGGGCCGTATTCCTCAAGAGGACTGCTACCTCGATGGTGATGCCCGCCCATGACCTTCCTGGCTCGTTTCATGTCTTGCCCTCTATCAGCAGACTCAGCAGCATTAATCTCTTCAAATTGCCGTTTCAATCGGCGTGAGGCAGGATCCGACGTCTTTGCTTCAGAGCCTCGTCGTTTCCTTACTGGTACGGCCGAAGGTACCGTCGGCTCGAGAGTTTCGTCCGTAAGTCGAGCTGTCTCTGGCTTGTTGAGAGCTTGGCTCACAAGATTGTGGTCCCTCGCTTTCGGCGGACCACTCACTTCTGCGCCTGTAACAATGGCTCTGTCATCAATGGATTGACCTCGTGGAGTTTTGTGCCGAGACTTTGGCTCTCGTGCTCTGGAGGTGTCTATCGAATTTGATGGGCTGCTCTCAGACATGGTCTGCGACGTATTATCAGCCTCAGCCAGGTCCAATGTGCAAGCTTGTGAGAACTCCTCCGGTTGCATAGGATATCTTCTTGAGTGCACTGACGAAGCTTTGAGATCTGAATCTGGTGTCAGGGGAAGATCGCTGCGATTCTGGTCCAATTTATTTGGGGGTGTGACTGCCATCGACACGAGAGAGACAGGGGGGCCTTGCGGGCTATCCTGTGGTGAAGGCTTATGCTTTTTAGGCGACCGTTTATAAGTATCGTCCTCGCTTGCGTTGGGCTTTCCTTGACACGGATCCGTGCTGCCACGCGCGACATTTATTTCGTTTTGCTCGGCACCAGCATCATAGATAACAAATTCATCTGTAGCAGGTTCCCCACTGCCGTACTCATTGTAGATGACTGACGTTGCATTAGGGACCTGCTCTACAGCACTTGGTGCAAAAGCAGATAGACTCGTTGCCGGTTCCAACAGCTCTGCCTTGATTGGTATGCGGGGAGAATGCAAAGGAGACAAGCACGGAACATATGGAGTCTGCACGCCATGTTCAATGTAACACAATTGCTTGGCACGACCTCCCGTTTGCTGTACTGGAACTTTCCGAGTGACGGTCGCTTCTGATGGATCGAGATGTACCAATGCGCCGTAAATGTTTGGTAGGCTCTTAGACTTGAGATCGCCCTCAAGCAAATTGCCTTCAGTATCGAGTTGTACGGCGCTCGGGAACTGCTCGGAATGCACAACCATCACATCTCGTGACTCAGCGCAAATGACATATCCCGCCTCGGAGGCAGCGTTGCGATATCTGTTGGTCGTCATTGATGCTTTGACCTTTGCACGAGCCAACGCTTTTTTGTGTGCGTCGTGACTCGCTGTCTGGAACCCTGAGTTCGTATACGTCTCTTTTGTGGCAGTCGTAGGAGCATGGTACGCTGAACCTTAGACCAATTCGTAGGGATTCAGGCGAGGGTCATTAGTAAGGCGCCCAATCCCAGCGCTGCCCATACTTCGCGCGTAGTCGTTATGGGAGGGTTCGCGGCCATGAATCAGTCTGAATACGTCACCATTCGCTGGTGGGAGGGTCTGAACGCCGGTATTCTGATATGTTCGGGGAACAGCTGGTGATACTGCCATTGGTTCCGTGTTGAGTGGCTTCGTGGAATGATTCAGAAATTCTTGTGGGTACAGGGCTCGAATGACGCGCACTTCTCGAGCGCGGTCGTTTGGTGGCCGCGCAACCACAACATCGTCTTCGGACGACATCTCGAAAGTGCCAATTTAGAGGATGATAATGAAGGCCGTGTGGAAGGAACAGGTTGCGCCGGAGTGGTTGAGTAGTCTCGGATTGGGTGTGGAGTCGTGTGGCTGGGGAAGGCTGCAGCAAACAAACGGAACTAGCGCCCCTACAGGTGAAAGTCAATGACCGCCAGAACGTGCCATACCGCTCTACAGGAGGGTAATGGTCGATTAGCGGAAGATCTACTTACCTGCGGAATTCAAATGCGCAATCGACATGGAACCACTTGCTTAGATTCATCTACCTATCAGGTGTCAGCCTCGAACCATAGTTGAATGAATCCTGAACTACACTCAGCTGTCTTGCTCACATAAATCTACTGCAAGTATAACAGTACTTTGGCACATCGTTTCGATCCTCGCGTCTCACAAGCCATGTGCAGTGACACAACTGTGCATCACAAACTCCTCGCCCATAGCCCACGATGCCAGCGATGTCGAGCGGCTCACACACGAGCAGAACTATGATCATGACCACACCTGAAGCTATCTCTTACTACCACGATCATCATAAGATCAATGAGCTCTAATCCGATCTCTATGGAGACGACATCTTCGACATACCACCGCTGCAGCATCGTGAGTCAGAGGACTTCAATCAGCGCTTCGAGAAGTTTGTCGATGCCAATATCGGGGACGCCATCCACTCCGGCACTATATGATCGTATCGAAACCCGAATACCTCTCAATAGATCAGATATAGGACGTAGCAAGCCGCCGTGCTGTGTGTCTCGAGCGCGAGATGGATTGCCACGCAGAACAGAGAAGCCTCGGAGTATGATGAGAGATTGGATGCAAGGCTGAAGGAATCAAAAGCATTGCTGAGAAAGCAGAGAATTCCAAGCTGGCGCGGACCGAGGAGGCTGACCGTGCAAGTCACAATGACTTGAGGATCCGCGGTGTCAAAGCGCACATTTGTAATGCTCTTGACAGGATCTATACCATCGAAGATGCTTTTAAGACTAAGCGGCTTGAATAAGCCCTTCCATAGGAGATTGCCTGCACACGCAGGAGTCTGCAGCTCTGCTCTTGCTGCAGTCATAGTCAGCCCGTCGTGTTGTGGAGGCAGGCTCGTCCAGCTATGACGCATGGGCAGGAACGAGAGGTTTGCGCTGAACTTCGACGCCTGACCGGAAGCTCCAATACTCTCAGCTTCACCAGTCCCACGAAGCTATCGCCTTTCCCGACGCATTCCTATCCGCAGATCATTATGGCAAATCTGAAGAAGCAGAAACTCTCAGTACAGCTTCGCCGTCGCGAGAATCATAGAAACGCAGCATCCGCTGCATGTACGACACCGCCATGCTCTTTTGACCAGTCTTCGACGACCCCCAACGTCCCACACATCTCAGATCTTACCAACTTGACATACGAAGAATACAAAGCATTCGACCTCAGCAGCACTCAGCAACATGATCTCATTGGCGAAATCCGCGCCGAACTACCGCTTGTTGACGCCCATGAAGTTGACAACTGGCTCCTCGACTCTCTCGCAAAACAGCTATCGACCTGCATCTTCCCGATTGCTAAAATGATGCACATCGATCCTGTCGCTATGAAGCGCATGCTTGACACAGAGTTTCGCAAGGCTTATGGACAGGACGCGGAGGCCAGCATCATCGAGCGGGAGAGGCAGCGAGCGAAACGAAACGATTCAGCCATAACGATGGAAGAGGGTCAGGTGTGACCTATAGCCATCAGTCAGTCGATGAGAGGGGTGATTATACAGGACACCCGGACAGCGAATTACCAGCATGGAACCTATGTTGTGAGGTCACTTGCCTTGTCAATGCTGCTTCCATCCCATAGATGTACTTTAATTTGATCCCAGTCATCTCCAGACGAGCAGAGGCGCGTGCATCAATACTACGAGCCACGTTGCAAAGTGAGCTCCCTCAACTACGTGACAACGTGATGACACGAATGATGGCAGTTGTTGTGACGTAACTGCCATATCTCAGAGGAAGCCGGAACCGCGCTAGCCTAAAATTATCACTCTCTCACACTGCATCCCACCGTTCACAGATCACACTCCCATTTCATGTCTCACACAGCCTTGCGCGACAGCCTTGCATTTTAACTCGGGAGCACCAATATGCGACGGGTTACCCGCAGCACTCGGCCTCGTTGTGTTCAATGCCGTCCCTCTATACGTTTCGAGCCGTGCTTACTCCGTTCCCACGTACGGCGTCAGCGAACCTCGGCGTACACGCGTTGCAACGTCGATTGCACAATGATCGAGCGCCCTTTCTCTGCTCCCAATCATGGCTTGAAACTTCAACACTTCCACGGTTCTTCTGGAAGCCGGCGCGACGACACGATCTTATTGGCTCAGACCGGTAGAAGTGCGGTGAGATTTTAGCCAAAGGATCATGCGCAACCGACTCATAGGGCTGAAAGGCCTTATGGCGACAAGGTCCGGAAGACACGGACAGGATCCTATTCAGCCTCTTGGGCGATGACAGCAGCGAGCTAAACAACACGAAGCCGTTACCGCTACTTGACTCGACATGGGGGCCTCAACGGTGGACGAACCGCAGTCGTTGCTGGTTATGCAGGCACAGCCCCGGTCGACAATCCTCGAGATGCAGCCCTGAATCCAGCATTGTGGGCGGTCTGAGACATTTCCGATTCCTGGGAAGGATGGCTGCTGATGCGAGAAACGTTCGTGCTTGTGGTTGGCAAGCGAGACGGCCCCTGGCTATCGATAAGGTTCGTGGGAGCCTCCAAATGACAGTACGCAGTATGCGTTCGCATAGCCTGCGCGTCTGAAACAGATTTGCAAGCCTCATGTTGTGCTCTTGTTCGCAGCAGAGTACAAGGCTGTGGAGAGAACGGCCCCCGTCGATCTTCCAAACATGGCTTCAGAAGCAGTCGAACATCGACCACCAAACTGCTCGGCACGCTCCTCGCATTAACGGCTAGCAAACGTCAGCCTCAGCACCGATCAAACCGTGCTCCGGATAGCCTCTTGCCGTTTTCTGCATCGTCTGGCACGCAGCGGTGTTGTCTCGGTGCGCTTTCCCTTCCATCTCTGTCCTGATGCGCTTGTGTGCGTGCAGCGTCACGTCACAGGACGCACAGTAATGTCAATACACTTAGTACTCTCACCTCCAGAGCGACATAGGAATCGCTATCAACTGGCAGCACAGCTGCGAGAGAAGTCGGTCAGCCTGGCAGCAGTAGCTCACCCGAACCAGCTAGCGCGAAGCCCCCAAACCAATCTTGCAGGGTGCTTGGATCATTCATCCCGCTCAAGATGAACGACACCAGCATCACAACACACACGCGTCTTCTCATTCGTCCGCCGCGTGACTCGAGGGATGATGCTGCAGATACTGCAGGCCACTGCAGCTGGGCCGAGCTGGGACCGTCTCTGCCTGGCCGCCTTTTCTTGCCTTGCGCGTCAACTCTCCGACGCGTTCGGGCGCTCCGCGGTGATCTGATTCGTGACTCGTGCTGAGCGGGGGTCCAGCGGCTGTGCCGAGAGTCTGACGGCCCCACTTGTTTTCTTACAGCTCTCGAAATACCTCTCCATGTGAGGTCACGACTGGGGGCTGAAAGAGCCGTCATCCTTCAGTAAATATTTATTAACTATCCCAGAGCCCACAATGGACCCCAAACGCCATTCAGAGCAACCGAGGCCCCTGAGCTCTTCAGCTACGGCTTAGGAGTGACCATGGCATCGCAGACATCCCCCAACGACTTCATCAACATCACCAGACCTCAATCACGAGCCCCAAGCATGAACGGCGAAGCATTCGGCGCCGTCGCGCCGCGACCACGCCTACCAGTCAAGAAGCAGGCGCCACAAAAAAGCATTGACGAGTTCTGGGACAAGTTCACAACCAAACACCCGGGAAAGATCTTCACGATCCTGCCGGACAATCTGTACGCCAAACGTGCCGCGGCGCATGCGCCGAAGGGTGCGATCCCTGGCAAGAATGCCCTTGCATCTTACGAGGAAGCTGTCTTTGCCTGTAAGGCTAAAGTAGCCAAGATTGTGAAAGAGTGCCGGAGGCTAAATCAGAAGTATCGCGACCCTCACTTCGACATCGAGGCCGACTTTAAGAGGTCCCAAGCGTTTCCAGATACACCTCCTGATTGCTTAACAAGCCTGGACAAAGAAGTGTCTGACTTCCAGCCCATGTCTGTCAAGAGGGTGGAGGTACGATATTAACACAGTGCCATTGGGCTGAGCGCGCAGCTGATAAGTAACAGGACATCTTCGAGAACCCTCGCTTTTTCATCGAAGGCGCAACCGCGAACGATGTGCGACAAGGAAATGACGGCGATTGCTGGTTCATGTCAGCTCTAGCGACCATCAGCAACAAAGAGGAGTTGATACAGAGGGTGTGCGTTGCTCGCGACGAGCAGGTCGGAGTATATGGATTTGTCTTCCACAGAGGTAGGCGGTCTGATCTGCATCCCTGCATAACATGCGCTCATGAGGCACAGATGGCGAATGGATCTCGGAGGTTATTGACGACAAGCTATACCTAATCAAGGAGGACTTCGATGAGGCCAAGATCGAGCGCTACCATTGGCTAGAGCTTCAGAACCGCAAAAGTCCGGAAGAGGAGTATAGGACCGTCATGCAGACAGGCTCAAGAGCCCTGTACTTTGCACAATGCAGCGATTCGAACGAGACTTGGCTACCGCTTCTCGAAAAGGCTTTCGCGAAAGCCCACGGCGACTACTCCGCTATCGATGGCGGCTTTGTAGGCGAAGGAATCGAAGATCTGACGGGGGGTGTCACCTCGGAGGTCTTCGCTACCGACATCCTGGACAAGGACAAGTTCTGGCGCGAAGAGCTTATGAACGTCAACAAGACGTTCCTCTTCGGCTGCGGACAGATGGGCGGCATCTATGGCGAGCGCAAGGGTATTCAAGAGAAGCATGCATACTCCATCATGGAGGCACGCGAGATCGACGGCCAGCGGCTGCTCAAACTGCGCAATCCATGGGGTCGGACCGAATGGACTGGCCGTTGGAGTGATGGCTCAGAAGAGTGGACTCCAGAGTGGATGCAAAAGCTCAACCACAAGTTTGGTGATGACGGAGTTTTCTGGATCTCTTACAAGGATCTGCTCCGGAATTACCAGCACTTCGATCGCACTCGCCTGTTTGGTCCCGAATGGACCGTTTCGCAGCAATGGACAAGCGTCAATGTCCCTTGGAGCGTAGACTACCTCGAGACCAAGTTCAAAGTCACCCTGGACAAGCCGAGTCCCGTCGTCATCGTTCTCAGCCAGCTGGATGACCGTTATTACCAAGGCCTGGAGGGACAATACGAGTTCAATCTGCAGTTTCGTCTTCACAAAGATGACGAGGACGAGTATATCGTACGAAGCAACGGTACCTACTACATGAAGCGGTCTGTCTCCACTGAGCTCGACCTTGATGCTGGCAACTACACTGTACTTCTCAAGATCAAGGCAACAAGGTCGCAAGGTCAGACTCCAGACGAGGTCATCAGAGCAACATGTACTAGGCGACGTGAGAAGCTGCTAGCAACTGGACTGTCTTACGACCTGGCACATGCAAAAGGTCAGTTCAGGCAGCATGAGAAGGAGAAGGCTGAGCACCGTCGGGACCAGAAAAATCGCACCAAGAAAGCTGAAGCCAAGCGCGCTTACGAACGCGAGAAGAAATTACGCAAGAAGCAGAAGCTTCGTGAGCAAAAGAAGGCGGCCAAAGAGACCCGCAAGATGAACCCCCAGGGAGAGATAAAGGAAGTCGCGCACAGGCTGCAAGATCTTGGCCTTGGCATTGCTGTCGAGGAGGAGAATCGCACAGCCAGCGAGGAGGAAGGCAAGGCTAGCAATCCGGCTGTCACCAGACATCAACGCGCTGCTAGCGCTAGTGTTGTTGGCGAACGCTCTTCAAGCCCAAGCGGCTTCCAAGGCCGTGGAGGCTACAATCGCGGTCGCGATGGCTACAATGCAGCCCTCCCGGGAGCACTCCAGGGCCGTGGCGGTTACAACCGCAACGAGCAGCATGGCACGGCTATGGCTGAAGCCCTCGCCCTACAAGGTCGCGGTGGCTACCAAGCTAGCAATCAAGGCTTTCAAGGTCGTGGCGGCTACAATCAGAACATGCCTGGAGAATTCCAGGGCCGGGGCGGCTACAATGCTGAGCTTCCCGGCTCCTATCAGGGCCGCGATGGATATAACGGCCGTGACGGGTACAATGGCCGTGACGGTTACAACGGAAGGGGCGGCTACAACGAGGGTCAGACTACAGACTCGCCAATTCCCACACCCCAAGCGACGCCCTTAACCGAAGAGTTTCGTCCAGGAACGCCATCCGAAATGCCATACAGCCCTCAGCCTGAGCGTAAGGCCATGGTATCTCCTGCGCCATCGCGCCGCGCTACTCTTTCGCCTATTCCTGGTGTGAGACCCGCCATCCACATCACACGAGGCCGTGGCACCAGCGTGAGCTCCCTGAGAGCCCGTCACGGTACCTACTCGCCGAATGAAATGTCCGATGACTCATCTTGGGATTCTGATCTGGCGGACTCGATCGATACTGAAGCCTCTGATGACGACGTAGAATCACCGCGTTTGATCTCTCAGAACCAGATTCGTTACTACCAACACAATGGTCGAACATACTACACTATCGAGGACGAAGATGAGTTCGAGCGCGACCCTTGGAATGCTGTCTGCGTCATTGGTCTCCGTGTCTTCTCCAAGGATGCCGAAGTCGCTATCGAGGTGCAGCATGGTGAGCCAGAGAAGAAACGCGACGCAGATGCAGAAAGCGTGGCGAGTGTCAGCACCATCCGTAGACGCCAGAAGGAGCTCGATGTTGATGACAGCGCTGCCGATGCAACATCGCCGATGCGCACCAAAAGCAACATCGACGAGGCCCTGAGGGGTGAAGAGAAGAGGCTGACTGAATCCGAGCTGGTCAGTCATGTCGGTACAGCGCCTGCTGGTAGTGAGCTCAGTCGCCAGGGTACTCTCTCCTAGACGCTTCAGCATATCTTCGTTTGATAACGAAGCATACACTTTAGCGCATTGTTTTAGAGAATGTCGGGCAAGCAAGGCGTTTTGAATCTTTTAGGCAATATTTCTGTCACTACCCTCGCGAATACTAGCACAGTAATGCATCTCATCTTTATTCTGCTTCGACCAAATCCTGTATCGCTCTTCGGACTTTCCCATTCCACTGCTCACTGAGCTGACGTGCTATGACAGCAGGATTAACAGACAGTTGTCGTCACAAATGACTGCATACCCCTGCACCCTCTGTATCATTCCTTCAGCTGCGCACGAAAATACGCCAAAGTGTGCTCGTCCAGTCAACTTCCTGACTTGGAGAGCCATGTACTTTTTCCTCAATCGAACCCCTCCATTGCCTCCCGCTTCCCACTTAATTTCCATGGTCATCATCGCTGTGTCAGAGACAGTTCTGCCTCCATACCGTGTCCGGCAATGCCTTGATTGCATGGCACCGGCGCGGAGCAGAGGCTGCGCAGAGTCCAGAGCTTCCATCTAGTAGCTATTGACCGCCGCGACCATGGCCTTGACACAGTAAGGCAGTCGAGCGATTAGATTTAGGTAGTGTGTGCGGAGGATGTGTAACACGTTGTTGGAGAACGCGTTAAGGAGGGTGTGTGCGTTTGCTTTGTGGGAGGGGATTCACAACACCGGACTTTGTGAGACTGGAAGCCAGATGCACAAATCTCAAGACTTTGTGTCAAAGCCAGGTAGTTTCAGACTCGTCGGGCTTTCTATGAAAACACATATAGTCACATGGCGAGTGATGGTGTGCATGTAGGACGCTATTCCAGGGTACCGACGGGTACAATTCGGCGCGCATTCAATTTTGGCTTTTCTACCAGCTATACTAGATCTTTTTGCTCTTTTATGCTCTTGTCGTCCTGGTAGTGGTGACGTTACCTTCGCACTCCCTGACTTTCGCTATGTGTTGATCATTTTGCAGAGTACTGGAGAAGGCATTTGTCGTTTAACTGATTACGTAAAAAGTAGATTGCATGACTTCTACAACCAGAAGTGTCGGCCTGGTTCGTAAAAAGGAAGAAGATGCATCAGGAAGGCCCTCACCAGAGCACGTGACCGGCAACTGCTACCACAGCGAACGCAATAGCCATACCAGCATCCAACACGTGCTCGGCAGCGCCATCCTGCTCAATCCAAGCAAAGTATGACGATGAAACTTCCTGCTCTTCGTGGCCTTCGCCGGCTGCACTAAGCCTGCCTGCGTCTCCGACATGTTCCAACCACTCTTCTACATCGCTTTGTACACGCTTGGAACTGTATCCTAGCAGGTCATCGGCATCATATCCAAGGATAGGCTGCTCGATAGGCTTGTTTGGTCTCTTGTAGGAGCCCTCCTGATGCTTTGTCGAGACTACGATGTTGGATGCCGAATCTTCAGGCATGAGAGACCTGGTACATGGACGTCCTCTCTCTGCAGACTCATTCAAGTCGTGCAAATCAGAGGCGCGCTCAAGGGCTGAACCGAACCCGGTGTGGCCGGTGCGTACTGACGGCCCTGCGATGCAAGCTTTACCCATGGCCGATGTGGGAGCTGGGCTTTGAGGCAGATCATGCTTGTTACCAGACGAGGCGGCCGGTCCATCTACCGCGGGTTGATTGATGGACGCTACTGCCTGAGGAATGAACGCTGCAACCTGTATGATAGGCGACATTGCGAGAGCGCTCGATCGCGAGAACTGACCTTGTCGCTCTTCAAGCACCAAAGCTGTCTCTTTGGGCGCATTTGCACCTTCGTCCTCAGCAACGCGGCGATCCACTCCTGCTCTATCTTGAAACAGGCCAGTATCTAGATCAGCATATATGTCCAAGTGAGTATGTTCCTGATCATCCCACGTCGTCTCGGTATCTTGGGTAATGTAGCCGTCTGAGTCGGCTTCTGGAGCCGCAGAGCCTTCGTCGCTCAAGCTAACACTGTCACCAGAAGTTCGAGACACGGCCAGTAGAAGATGTTCTGTGTAATCTACCATCAGATCTCGCGTCACATCCAACTCAACATCTTCAAGACCACGCATACCTCGATCTTTTACTAGATTATCCGGTCCCTGATCCAAAGTTCGATGAACTTGGTCAGCGGACAACATAGGAAAAGACTGCTGAGTTTGTGTCGTAGCAAATTCTACGCCAAGCACGAGACCGATTCGTGGATCTTGCTCGACTTCATCGCGAAATGCACCGTACTTGGACAAGATAGAGTCGATAGTGTCGCGACAGCCTGGTGTGATCAGGCCAGCGTTCTGCTCGAAGAGTTCTTTCAGCTTCTGGAGATGTTCGTCATCCGTTTGAGCATCATCTGATGGTGTACCATTGAAGTCATGATCTTGTGAGATGACGTTAGCCGTGTCCAGTTTGAAGACCTGATCACGGTACGGGATCGAGGTAGCGATCGGAATTCGTGAGTGGTGTGGCATTGTAAACGCTGGGTGTTCCAGAATCGCAGCGCGGGCAGAGCTGGAAGGTCACTGAAACAGAGGCCTTTGTTCAGCGATCTTGGTTTGTGCTCGCGGAATGTTTGCGCGGTAGGAGATTAGACTTCCACGAGGTTGTCTCGGTTGATCTCAAAGAAGGGCGTTCCCGTACAGCAGATAGCAAGATCGAAGCCAGTCCCGAGCAGACAGTGACCTGTTCGGCACATGCAGTGAACGTTCACTCTGAATTATATTACCACAATGTCGTGTTCTCCGGAAGGAGTGAAAGTGGCCGGTGGGGCAATTGGGAATACACATGATGCACATGCGCGCTGCCGACCTGTACTACATGTCGTCAGCAACCACTGCACATCGCAGAATGGATTCCACCACCACTACACGCGAAATGTCTACATCAAAACACAGCTCAAAAACACATCCTCAGCCGCAGTGTGTATCCCCGTTCAACGATGCGAGATCACCGCTGCCTCTACGCCCTCTCCTCGAACACCATGAAAATGGCATCGCAGCAAACAATCGTCTTACTGACGGTGAGGTGGTGATGGGGCCGCTGTCCACGGATAGCCGATTGTTCGGTGGCCGCGTTTTGCGATTTCAGAACCGTTACACTCTTCCGCGAGTCGAATGGGCAGATGGTAGCACGCCTTTCAGTCGTGAGCTCCTCGAGCTTCCCCCCAGTCCACTCACGACAAGGGCACAACCTGACCATTACGAGCCAAACATCGAGGAGCTCGTGACCCGGTATGCGTCACCAACTCCAAGCCAACACACCCCAAGCTCTTCTTCCTCGCCATCACTATCCGCGCAACACTGGCAAGCCGCAAGGGGTCTCAACTATCGTACCCACGACTACTTTCCATTTCCAGCCCCGCGAGCAGATGCCGATCTTCTTCGAACTTCGCGTGGTCTGCTGCGAGTCGCTGCGCGCCAGAGCGCTGCCCATCCAGCCCGTTCGAAAGGTCTGGAATCAACCAGTCATTACACAGGAAGAACAACAGCGTGTCAACCTTCGGCCATCCCCAGGATACGTGCCAATCGGGTGCATCCAGTGCGCCACTTCCACGCTCTCGTTTACGACACAAGCGTTCGTCAACCGAGCCACTAGATGAGTGGATAGAGGCTGGCTCTCTGCTTGTCGACATTCCTTCAAAGCTGCGTACAGCCGGCCCTCTGCGAGCCTCTGAGGAGGAGCGATCAGGCTCGCTATTAGCTGTGACAGAGGCGATACGTGCTCTTCGGAGCACTCCATCTACGCCTGATCACAGCTCTTCTAGCTACATGATCTCACAATTAACGAGCACAACGCTCCCTTCGGAGTCTCTCAGCCTCTCCATGGATTTGCTCGAGGACTTCGTTGATTTTCAACGTTCATCTTCGCTGTCCTCCAGTGGCGCCAGCTCAAGCTCTGATTTCAGCTTCCTAGAGCCACACAGCTTACTAGAGCCGGCCGTCGACATCCTGGCTAGGGCAGAGAGCCGAAAGAACGTCGAGCAGGGGATTAAAGACGTTGCAGAGCTGCGGTTCGATGGTGGTGGCGGCTCGTCTGTGGGTGCTTCTTCTGAAGTTAGACAAACTGAAGCGCCCTCCGCGGGGAAGGATGTGCAGGATCCAGGCGTCGAGCCGAGCTTGGTCGAAAGCATGGCGGTTGCTGATTTCTCCGCGCTACCTTCCACTGCACCAACGCAAGCTCTAGGTAGTTCGGCGGTAGAGGAAGTACAGGTCACCGAGCAAGTACTCGTAGCAACGAACGTGGTCACTGACGCGGCGACCGTGGTCATTGATACTCAGCCCACGAGGCAGGTCCGCCAACTCTCGCTTATCACACCGAAGGTCGTCTTCGAGCAACTTCCTTTGAATCTAGCTGAGACAGATTCTGTGCCAAGCGAAGCTCGACCTCCCAGCAACTCCTCCCCGGGCGCTCCTCTTCCACACACTGGGGTACACATCCGGTGTTTTTTATCCAGCGATGACCTTTTTCCTGTGTTTTTAACACCGCAGCAGGTTATTTTAACCTTTTAGTAGTGTACTTTACACGTTTCCTAGAAGTTTTACACAATTTGCAGTGTATTTTACCTAAAAAGACCTTTTTCCTGTGTTTATTTACCTAGATGCGGTGTTAATTTACCCAATCTGCAGTGTTTTTTACCCGATCTGGTACCTCAGTGACACGACGGTCTCAACCCCCTGGCCATCGTCATCATTGACGGCGCCTGGATATCGTGTGCTCTATTGCGCTCGCTCGTTCGATCGATGGCAAATGCAGAGCCTGTCCAAGCAAGCCGGTTTATCTTGGACCTGCTCGTTGCAGTTGTGTTGGCGGTGGTGACGTGCGTCGGTTTCCACGTTTCGCTTGGTGGACGCGTCGAGGTAAGCGAAGATTGGGTTCAGTAGATTCAGTAGATTATGAAGACACTCATAAAGGATGAACGGCGCGTGTACATGATTGCGCGAAGGCTCTAGCCTCTGAGTATGGACGATAGACTTCTGAATCGCTCTTCGTGGACTTCAAATGTTCAAATTGAGCAGGGATGGAAGCGCATAAGATGGTATTGGAAGGTGAACCTCGAAGGCAGGTAGATTGAGAGCATCAAATGACACGTACATATATGTTCACCTCACAACTCAACAATCGTACTGTATCGTGGTAGAGATCACATCAGCCGGGGTCTTGGGACACGTCGACGCTAAATGAGAACAATTACATCATCGATCCATCGTTTTCCTGTTACTGAGCCAGTAGTCGTGCACCATCTGAGCACTGACTTCAAGCTCGGTGCAGAGGCTGAAGTCGAGAGTGTTGGCGCGCTGTCGACCTCTACACCTGTTCAGGGTGAGTCTCGTTCCGTTCTGTCGCACAACGAATACCTCCAGGCTGACATTCCAGGTGGTCTCCTCTCCATCCCTGACGTGCGTAGTGGTCAGAAGTCTTTTGCGTCCAACATCTTCGACGACCAAGACTCATTGAGTGCCGGCATCCGCGAGTATGTCTAGTCCGTGCTCCGCTCAACATAACTGCAAATTTCGAGCTCGACAATGGTAGTGAATTGTCTCACTCTTCATTCAAGCGCGTCCCTACCAACACGAACATCCTCCATGGCAGCAAACACATCGGCCCGTACGTGCTCGAGCACTCACCGGATACATACCACCTTCAAAAGAGCATCGTTGCAATCCACCTCTTCATCATCATGTACGCCGCACTAATTGGCCCAAAGACCTTCGCCCTCATCATCTGGAGGCTCTCTGTGGCTCTGATCACCTACTTCGTTACCGGGCGTTGTTAGGCTGGCAGGACAAGGCGCAGCCAGATCTAGTTCTTGCGCCGGTCCTTTACGCTGTTGGGGTCCTTTACAACATCTTTTGCGATGCTGTTGCTCAGTACGACATCTTCAAGGTGTACCTGAACTCGCAGATCATGCGCGAGTCACTAGCCGAAGTCGGCGTCGTCCTTGATCCCAAGGGATCTAGACCAAGAGTGTGAGAATAGCGATGGACAGTCTTCAGACAGTTTGATGACTAGTAGCTTCGCAGTATGTGCGCAATGGTATAGAGTCATTATAACAACACAGGCAATGCCGAATTTCCTCACTTCACTTTCCTCGCGTATCACTGCTTAGTTCGCGCCCCACCTTGATATCCGCCACCATCATACTACGAACATTCCACATGCACCTTCCAAAATGCCGAGCAATCACGAGCGCGACTTTCACGGGCATTGCCACTTCATGCCGCAGCAATCATCACCAATGGTGCTGCTCGCTTCCGGCACCCCTTCTGCGCGCGTCTCTGTTCGTGAGACCGCAGACGAGTGTGCACTACGACTGCTCACGCCTCCTCTTGGCGGTATGCCGCGATGTGATCTTACCTCATATGGCAAACTCTAATGCTTGAGTACGGACTGCGATGACACGAGCAGTGTGAGCGAGGGCTGGGGCCATTCGTTCGAGGACGCGTCCACATCGCCGCCGCCAGAAAGATCAACTTCGACAATGCAAACTACAAAAACACCCAAACCACTAGCCTCGAGTCGGCTCCATTCCCAGGTCGATAGCCTTCCGAGCCTCATGGTCGCTATCCTCGTTCTGTCCATCGCCATTGTAGTCGTTGTACTCACGGTTTTCGATGTTGATGATATCCGAGGCGCTCTGTGGAGCGCCCTCCATGGCATCAACTCTGCGGCCTACCGCACTGCTCTCATGTGGGCGTCCACCCTTGAGTCCAGTGCCTTCGTTTTGGGGCGTGTCGCGCGCGCACTTGTCTCAGGCTTCAAGTGCGGATACATCGCTTGAGGGACAATCTATGTCGTTCCTGCGATGTCCACAATTCTTGAAAGGGAAGGGCTCGGATTCACTTCTGCCAATGCGCACAGTTGCTCGAGGTCCGCAGATACTCCCAAATGACTCCCCTCGTCACTCAACCCCCAAATATTACAATGCAGAGATACACCATAATGAGTACAATACTACCCATGGTGACCTCGATGTCGAGATCAAATGTAGCCAACTCCCATTCGCAGCATCCTCAACTGCTTTCTTGAGGCGATTGAGGAGTGGTCCGTACGCGACTTGCGCAGCCCCGACACCATGATGTCCACCTACGTTTACAACGCCAGGCGTCAGCAACCAGACAAAGAGAACTTGCTCGTACCGAAGACTGAGGAGGACGAAGACAATGACGGCACGCAGGGGCTACTGTATGAAGATAAGGTGCTATGGAGATGTTTGACAGTCGCTGTTTTTATGCTCTTCTTAATATGAGTACTGTCTTGTCAGATAGAAAGAATCGTCATTACGCTCAGGATGTTCTCACTCAAGCCTCGATTACTCCTTCCACCCATTTCCCTTCGTGTAGGCTGCGTAGTACCCTCTCCATATCACCCTCCTCCAAGCACAGTGGGATCTCATACGGCGCCTCATCTCCCTTCCTGCGCGGCAATATTTGCATACCCCCTTCCCATAGGTTATGCGGCTTGCGAATCGCTATTGGCTTACAGACCCACTTCCCATCCTCTGACCTCGCTGTGCCTGGAATCGCCCACACATCATCAGCACCAATGTGTTGCCAGCTGGTGATGAAGATGTCCGGCCCATTCATAGTGTGACAGTTCATCATGAGCTTGGACGGGTTCTTTTGCTTCGAAAGCTCCAGTAGGCGTGACCTGAACCAATCCAGATCCAATGCAGCCAGTGCGTTAGAGAGCACAAGGGCAACGGGTGCGATGCCGTGCGCGTCCATGTGCTCAGCAGTGGGGATGGATGACAACGGAGCAGAGACGACCATAGCATTCGCGACGTTGCCGAGGTAGTCGTCTGGGAGGAGGGAACCAACGCGCTTGCGGTGATCTGTTGCAATTCCGAGGGTTGTCTTCTTGATACCCTTCGCCTCAATGGCCGCTCGACGCGCATTTGTTGCTTGGCACCAGACGAAAGACGCGAGCGCAGTAAAGTTCGAGATGCGTTGACCTGTGATCTTCGAGAGCGCAGTAGCCAGTGTCGATATGGTAGATGGCGAAATCACGAGGAGCTTCGCGATGAGTTTGACTGGCGGATCGCGTAATAGCGGAGGCCTTGGATCGCCAGGAAAGCAGAACTCGGGAAGCTCCTTAGCGGCGGGCGCCCCTTCAGTCAGGGTATCCAGCGCATGCCGAGCATCGTTGAGACTACGAGCACTGATCTGCTCTGGCATCGCCACTGTACTGCTGCTATACTTTTGAGTGTTCTCGCTCCAAATCTGGTAGATCTTAGCAATGCCTGTACCATCGATGACAGCGTGATGCGTGTATGCACTCAAGATGAGTCCGCCGGGGATGAAGTTCATCTGTGTGGCGAAGACAGGAATTGGTTGCTCTTTCTTGAACGTGGTGAGAACTTCCGCATATGTGTCATCGATGCCAGGATGCGAACGCATGGCGAAGGGACAGAGGTCGTTGGCAGGGAGCTTGACTGGTGGGATGCCAGCATCCACGAGGGACTCGTAACTGAGCTGTGCTTCGTCGAGAGCATTGGTCGTGAGTAGCTTCGACACGAGCTCTGAGTTGATAGTCTTTGGGTATCGTACGGTCAGCGCACCAATAGCAGGATCCGTCTGCTCAACGGTTCCAGCGAGGAAAGGGAATTGCTTGAACGTTGCCAACAATCCCGCAGCCAGTACCGCACCAGCCTCTTTCCTCAGTACTGCATTTGTGAAAGGGAAGATGAGTAGCTGGCGCACGTATACGCGAAGCACGGTCTGATCGAGCCTCGTTAGGTCAAGCGTCTCAGTTGCAGTTGCCATATCGATGATATAAGGTGAGCCTTGTGAAAGTCCGCTTGGCTTCGGAGCGCCAATTGGTTGAGGATATTTGTCGAGCATGATGACTGTTTTTGCAAGGGCTCTCTAAATCTGTACATATACCACCCGTGACAATGAGGTAAAGGATTGGGCTCTCTGCTTTGACGTGACAGCTGTAGGCGGTGAAAAGGGTAGTGGTGAAGGTTGAAATCAAAGCCACACTCAGTTTCGGGCTATTCTTGAGACATGACGGTGAAAGTCCATCGAGAAGGGCGGAAGGGCGGGAGCGCCTCCGTAGTAGGTTGCACTCGCACACCATTGGTCACCTGGAAGTCCTGGGAGCATTCCGATTTGCGCGCCTCACACCGACTCCTTGTCACCCGACGATTGGGCTCAGGGGCAGATCGAGCCTTGACAGCGATGTTCTCGGTATCGCAACAGGATTACTGGCCCGAGAACATGAAGTTGTCCGATCTCTGGAGGCCTCGAGAGTGGGATCGTGAAGAAGATGTCTTGTTGTTGCAGTCCTGCGACTCTTGACCCCGCCTTCTTCGCGCACCCTCTGACGTCATTGCCCTTCCTCCACGCTTATCGTACTCCGACAATGTATCATCACACCGACGCACCTGCTTGTATCGTAGAAGAAGCTGTAGATGCGGGGTGAGGCGTCCAGCATTGGCTTGCTGTTATAAGACGAGCAAGGTGCGCGATCACCGCCACCGTACCACAACAGCGCGCAACACACGAATGCGCAGCACTTTGATTTCATCATGCCCAGGCTGACCCTTGCCCCGATATTCGCGATCTTTGCATCTGTAGCAGCTCAGGACGTAGACTATGCACAATACGTAAACCCATTCATTGGGTCCGAAGGCGGCATTCCGGGCTACGCATGTAGGTATCACCGTCTATGGGCCTACGATGCTAACACTCGCAGATGGTGGAGGCGATGTTTTCGTAGGAGGTGCGTTACCTTTTGGCATGGTCAAGCTTGGTATCGACACCTATGAGGAGCCTGTCAACCAAAGCGCCCTGAATGGAGGCTGGACCCCGCAGGGCTACGTGACTGGCGTTTCTTTAATGCATGAGTCTGGCACAGGAGGCGGGCCAAAATACGGTTTCCCATCTCAAATACCGTTGACCGCGATCGACAGCAACGTCAACCTGCTAGACAATCGCACGTACTGGCAGAAGAGGGTGAGTTGGAAGACCTGACCCAAGGCGCCAGTCCAGTCAAAGCTTGCACGGATCGCTAAGCAAGGTATAGGTAGGAGATGATGACGCAAGTGTTGGCTCCTTCCGCACCAGGTTTGAGTCCGGAGTGACAGTCGAGCTTTCAGCGTCACGTCATGGTGGATTACACCGCTACACCTATCCCTCGACCGCAGAGAAACATGTTCTGGTCGACTTCTCACATTACCTGCCTCATCCAACGCGATCTTGGGACTCGCAATTCTACACCGGTGGTGAGATTGAGATTCAACCAAACTCGAGTACCTATACTGGCTACACTTCGATTGCAGGTGGCTGGTGCATCGGCGCTCCAGTGACTGTATACGTCTGTGGCGAATTTGACACACCGCCCAACAACGCCAGGGCTTTCAAGGGCAGGAACACGTTCCCTGTCAGTCGTCACTTCTGGAGCTTCAACAATGCAACAACTCCGTTGCCCACCTTTACCGGCAATAGTGCTCGCTCTGGACCGCTGAACGACCGTGTCGGTGCAGTATTTACCTGGGACAACGTCACAGAAGTCAAATCGAGAGTTGGCATCTCGTTCATGTCGGTGGATAAAGCATGCGCATACAAAGATGCCGAATTATCGACTTGGTCGATCGAAGAGACAATGCAAGCAGCGCGTGATGAGTGGAACCGGGATGTGTTCTCCAAGATTCGCGTAGACACTTCGGAATCAGCGAACAAGACGAGGCTGGCATTGCTGTACTCAAGCTTGTACTTCATGCACCTTATACCAAGCAAGCGCATTGGCGAAAACCCCTTGTGGGAGAGCGACGAACCGTACTGGGACGACTTCTACACCATGTGGGATCTGTTCCGCAATCAAGTATCCCTATGGCACCTAATTCAACCTTCTTACTACGAGTCGATGCTAAGGGCATTGATCGACATGTTCAAGTATGAAGGCTGGGTGCCAGATGGCCGGTCTGGGAACTACAATGGCCTCGTGCAGGGTGGTTCAAATGCCGATAACGTCTTTGCTGATGCCTACGTCAAGGGACTGAGAGGCAGCATCAATTGGACCGAGGGCTATGCCGCAGTTAAGAAGAACGCGGACGTGCTGCCCTACTTCGATGAAAATCCCGTCGATCCTCAAGGCTCACTCAAGGAAGGCCGCTCAGCCCTCGATGACTGGATTCCGCTCGGCTACGTATCAGCTGACCGAAATTCGCGAGCCGTGTCAAAGACCGTAGAGTACTCTCTAAACGACTTCGCCGTCAGTCAGATTGCTGCTGGTGAAGCACCGGGTGACCGTGACCTGTATCTCCAACGCTCAGCCGGATGGCAGCTAAGCTGGGATCCCACCGCCACATCGCGGAACTTCTCAGGCTTTGTGATGCCGCGCTACTCAAACGGCACTTTCCACAAGGACTATAACATCACCAACTGCGGCGACTGCAACTGGTCAGACGAAAGCTACGAAGGCACGGCATTCGAGTATTCTTTTGTGATCCCGCACGACATCGCGCGTGTGATCGATCTCATGGGCGGACCGGGGCATTTTGAGCAGCGACTCGACTACGTCTTCCAGCCCAACACATCTGGTGTCGACCTCGGTGTGAACGGTCTCGGCATCACGACGATCAACAACGTAGCCAATGAACCTGACTTCCAGACGCCATACTTGTATAACTACCTCAACAAGCAATGGAAGAGCGTCGAGCGTTCGCGACAGCTGGCGAATGACTTCTACTTCAATACAAGCAACGGGATCCCAGGGAACTCAGACGCGGGAGCACTAAACTGCTGGTTGGTGTGGCAGATGCTGGGGCTGTATCCGATTGTTACTACGCCGGTGTATCTGCTCGAAAGTCCGTGGTTTGATGATATCAACATCACGGTCAATCACGATAAGACGCTGAGGATCAGAGCTGAGGGACTGGACGATGGAGATGGGAAGCAAGGGTACTATGTACAGGGTGTGAGTATCAACGGGCAGACGTGGAACAAGAACTGGTTTCAGCATGAAGATGCGGGAGGTATCATGACTGAAGGCGGAGAGATCATGTTCATTCTTGGTAATGAAGAGAAGGTGTGGGAGACCGGCGATGTGCCTCCTAGTCCAGGTCACATCGAGCTGGATGTTGGAAACAACATGTGACGCCACTTCTTTGTTGTCTGACAAGTCAATACCGAGCCTTCAAGTACCAGATGCGGTGGGTACTTGAGTAGCTTCTTGCTATAAACAACAGGTGGTCCTTTTATGACTTCGACACTACAAGTATTACCGTTTCCACGCGATGTACAGCTTCACTCGACGCTTCAAACATCCCAGCATCCTCATCTTAAGGAGCAGGTAGCCTTGTCGTGGGTCGAGCACAATACGCATCCTAAAATGGAAGGTTCGATCATACGTGAAGCGGACACCGGGAACGACGATCGAGTGCAATTTCGACGTAAACCCAAAATATCCGACTTCCGGTACAAGGGCAATGGGATCCCCACTAAAGATAGAAAGTGCCTGCAGATCTGTCTTACCTTCCTTGGCATCGCGTATTGCGCGTTTGAAACAGTCGTCGAGTGCAGTCCAGACGTTGTCGAAATAGCGCTCGAAGGTCGAGATTGTGCCGTGCGGATGAGGCTGTATTGTTAGCGTAATGAAACGTGTGCTTTTTGGTAGAAGCTCGACGAGGGATAGTGCGATGGCATCAATGACAGTGGTCATCTGTGAGAACGGCGGGGGCAGTAACGGAGGAAAGTAGTGCTTAGGAAGTCGAAGGGCAATTTCCACATCGTAGGTCTTCGCGGAGTACGCCAGATTGCAATAAGGGTATTCGTTCGAGTAGAGCTGCTGGAGTCGGGTCATCTTGCTGATGAACGCTTTGCGAACCTCGTATTTGACTTCGTCATTCATCTGGCGGCAGGTTTGGCGAAACGCGCGGCTTGTCGACGTGGATGTAGTGTCCAGTAGAAGATACGAGTAGATCTGGGTTCGAATCTCAGCAGGCAGTTGCAGAAGGATGCAATGCTGTTGATTTTGAGCAATCTCTATGCCGTCAATTCGATGTACAGTGACCTCGTGCAGTGGTGCGGTTGCCTGCGTGGGATCTTCGACCTGTGGTGCAATTTCGACTCTTCGCCAAGGGAGAGACGTGGCTATAGACTGGGTGCGAACGCGAGCTCGGAAGCGCAGATAGCGTAGCGTGACGTAAACGAGGAAGAAGGTAGAGAGCACAAGGAGCGCGCTGGCTAGAGCAATCCGAACTCTTTCTTTTTCGTGATTCTGATAATTCTCTACATCGCCCGGCTGAGTTTCGTGGGCCATCGTGAGGCTGTATACTGTGGTTGAGTCAAAAGGTACTGATGTTTGTCGTGAAAGAACAAGACATCAAGTCGAAAAGGTACTTAATTTTGGCTTTCCATATGACGGCAAGTGAAAGAGTTTCCAACTTTTGGCGTTTGTCCAGGCAGTCAGAATTCCTCAGAGTGAAGGGACAGTATTCAGATACGCTTTCGTTCGACAAGGTATAGTGTTTTCACCACGTCCCTTATAAAACCGCAACAGGCACACTCAAGTGTTCATATGAGTCATTAGAGCGTGCGTCAGGCATCGGGATAGCATTGTGAGAAAAGAGCGAAGCGACAGCGAAATTGTTAGAGACACGCTATTATGTCACCAAAGAAACTGGACACAACCACAGAGCCAGTTGTAGCCTTGAGTAGACCTATTGACTAACAAGAGCGGTAAGAATCTTTTTCAAAGAACTGTGTTGACTGTAAAGATCTAGTTATTATATTCAGCTTTTACGCCGACATGTGAGACACAGTGCGAGTGAAGGAGAGGCGGAGAAGGGACTACCATGTCTCACCCGAAGTTGCCCAACGCTTACTATCAACTGGGCAAGATACTCAGAGGTTATAACTTTAAGTTTAATAGTACCCAAGTACAAGAGCTATCAATAGAGCTCCTTAGAGATAAAAGACTTTTATTACCTTTATATCTATGGACGAAAAGAGAAATCTAGAGTAACTTAGTTGCCACTAAGCTTATCTTCTTAACTAGTAGAAGAGGCAAGCCTGAAGGCGTCTCATTGGCGTGGGTCTAGCGCATAGAGTGCCTGCCCTCCTTGGATGACAACATGAGGGCTGAACATTGACCAGTAGTCCTGAGGTCCATGCCGTAGCAAAAGAACGCCTTTCAGCATTGTCGTTCCGTTAATAACTCTGCAGAACGAACAAAGAGGGGTGACCTTCAGACCAGATACTTTTGCAAATAGAAGCTCATCTTCCCTACATTAGCCTATTAACCTATTCCCAATTTAGCCTCGCGCTTGGGTCGACCTCGGTGTCCTCGAGAGACCAAGGTTGAAGGATCGAGGATTTCGACGTATTATCACAGCATCATAAGGTCGCCTCGCGGAACGCCGAGGCGATGAGGCACGATTGTGGTTCGTATAGGCTGAGGTTTGTGGCTGCACCTCTAGAGGGGTGTGTGCATGGAGGGGCAACACGGGGCCAAAGCCAAGTGGCCTGGCCCTTCGCAGCCTGATGTGTCATATAAGATGTCTTCGCTGTCGCCGACTTTTAGTATCCAATCCACTGCTATCAACCATCGTTATACCATTTTGCGACTCCACGTTTTCCCGCAATGTGTGGCTCCTGTTTGTTCGACGTCTACGAGTTTGGACCTTGCACCAACCATGCGACACGACAATGTCTCCACTTCGACACCGACACCGCACACGATCCCATCACCACTGCCACCCGCGCAAAAGTCCCTCGCACTATACCACCTCCGTTCGATGTCATTGCCGATCAGTTGTGGCCGCCAACACCATTCGTTACTTCTGTCACCAATGGGTCTTGGATCGATTCGCTTGACGAGTCAATTTTGGACTCCTCAGCATCGTTTGACCAGTGAGTGGTATCATGCTCCTGTCTCAAACTTTTACATGAAGACTGACAAAGATGGATGGGGCTTGATACTGGACACACTGGTTTGCTATCGTCTCTATTATCTTGGGTAAGCTGTAGGCATGCAAACTTCTCCTTAATCGATGTTATTGTAGGACTGAGTTAGACACAAGAAGGTGAGCATGCGTACACGACACGTGAAAAAAATACTGTAGGGTTGTGTACGAAGGTAGGTGCTCGTGTCTGGATCAAGTTCAGTTCATTGCTCCCTCGCTACACCCTCAGATCACGGGATGACCACGACACCCACTCGACTCGGATTTCCCCACACTAGCACACGATCCTCAGTCAACCGACTGACCGACCAACTGAGATGAACCAACGACTCACAAGACCGCCTGAGCCTGGTACGCCCTACAATGGACACTAGAAAGATCAATCAACACACCATCGATCGAATGAACCTTTCCATAGCTCGGTCTGTTTGACTTCACACCCACCTGACCCACGTCGACATACAGAAGACGTGACAATCTCCTTTGTCGCCGCATATCATCTTGTGTTATCTGCATGTATTTTTCCCTTCAAGCGCCACCTCAGTCACTATCTCGCCCCTGTCTAGGTTGTTACAGACTTCCTACCAACGTTCATGGAGAAGAATCCTTATTGGATGGAGAGGGGTTGCTAAGCGGTACATACCGAAGCATGCTACAACCAAGAAGTGGGGGGCTGCTATCCAGCGCCAGGGAATTACCATCAGTGGCTGGTATGACAGACGTTCTGTACGGCGTTCCAAGTGGGGCAACAATGCCAGAGCATGTCGCCCAGCGCGATATGCACACTCTCTACTTCCACCAATCCTCATTTCAATGCCAGCGCGCATGCTGTTTGCAACTCGGCCACGAGGAAGGCTTGACCTTTGCGCCCACAACCACCGGGGCTTTGGAATCCGCCATCTTTGCCACACCCATCCCAGTAAGGGCGTCACACCAGAACAAGCAAACATCACTGTTCGACAACATTCCGACGCTCGAAATCCCTGACATTCCCGACATCCCATACCGAATCGAGACAAAGCCGATCTACGTCTGCACCTACCAGAGCTGTAATCGAGAATACGGACGCGAGCCGGACCTACGACGACACTACCGAGGCGCCCACCTACGCGACGAGACCTACAGATGCCGGAACCCGACCTGCGGACGAGCGAGACGAGGCTTCCCGAGGCGCGACAAGAGGAATGATCATGAGAGGAAAGTGCACGGGGCCATGGCATTCAACTAGACTTTCCGGCTTCGAAACCGCTGTCATGATGTGGTCAATCCAAGGGGGATATGCAGTACATATGGACTACACCAGTGCTGATCATACCGATGAACGGGGTTCGGCCATGCAATGGGCTATCCAAGGGCGTGCCGGGTAAGCAACCGTCTGGAGGGGCTTGGCACACTGTCTGCAAATCGTGGATATTTGAGAGGTCGAGAGCGAGCATACCGATGAACGGGGCATCGCTGCTGAGGACACCGGAGTCTTTCCTTTTATCTTTTATTTTTCGAATATTTGACTCTATTTTTGCACGATTCCTCGTCGCCGATGACTGCTTGCATGTGACACTCGTTTGTAAGGCTCAGGAAAGCTGTCATTGAACATCTACAACAAAGGGTATACAGACAGAACCACAAATACAGCAAGACGACCATACCTTGTTACCATGTACGCCAAAACGCCTTCTTTCTTATCTCTTGAATGTCTACTGATAGAACCTCCAGGCCACTTCCTTACACTCCCACTGTTTGATCGTCTCCTTAATCCTATCCACCATCCAGCCACTCGTCCAAATCTGACTATCGCCCTTGTTCTCCGTTTTTCTGCCGAGCTTGACGACCTTGCTCAGATGGCATTCGCCATCGCCGTTGTTCGTGTATCGCCACTGCAGACAGTCATCGACCTCCTGACACACCAGTGCGCAGGCCTTAGGGCTATCGGCGCCGTCCTTGACCATTTTGCCGATCTGAGCCCAGTCGATGGTTTCCTTAGCATCTTCCTTTTTCTTGTCGTCCTTCTTATCGTCTTTCTTGTGATCTTTACTGGTGTCCTTCCCGTTGTCAGTTTTGATGCCGTCCTTCTTCTCTTCACGCTTGTGCGTGAGAGAGCCAGCGGCTTTCTCGAGTTTCTCTTTTGCAACGCGTTCGTCGTCCTTTCCGCCCTTCAGCTCCTTCTGGCGACCTTCGTTTGCGGTGATCTTGCTGTCTGAGCCAAGATTGTTCCAGTTGTCCAGCTGCGCCGTAATGTGGGGCAGCACGTACTCCTCGAAAGCATCTTTGTGCAGATATGGCTTCTCCCAGCCGTGCTTGTCGGTCCACTTCTTCTGCAGCTCCCAGCTCTTACTCAGTGCAGCGTCATCCAAGTGATGCCAGGTCACGGCAGGTGTACACCACTGCTTCGAGGTGTAGTCGAGCGTGGTCGGTTGTTCGCCTTGCATAAGAGGCCATGAGGTGTATAGCTCGACGTGCGCATCATTGAGAGCCGTTGCGAGAATGTAGTCTCCGCAGCATTCCTTGGCAATGCGCTTCTGCCACTCGCTCACCCACCGCTCTTCGTATGACTTTGCGTATCGTCGCATCGCACCTTGTGAGAGCAAGATGCCGGGACCGCGCTGAGCGAATTGTACGTGGTTGATGAAGGACTGCGCACCGCTGTAGTACGGGATCCGGTAGTCCAGCCTGGCGACCCACTGCAGCAGGTTTGTCCAGCTCAAACCTGTGTCTGCCTCTATGAAGACGTAGAATCGAGCGTGTGGGTTCATCTGGTATGCCTTGTAGACCATGGGCAGGATCTTCCACTTGTCCAAGTCCTTCGTCTTCTTGGCATCCGGCTTGTACTCCGAATCCGCCTGGATGATCATGTACTCGCGGAACTCGCCGTTTTTCTGCTTCGTCTCAGAGTTGATCTCGTGCAGCGCATCGTGGATCGGTATGCCGTCGATCTCGCCTTCGTGGTCACTGAAGATGGCGAAGTTGGGGACGCAGGAAAGGAGGCCCTGGAGATGTCCTGAGAGCTTGTCGTGGGCCTCAGCTTTCGAGGTCTTGACGATGACCATGACGTCTTGCGCATTCTTGACGTCCTTGCAGACACCCTTGACAGGTGCAGCTGTGTGTTGATAAGATGCGGCCGAGGTAGACGTAGCAGTCGCGGTTATGTTGGCGCTCGAGATCAGCTCCAAGATGGGCTCAGGACTCGCGCTGGCTACTACAACGCTCTGTGTCTTCCCGCCGGCCTGTGACTTCTCCTTGTCTTCCCATCTTCCTCCGTCGGCATCGTGACCAGCAGGGCCAGAGGCCTTAGGACTCGGCACAGCTGTCTGCTCGGCCGGAGGACCCGCATTCCTTGTCTTGTCGTCCCATCTGTGATCGTCTGACTCCTTCGGTCTGTCTCCGTGCAGCGTTGCTGTGGGCTTGGTCTTGGGGATTGTCGCGTGCGAGGTATGGACGATGGGCGCGGGCGCAATTGGATCGTGGAGTTTGACCTCGTCTGCGGGGTGCTCGATGATGGGTGACGAAGGCTCCGCGAGCTGGCGGGGGAGGCCGAAAGTCCAGAGGAAGCTGACCAGCGAGAAGGTGATGACCACTACGATGATGCGCGAGGGCGTAAGGAGGGAGCGCATTGTGGCGGTTGTCACGGGCGGCCCCCAGGCTGTCTAGCAGTTCCGCAATTAGTGAGATACTCGAGGCGCTACATCAGCGCATTGCTTTTGTTATCGTGCCAGCATGGAGGGAAGTCGCGACTGTCGTGAGGCATGAGACATGGGAGGGTACTGTGGAGCGGTGGTTGCCGACTGCCGAATCCTTTGGACCCTTGGCTGTGGCGCCCCTGGCGTTCGGGGACCCTCGTCATGACGGCTGCAACCAAATTTCACCAGCAGCAGGAGCGCTTTGGGAACGAGCAAGTATGTTCGCAGCAGGAGGCAACTCCAAGTTTCGATGACAAGAGATGATGGACGGTTTGACCGATGATCATGTCCTGGCTGTTGACGACCCCTGCGGCTTCCTCCACGCATGACGCGACGCGCGATGCGGCACACTGTTCACGTTCAGTCTTAGACAAGCACACAACAACACGTCAAGACGAGATGAACGATCCGCACCTGGCCATTTGCATTCTATCGCGACTCACGTATAGCTAGATTGTTCTCGCACCAGTCCCAGTGAAGGTTGATGACAAATACCGACTCGTCCATAGTCGACTCTGCTATCATCGATGCCTCAATCTTGTATGGCGCAACATTCAGTTGAGATTGTGCTGTGAACCCTGCTCCTGCTTTCGAACATAGTTGCTCCAGCGAATCTCCTACACTGGTCTCCAGCAACACGACCCATTCGCTGTGGAATCTAGGAGAGTTGCGAGCAACCTCACGCGTACACCGATAGCCTAAGATGGGAAGGAAGCCCCTGTCGTTCGAACTGTTGCGGAAGTGCACGCCGCCACAGACGCGTGGTCCAGGCGCTGGCAGGAAGACACCGGTCTTCCAATTCCATGATCTCTTTGGGTAGGCGTCGATGATTGAAAAGGAGTCTTGTTGGTCCACGAACTTGGCCCAACACTTCCGGTTCTCCTGAACCGATACCGTTCGTGTCATCCTCGAGTCAGAATTGGCGTATTCGGTGATTCTTGCTGACTTCCTAGAGGAAGCCAACGCAGATAAAGGTACGACGGACAGCCTTGCACCAGCTTGTGCCAATGTATATGGTTCTGTGCGACACCATGCATTGAGGCTGTCGATGTTGAGTGCTATGGGGCCAAGAAGGTTGTCTTCGTATCGATAGGACAACACCGCTTGCCATGTAGGCAGCTCCCATAGGAGCTCCGGGGTTCCACTAGGGGCAACTGTACCACCAGCCCTTTGCTTGTCATAGTAGTTGTGCTGGACTTTTCGTTTGTTGTTCTGTTGTTCCATACCACAATCGAGCCGGATTTTAAGAAACTGTTTGGGCTAGGTGCAAAAAAGGTGCGTGGGCCCTCAGCCAGATCCTCCCAGGCGAAAATGGACTGGTCGGCTGAAGACTTGATGATCTCCTCTTGGAGCCGACGAAAGGCTCTTGGACCTTCGCCGTGTATCAAAGGCATGTTGACATCGAAGATTCCAAGTAAGGAGTACGCTCGATCTTCCAAACGCGTAGTCTCCCTTTCGGCTGCCCAAGACATCCTTCTCGCGATACAAAAGCCTTCAATAGGCCCTTCACCAGTAAGCAAAGCTTCATCAATGCGCGTAATGAGTTTGAGAAGATAAGCAAGTCTCTGCTTGGTCCCGAGAATCCAAAGGCGTTGTCATGGAATGTGACATTGGCCGGCGCTATGAGCTCCTGCAGTGTCCATCCCCTTGTGAACCAACGGTTTGAAGCAAAGGTCGAATTGAGCAGGTCTTCACAGTCCTCACCAACCGGGTACCCTACAGCCCTCTCTTGCTGTTCGGGAATCGACCCATAGTTAGAAGGGACGTCTTCCAGATAAGCTTAGCAGATGGTCGCATCCCTGTGCCAAGCGAACATTGAGTTGATGGCTTCACTCAGCTCAGCCGAGCTACTCTTGTCGATACAACAAGTGTCGATCCAAATGTGTGACAGACAATCGCATATGGCTTGACGGCAAGCAAGCTCAGCCTCAGATTCACAGGTTCAGTACCAATGCTACGCCCGGATGTGTCCACTCTCAGATCTTCCGTGCAGCATCTCTGATTCTGGCATGTCCCGATTCAGTAAGCATCTATACCATTCGGCTGCGTGCCGGCTCTCTTCCAACCTCACTCGCTCGGAGCCCGGCTCAGAGCAATTCTTGGACCCTGATAGAAAGGTTGACAGCGCGAGGGTGTGGTACCCGAGATGCAGTTCAAGACCTCCTGCAGCCAAGAAGGACGAGGCGTAGTTGCTCTAATGCCAATCAGAGTAGAAGAGTCGTGTCATGTAAAAGGGCTGCCCTTGCTGTAGTCGCAACCGAACTCTTTATCACCTGGAAACGTTGTGGGAAATAAGCGCGAACCGGTTCGTGAAATACTGCATTGTATTGTGGAAGTATTGCTGTGAAGCAGCTGGTCGGTCGTCCAGCGAGTGTGCAAGGAGCAAAGAAGTCCTGCCTCGGGCCTTGTTTGTGCTGAAATTGGGAGTCGTGCAGCTCCTCGCGACCGGGTCTGAGACAGCAAGCAGAGGTTCAAGACCGACACCGACAGTATCTAGATGCACGAAGTATGGCCCCCAAATGTCCTATGAAAGAGACTCCTGTCGCCGGCTGCATGTGACATTCGAGGTCCAGTCCACTAACAAAGTGTTCCTTAGGAGCACTGCGGATATTGGGTCAGCCAACAAGCGTGCCCACTATGTCAATAGGACAATTGGAGCGATCAACGCTGTCAGTAGCTGTTCGAGCAGGAAACGCGCGTGACCTGGCGGTAATGAGCGACGCCTTCAACCCCGCGACGATGATCGACGGCCGCGTGAATTGTTCGGACTGGCTGCGATCATTTTGCACGAAGCTCAGAGACATGCCATTAAAGGAAATGGCATGATTCTGTGCAGGTTGACCGTGACGCAAATCGCGCTGCGGGGCCGTGGGGGTTGTAGTCACACGCGTCGCGTGTCTGTGGTGGGCGCGGGCGAGAAAGCCGAGACCCAAAAATTCTCCGCGGCCTTGCTCGTTCCGCCCAAGTGCGCTCCGCACGCGGCCGAGCAACTGCCGCGTTTGCTGCGCGTCTTCCTCGATCAACACCACGACAATCCATCCCTGCCGCGGCCATCTTCAACAGCACCAGTCAATACGGCGTGCATATGCTACAGCCAATGACATAGCTTCGCTCGACGTCGCAGAAGATGCGGATGTAGCTCGCACTCAGCAACTGTCAGCATTACAAACGCCGTGGCTGCAGCTCCCAACACTTATCTGTACCTCCCCTTGTCTAAGAAAACACAACGTGAGGCATCGGGATTCAGTTCGCAATGCTCGTGCCAGCCTCGAGGTTCTTTCGGCAGATGAATGTCACTCGGATTTCGGGCTTAACGCATTTCGATCTTCAAGCGGAGACACCCCTGTTTGACAACGGTCTAACGGCCATCACAATGACGCACTTTTCTGATGAAAGCGCTGCCAACTTCGTCTGACTAGGCTGCATTCACGCATTCCCATTCGTCGATCAGAAATATCCGAGCGCTGTAACACGATTACACATGGGTGACCTGCAGCAAGCTCCAACAAGCTTCGTCGCTTGCCAGCACGTACCCTTAATTGAGCAATCAGTAAGTCTGAAGTCATGACAGGCTGGATCTGGAAGGCTTGCAAGATGTTCAAAAGCACCGAGCCATCCGCAACGTGGGTGCCGTTGGCGTTTAGCAATAGACCCTTTCACGATTGACAAACAATCACACCATGGCACCCGCGGAGCCAAACCACAAGCCTTTCCAGGTGCAGGGCGAGCTCCCCACATTCGAAGAGGAGCGTGAAGGATGGAAGGGCTATATCGAGTGGGAGAGGTACCCCGAAAAGAAGAAGAAGGCAGCTGAGATTCTGGCGAAATACGACTTCCCTGTGGTCAGTGCTTGAACTTGTCGCATTCGCACAACGGAATACTCACCTGTGGCAGCCTCCCGAGTTCCAATTTGAGCCGTTGCCCAAGAAGAACCCCGTGCTGGAGGGAGTGCGCTGGAAGTGCGTTGGCATCCTTTCAACATATCATCAAACACTTGCTCATCGACTACAGGCACTACCACTATGCCATGGGGCCCACTATCAGCAACATGCCAGACATCTCATGGGAGTACGTGAAGAAGGAGAAGAGTGCGGATATGATTCACGTCCTCCAGTTTCCCTACAATGGCGAGCCACCAGGAGTGAGTATCATCCAATATCCACGCATGGGTCTTTTGAATCTGACTGACGATTGCGTAGAAACGACTGGTCGAGGTACGCGCATATTGAACCACCACCCAAACCTCCAGCTGATCAGTCTAGACCGAGATCACAAACAACCCCGACTTCTTCGTCCGTAACCACGGCGGCATCCCCGAGATCGATCCCAGCAAGTACTACTTCGAAGTCGAAGGTCTCGTCAACAACCCCAAGAAGATCACTCTCGACATGCTAAAGGATGAATCGATCTTTCCCCGTCAATCGACCGTCGTCAGTCTCCAGTGCTCCGGCACACGCCGTATCGAACAGATCCACGAATACCCCGGTGACGGTGACGAGCTCATCAACGCACCCTGGGGTGAGGGCGCCATCGGTACAGCGCGCTGGACCGGTGTGTCCCTGAAGAAGGTCATCAAATACTGCGGTGGACTCAAAGACGATGGAGCCCATGTCGAGTTCTTCGGCGCAGACACGTACTTCAAGAAGGGGCAGGTGTACAACTACGCCGTCTCGGTGCCAGTGCGCAAGATGAAGATTAACGAGGTTCTGCTCGCCTGGGAGATGAACGGCGAGCCGCTCCCTGCGATTCACGGCTTCCCTCTCCGTGTCGTAGTCATGGGATACATTGGCGCGCGTTCCTGCAAATGGCTCACCCGCATCAACGTCATCAATGCGCCAACCATGGCGCCTGTCCAGATGAAGGAGTACCTCTACTACACCCCGCAGATGGGCAAGCAAAACGTGACGTACAGCAACGGATTCAGTATCCAGACCATGCCCGTCTCGTCTGCGATCATGACGCCCGTCAACAACGACGTCATTATCCACGATGGCAAAATCACGTTTACTGGGTGGGCGTTCAGTGGCAGCGGGTGGCCTGAGCGTGTCGAAGTCAGTAACGATGGTGGAGGTGTGTGGTACGAGGTGCCAGATGAGAATCTGAGTAAGAAGTATTTCCACGCCTGGAGAACTTGGTCGTTTGAGTGCCCTGTCGATGCTGAGGGGTGGCTCGAATTCTGTGTTAGGTGTTGGGATGATGCGCTGAACGTAAGTCTGATTCGTCAGTCTCTCTACTCGTATGCTAAAATGAATAGACGCAACCCACCTTCGTCCGCAGTGCGTGGAATTGGGACTTACACGTCACCTCTTCTTGCCACCGCGTCAAGCTCTACAGTGTCAACAAGTCGAAGCCTGCGACTGCTAAGCGTCTCAAGCAGTTCGAAGAGCGCGGCCTGCCGTTCTTGCCCCTCACGCGCCCTGTGCCTTTCGATCTCGAGACTGACGAGGACTATCTCAAGGAGATGCAGAAGCGCGATGGACGTGACCCCACAGAGTAATGAACAGAGTCATGCAGACAGTTACGAATTATTGATTCATTTAGTATCTCATTTTTCGGTTTACAGGGTCGTTTCTATATGAGTGTTTTCTTCTCCTTGGTCATCCGTCCATGCACTTCCTCAGTTCATCGGCCGTTCCCGTTGTAAGCCAACAGGTTTGTGGAGCCCTGAGCATCAGTGACCCTATTGGGGGTAGCCAGGTCATAAACCCTCTGCTTGATAGCTGCCGCACTCGAGAAGCCCTCGAGACCGCGCAAGTAGCTAACAAGCCCAGCAACGTGAGGTGAAGCCATCGAAGTGCCAGTCAAAGAGGCAGTATCGGTGTCGGATCTGAAGTAAGTTGAAACAACACCGGTGCCAGCAGCGAAGATATCGACAGCAGGGCCGAAATTCGAGCCTGTGGTGCCGCTCCGTCGAGCGTCGTTGCTCTGCACATTGCCGACACAAATGACCTCTGGCGATCGCGCAGGCGAGCGGTTGGAAGCGAGCTGGTTCTCATTACCAGCGGCAACAACAGCTAGGACTCCGCGGTTCCACGCAGCCGTGATGGCCTGGTCCCAGACAGTTGAGCCGGGGCCCCCCAGCGACATGTTGATAACAGCTGAGTTCTGGCGACCTTTGTTCACAATATCATTGACAGCCCAGTCAAAGCCAGCAATGACAGCAGAAGCGGAGCCCGTAGAGCCCTCGAAGACCTTAACTGCAATAAGGGTCGTCTGTTTGGCGACACCGTAGGTAGTACCACCGACAGTGCCTGCAACGTGGGTACCGTGACCTTGGTTGTCGTTGTTGTCGCCGCCTACTGTGTTGGTTCCGAATTGTGCCCGGCCGCCGAAGTCCTGGTGAGTAGTTCTGATGCCGGTGTCAACGATGTAGGAGAAGGTACCACGGCCGGCGTCGTTGTCGTAGATGTAGCTGGATGCACCGCGTGTGCGTGACGAAATGCTGCCGAGGCCCCAAGGAGCGTTGTTCTGCGTCACGAGCGCGTTGGTGGTCATGGTGTAGTCTTCAATGACCTCCAAGACCTGTCGTGTGCGTCAGTCAGGTGTCTCTGGACAGGCTGAATACCTCTTACCTCAGGCAAAGCCTTCAGTTCCTCGACCGTTGCAGCGTCGAAGGCTCCAGAGTAGCCTTTGAAGTCACCAAAGCCAAATTCACGTTCGATACCGGCCTTCTCCTCAGCGACGGCGACGTCACGCTTAGCAAGGTTGCGAGCGTGGATTTCTCGGACAACATTGAGATGAGAGACAACAGAGGAAACATCGGCCTCTGGCTTGAGCTGAACGATGTATTTGCCAGGAATGATCTCGTCAGCGGCCTCACGTGCGGAGACTGGAGCAGCGTTGGCGAAGAAGGGTGTGGCAACAGCCGCAATGGCTACTGCGCGAGTGAAGAACTGCATACTGAGTAGGAAGGAGAAGACGAGGGAGCGGACTGCCGCTAGGATATGGAACAGTACAGATGTACTTATACGACTTGCGATACTTGATGTAGTCCTGAGGTACTATGTCGTGATAGCAATACGAGCAAACGAGTACCTCCAAGAAGTTCCATCTCGACGGCAGGTCTTGTCATTCTTAACTTCTGCCCTCTTTGGTAAGTTAGCGCACCTATGCTCAGGGCCAAGTCCTGTGGGCGCAAGATCAACGCTGGGGTGGAGATGAGTCCGTGACCGTTATTGCTGTGGCCATGTTCTGACCATGAATGTGTAGACCAAGCGTGATGTAGGCTGGGAATCTCGACATGACTGCCGGAGGCATTGTCCATCTAAAAGGGCCGAAGCGTCTTGTGCATTGGCTTGGAGTCTTGCTCCTTCCACTTCCAGCGCCGCTGTCGTTCGCTTGGTTGCTTACCAAGACATTGTAGCAACCGCTTGTCCATCAACCATCGGAACTTAACGATATTTCTGCTGATTACCTGTTCATGCTATAATGCTGTCCTTCATTCACAGAAGTAAGGTACAGGTTTTATGGTGACGCCACGTGCTGAAGCCAGACAGCGAGGGATCGTCGCGTCGCGCACCGTTTGCCACAGCTTGATCCGTCTGCAGGTAAATCCAGATGTTGCAGATCTCCCATAGCGTACGTTTGAGGGCTCTTTGGCGCAGATGGTGTTCAGCGCTTCTCGCGTCGCAAACTCTGATAAGCGAGTAAGGACGCTTTCGAGAGCCTTGCGTAGCAAAGAGATAATGATCAACGCTCAGCTAAGCTTTGCACGGTGTGCAGCTCAGGGGCGCAGCTCTGTGCTGGCCGTTGGCGTTCAGCCACGACACAGAGTGGTGATGGCTGAGGAAAGGGCTCGGAAGTCGCTCCGATGAACGGCATGGCTGGCCCTAGCCCATCTACCCATCGGCGAACATCGGCCCTTGAGTACTTGGGCAGTCCTTTCCCATCAACACCTGGGCATCATTGCCAGCTTCCCATCTCGGGCAGCTAAGAGCAGCGCCGATCTCATCAACACTTTGCGCAGTCTAGCTTGTAAGGCAAGGGTGACCGTCAATTGCTGCAGCTGGGCATGCCCCAAGGTCGCCTAATCTTGATAATACAATCGCCTTCGAGTGCGCAGCAGCAGCTTTGTACTGCTCAGCATGCTCTTTCCACGCTGTGCTCCCCCAGGACAAACTTTCGTGTCTGAGTAAGAACGACTGTGCTGTTGACGATAGGGCCGGACGTCAACGTCACTGCACCGTTATATGACGGCTCAACTACTGCATCGCTATCACCAACTCACCATCACTCATTCTCTAGACATTACATCATCAACATGTGCTTCAATCAGAGCAGCCGCGAAGCGCTACCTCGACATGCGTATGTGCGCCAGACACGACCAGATGGCTAGAAGCGCAGAACGGTGCGTATAGTGGTTTCAGAAGTAGAGCGACAGAGCGGGGACAAGGAACACACATACGCTCACTTGCCCAATCAGTCTACGCCTGGCGACAGCAAAGACCTTTTTACCGTTGTCAAGAAGAAAGTGGTCAAGTGTGATGAGACGTCGGGCAAGAAGACTGTCGGTCGGAAAGTGAAGAAGAGAAGGAAATCGCCCACCGTGTTGTCGAAAACAAGCGAGCCCTCGAACCAAAGAGCCAGGGACGATGCCGGACCCAGTCGAGCATGGAGATTTGGAAAGTACAGCATAGGGAACAATGCAAAAGCGCGACGTGACAACGCTACGCTCGAGCATGACACGCCGGTAAGGCAGACGAATTCGGGCTCTTCAAGCCAATCTCCAACTGCCTCTAACTCCAGACGCCGCGCCGCTCTTCCATCTTCGACGGTCAAAGTAGACTCGGCCGTTGCGACACAGGAGTCCACGTCACGTCGACGCCAGACAGCGCCCGTGGCACTACCCTCGACGCCTACGCCCGTAAAGTCTAATTCTGACCCGTCAGATGGCGGTCAGACGACTGGCATCATGACGGATGACCCCCAAGATCCCGCAACGACACGAGGTATGTTTCAGCAACCAGGGATGACCCGTCGCCAATCCAACGCTTTCGTCTTTGACCCCGCACGGGAGAATCCTTCTGACGCAAACGGCTCAGCGATAGCAAGTGGACCTGGCAGCAGGAGCGCCATCATCGCCAGAAAACAGTCTTCGACATCTTCAGGCCTGCGAGATCTTTCGCAGCTTCAAACTCAAATGTTGACCCAGCCGCCACCTCAGGCTCAAGCAGACATCAAGGCACGGCATTTACACTACAGATCGAAGCTTGGACAACTGCCCCGCGAGATGCAAACACAAGCAAGTGTGCAGATGGGTGCGGAACTTGAAGCACGAATGGAGGCTCAACTCAATTCGGTTGGCTTAGGCAGGGCGGACTTTTGGGATGATGTCGAAGAGGAAGACTTCATTGGCCTATGAGGCGTCTGATGGACCACAATTAGCGGCTCAAGTTCGATCTACCGAATTTGCGATTATCTCACGTCGCAAACCACTGCTATTACTTGAGAGCCCTAGCATGAGGAGCAGGATGTGATCTATTCTCCGAAACTTCTCTTTCGACGGCGTTTGTATGCCACTAGATGTCTGTTGATCCATCAGTCCCGACGTGTGTCTTCTGCTCCCGTGTCTCCTGCACCTCTCCAGCTGGGCCTTCGTACCCAATGGCCTTCAGCCACTTCGGGTCGATGTTCTCTACCTGCAAGTACGGCGAGACATCCGTCTCAGGGAAGAACTTGTTGCACATCGCATAGCCCATGCCCAGGTGTGCCCATGGGTTCTTGTACTGATATTCGATGTCAAAGTCCTCGTAGCGAGGAGTCGCGATGACCTCGGCATACATGTTAGATGACCCGGGCCAAACAGCTGCGCATTTGTCAGTGTCGGGTGTTGCATGGACTGGAAAGTGAACATACCGTTGACACGACCAGTTTCATTGTTCCGGTACCAAGATCTGCAGTCGCTCTTCCAAACTGTGTGCTTGATCCACTCCTGTGCGTGCTCGTTGAAGCGATCTGTGATGTCCTGACGAGGTACCCAGGACTTGATGTGGTCGCGCTGCATCTTCTTGATGATCTGAACACTGTATTCGCATACACTTAGCAGCGGACCAGTCACGGAGCCGTTCTCGACAGGCCTGTTGATCACGTCAGTTACACCCGTTGCCGCACTGAATGCATCCGACTCACCATGTGGGCCCAACAAACATGATCCAGTTTGGCATATCAGGGCAACCGAGTCCAAGGTATGACTCTGGTTCCTTCTTCCACTTCTCGTACAGGTCTACGCCGTTCTTGCCAATAATGGGGAAGCGAGGCTTGTATGTGACATCGAAGCCAGTGGCGCAGATGATTGTGTCAACCTTGCGTTCTTCACCGTCACTGCCGATGACGCCATCCTCGGTGATCTCTTCGACTGCAGTGAAGTGCACGTCGACGTTGTCCTTCTGGATGGCCTCCATGTAGGGATCGCCAGGAGTGATGCGGCGGCCTGTTCTCGGTCAGATTGGTCAACATGTGGGGCTCATCATGCGACTTACAGCCAACCTCAAATTTAGGTGTGAAGCCCTTCAGGAGTCGCTCGTCTTTGATGAACTCCTTCATTCTCTCCCTGAATAACTGTTGAGCCGCCTTCTGTGCTTCACTGTCGGTGTAAAAAGCACCCCATAGTCCGTTGACTTGGTTCTCGATGTCTTTGGCATGAGCTACCAGCTTCTTGGGGTCCTTGCGGAACTCGTCGCGCTCCTCCTGTGAGTACTCCTTGTTCTGTCCGTAGTTGTTTGCAATCTGGACGAACCACACACCTGTTCGCACGAAAATGTCAAGGTGCTTGGCATGCGGCTGCATCTTGGGCACCGTCTGGATAGAAGATGCGCCAGAGCCGATAACTGCGACGCGGTCGTTCTTCCACTCCTCTTCCTGGTACTCTTTTGGCCAGATCGCGGTATGCACAACGCGACCCTTGAACGTCTCCATACCCTTGATCTGTGGCCACTTGTAGTTGTTCAAGATGCCGGTCGCGTAAAGCATCAAATCGCATTCTTCATCCCACTCCTTGGTCTCACCGGAGGGTGACTTCTGTCTGAGCGAGACCTTCCACTTGCCTTTGTCGTCTTGCCATTCAGAGCGTACGACTTCGGTATTGAAGGTCATGTATTTGCGCAAGTCGAACACCTCAACGACCTTTAGGAGATACTTCTGGATATCTGGTGCATAGGAGAAGAAGCGAGGCCAGTCTGGGTTCAGCGCAAAGTTGAGTGTGTAGGCATGGGAAGGAATGTCGCAGGCGCAGCCCGGGTACCTGTTCTCCAGCCATGTGCCACCGATATCTTCGTTCTTCTCGTAGATGACATGCTCGACATTCTCGCAGTGCTTTTGGATCTGATAGGCGAGCTGGATGCCAGACAGTCCGGCTCCGATGGTCAAGACCTTTATCTTCCTGTTTGCTGGATCCTGAGATATGCGTCAGTAATCGTTCAACAAAACTCTGGATCCGTCACTTACATTGTAGACGATATCTGGGATGTCGTAGCCACTTGAGCCTGGTGTAGAGTAGTCCCAGCGTTCACCCTTACCGACTGCGTTAAGATCTGGTGCCATGATGCGGAAATGGTATGTTTGTATTCAACGGAGAGAAAGCCGGCACAGGTCCTTTTAAAGCAGATAGCTTAGTGCAGCTCCCGGGCACTATGCCGCTCCACTTCTATCTGACTGTATCACCAAGTGCCACAGACGTACGCGATCCGAACTGCCGATGAATCAGGATCGCCAACAGCAGCCGCTAAAGGACGGATGTTCGTGAGCCCTACAGTCGTTGATTATGGAGTCGAGACGACGAGATACCGAGAATTCTTAACAATTTAATGCTCGTACTTGTAGTCTTCTTTCCAAGTCACTCTTGTGGCCGTTTGTCCGGTGCATGATCATTTGATGCACTGACTCGATCGTAACGAACGCAATTGTTCCCATCGTCAAGAATGCAGTCGAGCTGTAGCCGCCAATCATGGCTTGACCTCACAGTCAAGCCTGGGGGAGGACCAACGTTAGTGTAATGCGGGGACTTGCGGGGTAACCTTTCCCGAGGTTCTGAGGCGCCACCCTTCAGACGACAACTTCATCGCATGTTGACCATGAAGAGGAAATCGATGAAACTGCCACCACTTCGAAGTGTCACGATGTTCGTCGATTGGTTCGAAATTACGAACTGTGGAAATCAGCTGCCATCTTGGCGCTTAGGGCTTAGTCAAGTACTACCCCCGAAGAAGAGAGTGGCAAAGGTTGAAGCCTGTCACCACCCAAATTTCTATGCAAGACGTTGTAGTCAGAACACTTCTGACATCTGACTCTGAGCTACTTGCTGACTGCCAAACTGCAGTGATGATGCAGTGGTACTGCCGTGGTATCATTATAGGTTGATGCTTGCTGAGGTACATGAGCGTTCGAGTAAAAGGAAACAACCTCCTCCTTGCCTGCGCTGTCCGAATTTGCAACAGACTGGAACACAAAACAAAAATAAAGGAAACTTGCAGGCACCTCAGCTCACGTGTATATCTCTGGTGACCACGATACCACCAGGCTTCTCCTCAACGTTGTGCAGCGGCAGGATGCTTTCGTCGCTGTTCTTGCCCGGACCGACAGTGAAAAATCTGCCATTCGATGGTCTAGACGATATCCTGACGGTGTTGGTGGATCTGGGGTTGTACTCGTTCAGGACGATACCTTTGTCAGAGCGCTCGGACTGTTTCTGGTAACCGAGTGAGTTCGGAGCACCATTGCTTCTTGCGGCTCTGGTTGTCAAGCTGCGAACTGATCCGAGGAACCAGTTGAAGAGGGGTTTGAGGGCGGGTAGGGAGGCAGCGATAATACCCACGTCGAACTCAATGAATCGCCAAAGAGTGAAGCGGTCGTGCACGAATGGATCGGGATCCGAGAGGATGACCTTTTGAATCTCTGCTTTGACGATGGCTGCAACGGCCGCGAAGATTCCAAGAGACAAGACCATGATGAGTGACAGCTTCGCGCGGAGGTTCAGCTGTAGCTGCCATACCAGCGAGACAGGAAGAAGGGCAATTATAAAGTCCGTGACAATAGTGATGACTGCTCCGATTAGCATTCAATATAGATTCAACGGTATTCAGCTTCAGCATACCGGTGTTGAAAAGGCCAATGCTGGTAAATGTCTCCGGGGAGAAGCACTTAGCCGTCCCGGTACCGAATGGGGGTGGACGGAGCTTTACGTTCCAGGTAGCTTCGATGGGAATGCATTGCCAGATCTGGGGTGACACACACGTTAGAACGGCTCGGAAGATCGGAAGGTCATTGGTGAACGGAAGATGCAGCGTGTCGGTCTGACACAGTGCTAAGACTTACTAGCGAAGGATTAGCAAGAATCAACTTGAGGTACAGATTCCTACTTACCCAGTGTACCAACACAAGCGGCGGTGACCAGAACCACGAAGATGTTAAGTCCATGTAAGAAGTAGACATAACTTCTGTGGACCACAAGTCTCAACAGAAAGTAGGCAATGGATACCTTGACCAGAGCCACACCGATGGAAGCTAATATGGATGCGACTTGTCGAAGCCTCAGGAAGCTGGCGTACTTTGCTTGGTCCATGGTCATCGCCGCCATGTGTTTTCCCATGCCCACTTTGGTCTGCTCGACATAAGTGCCGAATGTCGCAGCTGCAAAGGCATAGGCGAGGAGCATGAGCCAGTCGTCTTTGCCGAACGACTTGATCATGAACCACCGAACATAACACCGTGCGAATACGACGACAGATGCGACGGCGAACAGCGATCCGAACTGCATAAGGAGAACAGGAGCATTGGTAAACGCAACATATTCCGGGGTAAGGATCGACTGGTCAGGACTAGCTGCCAGTGCCGACATGGTGTAAGGGGCTTGCGAACGATTCAAGAACGAGGGAAGAAAGAACCGAAAGCTTCTGACAAGTGGAGGTGTCACTGACAAGTCATGTACTTAACTCTGCAGCGAACTGCGATCAGATGCGTTCTCATTTGCCTCACAATGCGGCACAGCACGGGAATCGTTCACGCGTGGAGTAAAGAGCCCTTGTTCAGATCGTTAGGAAGTCGTCTCGGTTGCTCGTTCTGACGCAAATTGGCACTGGCTATTGTCTACAGGTGAGCTTCTACCTGCGGAGCCCAGATTCGCATCCGCGGCCTGATTGGTTTCCAGGGTTGCGCGACCAGTCCGCGGGTTCCCAGTGACCCGTTCGGTGGGGGACTGAAGAACAATCATAAGACGCAAAAGATCTACGGAAGTGAGCGGGCATCTGCGTGAAGTCAATCATGTATTTTGCAGAGATGCGCCGTAGCTTTGAGCTTGCCATATAAGATCGTTTTGTTCCTGAGAGCAGCTCACAATGTCGGTCTCATCAGTCCGATACTCATCTGACATGTTCTCCATCGTCCTTCACGCAGACTGTTGGCTTACTTGGCCAACATCCGCGGCGCTCAATACAGGTACTAGTTTGCACGGAACAACCCACGTGGCTGACTCGCAAGCATTGATTTCGAACAATAGGAAGACGGCGAAGGTGGCAAGCGTTCCGGTGGGAGCATCGACTGGCCACATCGACTGCAATGCCTGGACGTTTGCGTATCGAAAGTGCTGTGGCGCGGGCAAGGCGGTGACAGAGAACAATAGCAAACATCCTTCCCGCATTTGTGGGGAGAACTGTGCCGCCAGCGGCTCTTCCACGATGAGGAACCCCGATTTTCTGGTCAAGACGCCAATGTGGGGCTGACTTTCCCGCAGCTGCGCAGGGGTCGTTTTACACCTGCCTCGGCCATCAACACACTCTGTGGTTGCACCCTGTCGAGGCCACAAAGACACGGCCTGTGGTTTGATTTCTCCCGTGCGCTCCGTGCAATCCGTTGACAGATTGCCGCCGATAGCGTGGCATTGCTGAAAGAGCAGCAAGAGCTGGAGGCTGCGGAGGCTGTTTCGCGGGTGCTGCCGCTTCCACATCTCATCTCGCACTGGCAACGTAATGCAGCAAATCCGCAGCGAATCCAAGCTCCCTCTCTGCGGCACAGTCAGATCCTACGCACTAGAGCTCCGATTCGTCCAATCATCTTACAACAACTGTGGGGCTGTACTCCAGAGGAATCGACGGTCATGGAGTACGAACTCAGATTGATCTTCTCTCCCGGTAGCAGAGATGCTAAGGCAAGACGCTGCCACAATGCGGGATAAATACTGCGTACCTCGTTGCAATTGGCTCTATTTCGCAGCAGTTTGGCTGCTCGGTTCATTTAGAAGGACGTATCCCACCTCCTCGGACAAATGTTATCGTTGCAACTTACCTCTGCATCTGCAGGATCCATCGCGCAGGTTTGACAAGATCTAGCGTCCTGTTGACTTTGTTCCTGACTCTTCTCTGCATGAACATCGACTGACAGGACTACCGGTTGGCCCTTCTGGACTGACTAGAATCTTAGGGGCGTGAGATGTTAGTGCCCCAACTTGACTCTCGACCCTGATCCCTTACTGCGTTCCATAAGCACCAAACCAAATATGCGAAAAGCTTGTTCCTGAGCCCCTCTTGCCACGAGGACTCCACATGGTATACGAATCAATTTGCCGAAGATCTTTTGTATAAAGACCGTTGCGGTCCCTTGGCTGGAAGAAACCAGGGCACCATCAACTTCTACCGCTCCGCACTCCATTGACATCTTCTCAGCAAAGGCCGACCCACCAAGCATCACAATGCGTTTCTGCACCATCGCAACCGCTGCGCTCATTGGTAGCGCCAGCGCAACCTTCAAATTCGGCGAACAGGAAGCGTTGGCTGCCAACGCTGTCTTCAATATCGGCCTCAACGCCGTGCAGAACGGCTATCCTAGCCCAAGTACCTGCACCTTGAAGAATGTTGCAGTGCGTCGGGAATGGTGAGCAATGCCGTCAACCTCGTGGTCTACCTTTCTAACTGGTTTTAGGTCAACCCTGTCGAAGAGTGAGAAGCTGAACTACATCGACGCTGTTAAGTGCATTCACACGAAGCCTGCTTTGACAGACGCCGGGATCTCTGCCGGGGCTAAGAGCCGTTTCGATGACTTCGTTGTCACCCACGTGATCCAGACATACTGGGTCCACGGAACTGTACGCCTCAATGACTCACTCGGGACGGGACTATACTGACACGCAGCAGGCCAACTTCCTCGCTTGGCACCGCTACTACATCTATGCTTACGAGCAGCTCCTTCGCAACGAGTGCGGCTACAAGGGCTATCTTCCCTACTACAACTGGGCATGGTGGGCCGAGGACCCGTCGAAGTCTCCCCTGCTCGATGGCAGCGAGACCAGCATTGGTGGTGACGGAGAGTACATCGCCGGAAGGAACTACACCTGCGTCGGGCAGATCGCCAGCTGCTACATCAAGCTTCAGCCCGGCCAGGGCGGGGGCTGCATCAAGAGCGGTCCCATGAAGAACTGGACCATGAACCTTGGTCCCATCGACACGAAGTGGCCCAACATCAAGAAGAACCCGTCCTCCGACGGTCTTGGCTACAACCCCCGCTGTCTCAGCCGTGACCTGACCAAAGATGCTTCCATGGGTGCTACCGACAAAATCATCTCCGACCTCATCAAGAACAGCAACGACATCCACACCTTCCAGAACCTTGTCCAGGGTGACTTCCCCAACAAGTACATCGGTGTTCACTCCGCTGGTCACTACACCATTGGTGGTGATGCTGGTACCGACTTCTTCAACTCGCCCTCTGACCCCTACTTCTACTGTGAGTATTGCCATCGCTGATGTTGAAGAGCACTGCTGACAATTATCAGTCCACCACGCTCAAATTGATCGTGTCTGGTGGATCTGGCAGAACCAGGATATCAAGAACCGCCAGAACGCCATCGCTGACACCATCACCTTCTTGAACCTTCCTCCCAGCCGCAACGGCACCCTCAACGACACCATGTCTTTGGGCGAGATGCTCGAGGCCCAGTTCCCCAACATCACTCAAGGCGATGCCATGAACACCCTTGCTGGTCCCTTCTGCTACATCTACGCTTGAGTCTGAGCGTTCGATGACAGAGCACGCCTGGCAAATGCGCCCTGGAGCTGTTACGAGGCGTGCAAATCCCTGTACATAGATATGACGAATGACGGTATATATAGAAGTAATAGAGGTAATGGGCGCGATTCAGATATGCATCCTTCGAGATTGTTTGAGTCGTGATTGCTTTCGCCGTCCAGTGGCTGACAGCGGTCAAGAGATTGGTTGGTCGTACGAGCGAAACGCTACACCATCTTTAGAAATTGCACGATCACGCATCTCAGACGTGATGCGCCTCGTACTTTGCGTGTCTAGACACCCATCACTGCATCGTCGACAAACCGTCGACGTCTATCAGCTGGCGCATAGTACTCGCCTCTTATGGCGCCATCTCCCAGTGCGGGTCTTGACAGACGCTCTTACTGCCCCCGGACCGTGCCTTCGGATCCGAGAGATTTTGGCTGGGTTGTCTGAACATCCGGTGGCATGTTACACTGGAGGCGGGCCAGCCAACTAATCGAGACAGGGTCCAGAACGAACGTCACATCGAGCTCAGAGTCGTGGAGCTGTGTTGTAAAAAGCTCTGTACAGCTTGAGGCTGCGCAAATGATTTCTCTTCCTCGCGCGCGATGAATGTCTTAATCAGGAACAATCGCCTGAAAAACCAGCCACAACCTGCATGACTTCGAAGAACGCGGAGGTCATCAATTCCTGTCCTTCATGTTTGAAGCTTCGAGGTCCTTCTGAAGACTACAACAATGTCACTGCTTTGGCCCATCATGTAGCTCCAGTAGGGTTACCATGCTGTCGGCAGCGGATGCTACAGGAAAGGTGGTGGACGACAGTCGAACGTAGTGGACGTGCCAGATCGCATGTGGAAGGCTGGATGCACTCGCCAACGTTTCAGCGAAGCTCGAATATTTGCGTACATCCTTCAGATGGTCCAGCCCTTCGACACGAGCTGAAAAGTTTGGTGAAGAAAATGGGGTCTACAAGTTGATCTGCAGACCCAATGTAGCGTTCACGACCGCCTTGCCGTAGAAAGGCTCAGTACCAGCATTCCCAACATTGACATAAGTGCTATCCTTGAACACACCAACCTTGACCAATGCCTCCAACCAATCCTTGATGTCACCACTGAACGTGCCAGTGACTTGCTGATCAGGCAGCAGACTGCTCACAGTGATACCGGTGTCGTCGTTCTTGCCCTGATACAGCTTCCAGTTAGTACCGTACAGATCCCTGATAGTAGCCTTTGGGCCGGCAGTCCAACCAATGGGGAGCTGACCACCAGTGTACTCTAGCCACAACATCAGCTCTTGGGCGTTGCTGGACGTTGAGTCGCCCTTGGTGTCCGAGGTCATGAAGTCGAAGCAGATGTTGCCCTTGTAGGCAGTGGTGTTTGTGCGGGTCCAGTCGTAGGTGGCCGGGATAGATTTGATGGCGGAGAGCTTGGTCTCAAGGTTCTGCGTCAGGCCGACGAATGAGTAGCCCTTGGGGATGTTGTCACTGCCTCTTGTCAGTATGAAAGCAGTGAAATGACGTAGAGGTCTAATCTTACGTCGACTTGACATAGTCAATGTTGGAGACTGCACTCCAAGTGATCTTCTTGTTCCCATCTGAGCCAGTAGCAACGTGACCGTAGTTGGTGCATTGAGTGCCAATTGTAAGAGCCTGGTTGTACATCATGTTGAAGACGATCCAGGGGGTGTCGGTCAAGACAAGGCTATCAGAGGCGCCACAGAGCGATGTTGCCTTCTGTTTTGTAGTGTCCGAGATGACCATTGGCTGCGGCACTGGCAGCGCAAGAATTGGGGCGATCAGCGCCAGCGGAAGTAGATAATTGGTGAGCATGCTGCAAAGGACAAATCAAACGAGTGTGAGGAACGAGTGTGAGCATATCGAACAGAGAAGTCGTGGAGAGGAAGCTTTTGGAGATGCTCGAGACGCGTGGATCGAGCGGGTAGCGCCCGGGGTGAACCCAACAAGCGAGATGTGAACCATCTCCCCGAATGCGAGTGCGGCTTGCTGAAACGCGCTACAGTCAAGCATGTAAAATCCCTGTGACCTCCATGATCCAGTCATTTCCGTTGCAGAGCCGCATCTCCATGCATAGGCGGTGGTTCGTCCGCGCAGGCGTGAGTGGTGGATTGGGAGGTTGCTCGTTGTCGCTGTATGTCACTGTGTCAGCTCCCGGATAGCAGGCCAGAGAATGTCAAGTTTTTGGGAGGCGGTCAATTGGTATGGGCAAGCCCGTCGCAACCTAACCATGCCCATGGAGATTACATGATCTCACTCGACTGCAGATCACGTTGTCCGCTGCATGAGTGTCAGCTCATTTGCCTGCAGACCTTTCTTCAACGCATCCCTGGCACACGTCCAGACCGCATCGTCTTCCCATGCTAGCTTGTATGACCTCCACTCGATCCAGTCCTCGGCCCGGACATCCTGACGGTCGTGGTCAAGCAAGCCCGCGGCCACATCAATGACATGAGGCCTCTCGTCGCAGACATAGCTTACTGCCGCTCCACATCTTCCGCAGAACGTTCGATTCACGCCAGCTGAGCTACTGTACGCCTTTGCCGTACCGAAGATGCCATCCGCAGGATATGGTGAGCCGTCGGCCAAGCTGATCTTGTCGCGTGAAGGAAAGATCCAAGAGATGACCCAAGTCGAGATTGCCAGCCGACACGAAGTGCAGACGTCATGTATTCCAAGCCACTTGTCCTTGTGTTTGCGAACGTTGTTCTCATCGATCTCAGTAAATGTCTCGTCGCCAGTAGGCCGAGAGATGTAGAACTCGACTCCACCGCAATGACAGTGAGCACGCAGATGGTCTGGCTCCTTCAGGACTGACTCTGCGGCTGTAGGCTGATTGACGGAATGCCACGGAGCGCTCTTGCCCGCCCAGGTGTCCCACGAAAACAGCTTTTTCCCGCAGATCTCTTGTAGTAGAGGAGCCAGCCCTCCATCGCCGGTACTTCCAACGAACATATGTCCCGCAAAGCTCCAAACGTCTTCTTCGGCATCAACAGATGCTGCTGAGACGAACCACGTTTTTGCATCACCAAGCTGCACACAGCCTAAGAGGTGCGCTCCACATGTCGAACAGAAGTAGCGTGTCAAAGGCTCAGAGCTCTTGTATGCTGTGAGAGTGGAAATGTCGAGGACAGGCTCAGGTATGATAGCGCCTGCAGTGCTGAGTGTGCCAGTCGAACGGCGGCAAATGCCACAGTGGCAGAAGTGAACTGATAGAGGCAGATCTGAGATGGGGACCTCGAACGAGAAGGTCGATGCACGGCAGTGACATGTCGCACATAATCTTCGCGTTGCGACGCTCATCTCTTCGGCTGGAGGTATTGCTGATGACAGCCTGTGTTGGTCGCGCGGAGGTCGTTTGATGTCTTAGGTATGGTACCCCGCATGTCAGCCGTGAGAGTCATACTCGCTTTCTTCGTATTGAGCAGCCGTCATTGCCATGCTGAGTAATATTCTGGGCGCCGCTATCTCGTGAGGTCGTGATTGCAGCGCGTTGATGTTGGTGAGGAAAGCGCGACGCGTCCGGCTCTCAGTTTCTCGTAGGGCTGACAGACAACTGACTCGCCGCAACAGCCCTATCGCCACTTCCTGACACGTGAAGGAAACGTCATGGTGAGCCGCGCAGTAAACCACACTGCATATCACGTCGACGTCGACGCGTTTTACGTGCCAGGCTTCAATAAATACCAGGCTTTCTGCCATTCACTCTGCACACGTCTCAATTGCTCATTGTCGACCAGAAACTACCACAACACAACAAGAAACACTCCAACATCACAAGATGGCTTCTTCATCCCTTAACTACCCTCTCCTCTCCATTCCGGCGTACTACGTCTTTTCGATCATCCCCCACATGTACGCCGGCTCGATCCTCGCTTCCGCTGGGTACAAGGTCAACAACGCCAACCCCAAGGCTTCTCTGTCACCTGATGCGGTAAAGGGCAAGGTCCCGGACGAGGTCTATCAGAAATACCAGCGCGCAGAGAACGCACAGAGCAACAACATCGAGCAGCTGCCTCTCTACGCCGCTGCCGTATTGGCCAGCATCATTGCGGAGAGAGTGACGGCAAGGGGATTGGGCAACGCCGCGGTTGGTGATGATGTCACGGGCCTGACTACATTCATTACTGTGTTCATGGCTGTTCGGTAAGTTCACGTTCTGTATTATGTTGCGCAGGAGCCTAATACATCATAGTGCTGCTTACGTCGTTTCCTACATCAGCATCGCGGATCACAGCAAGAGCTTCATTCGCAGCTCATTCTGGGCTATTGGAGCTGGTCTCACAGGCTACCAGATTTACAAGGCTGCCGCACTCCTCGGTTAAGAGATCAATTTTGTCAGCGGAAATCGCGAGCGATTGTAAGATACGAGTAACGAGCAATTCATTGTCCACATCAAAGTTCCGTCCTTGGATGCCTGTGGTCTCGTGCAGACCTTCCTCAGTGCGTCTGTTGTTGGTTCTCCTCACCTCAACCGTAGCCTCCTCATTGCTTGGGTCGTCACCGAATAGGTCTCCAGTACTGCGGTGCGTTTAGCAAAGTAACAAGCTGCGTTTTCTATATCTCTTGTGATGTCGATCAATTTCTGTGAGGTTTGAGGGGAGGTCCAGAGGTACTCACCTAACCGTAACGGCAATATATTAACCTTCTCCTTACATTTGTCTTCTATTTTCGAGAGGATACATTGTTTGTAGAAAACAGGAAAATTCAAGGTGGGACGCAGCAGTCCTAGCAAGCGCATTCCATGCTACAGGACCGCATCAAGCGAGTTGTCAGGCAAGGTGAAGTCAAAATTGTTAGACCCGCTTCAAGAAGCAGTCTAGGATGGCTGTTGCCGCAAAAAACTTGTAGCCACCTGAAGGTTCGTAGAGTTGCCAGGTGTCCGCATCCAGCTTATGAGAGCCTCCGCTTTCTGAGGAGGGCTGCCAATAACCAACCAATCTCGCCGCTCAACTGGAGCACTACAAGCTACCCTCAGGTTTCTCATACGTCGGCGTTACATGCTCCGGATCATACTCAAGCTGCAGGATCTTGCTTCCCATCGGGAACTTGTCGTCCTGCCTGTCAGATCCCATCGTCCAGCGAGCTTGTAAGCCGTGCTCTCTCGCAACATCTCCCTTCAGCCTGTATACTACCTCGGGCAGCGGCATGAAGTTTGATCGATCGTTCAGGTCCCTGCTCTCCTCCATATCATCAGGCTCTGCGGTCACCCATGTGGGGCACATATATCGATCTCGAATGGGATCGAAGCCTAGACTGTACGGCGTTTCCTGGGTGAATCCTTCTGGTGTGGGATACGGTACGCCGACTGTGTCCATGGCCTCGCGGATATCGGTGTTGGCAATGTCATAATTCACGTAGGAGAGTACGATGTCTTTGAGGTCCATCCGGACCTTGAATAGCGTATTCAGGCTCTCGGCTGTCTTATGGTCAAGGTCAAACTGTTCGGCGATGCGGTCGATGAACCAAACAGCGTTATCCTTGGGCGTCTCTGCGTCGATGATGATGATCGGGAAGTAGCCGGGCTCATCGTCACGATGGGGTGTCTCATGCCAGATCTCGAGGTGGGAGAGTGAGGACCAGGAGCGCTTGTCTGTGATGTACAGCTGATGTCTAGGGTATGGCGAGTCCAGCATCGCACCTAGGCCAAACCTCTCATGAATGGCGTCAAGTTGGGCGGGTGTGAGATCCGCGGTCAGGATGGCGTGGATGAGTTCTTTCTCTCGATCGATGTCTGGGTTGAATACCATTACTGCTGACTTATGTTGAAGATTTGTTGTTGCAGCAGCATCGTGAAGGCTTTCACGCTCTGGCGCGCTTCAGATGCCGTGCGCTTTCCTACTGGTGTGCCTGACGAATGATGTCACCCCAACACTTAGCCTGCGGGTGAGGCGTCCAGTAGCGTACACCAACCCGGCGCAAGATCGCTCCATCTTCCTTATGCTCACACATCGCCTGAGGGACTTGTGAACCTTTGCTGTGGAGACCCGGGTCTTCGCAATGTTTGCTTTCCCGCGTCCACGAGTGGTGGAAGGGCCCACAATCCTTCAGCAAGGGTCCCGGCTATTTTCCACCCTTTCATGATTGGACTGCTGCTGATATTGTGCGGGTCGAGGACCGTTAACTGGCTTCGTTCCTCTAGATCTTACGTGAGCTTTTGTACGACCTGCGATAGACGGCTAGCGAGAGGATTCCACACTCTACGGGATGCAGCCTCAAAACACCCTCGGGTCCTACGATGTCCAGCCTTACGATCTGGACCAGCCTCACCGCTGCAGACATAGACCGATCAGTGCAAGCGCACAGCCATGTCAAGATATATAAGATCTCGGCTCCAACTACCATGCAACAACCTCGCCTTGCTCGATCATCTCACACTGAGGGCCTTCTGGTGCGATGCGCCTCTTCCAGACGTCAGTCGTCGTCCAGCTTCTAGCAGCACGTTCGGTTGTGGCTTCACCTCTTAACTCAGCAGCCAGTCCACTGATCGACATTGATCCAACAACAGCACCTCTTGATGCCCTCGCTCAATTGCAGCAGTATGCGTATGCGACACTCGAGCAAAACGACAAACTCGCCAAGCGGGCTTCGCATAGTTGCTCTCTAGCTACGGCAAGTGTACGAAGAGACTGGCAGGTCTACCATACCTCACTATCAGGCCCTACTGACCTTGCCGAGGGAGCATATGTCCAAGGCCGACAGAAAAGCATACATCAAGGCTGTACAATGTCTGCAGACGAAGCCTTCGAAATCAGACCCAACGTGGGCTCCGGCAGCGAAGACGCGCTACGATGATTTTGTAGCCATTCACGTTAACCAGACCATGTTCATTCACGGTAACGGTCTCTTCCTCACCTGGCATCGTTACTTTGTGTGGGCATATGAGCAAGCGTTGAGGGCTGAATGCGGCTACACTGGTTACCAACCTGTCAGCCTCAGCCTACTGAAATATTGACCTCTTCACTGACCTCGCCAGTACTGGAACTGGTTTTCCCATACCAACGACATCTACAAGGCACCAGTCTTCGATGGAAGTGACACCAGCATGGGCGGCGATGGGGCGTTCTTTGCACACAATGGCAGTCTCGCCGGTGCTCGAACAATCTCCATCCCTTCTGGTAAAGGTGGCGGATGTATCGAGAGCGGCCCATTCAAGAAGTGTGACTACCTCCAGCCTCGCTTTCTTCATACTAACAAGCTGTCAGCGTGCAAGCAAACATCGGTCCCATCTCTCCTGGCATGCAAGGCATTACCGATCTCGCCGTGGACATCACAGTCTACAACCCACGCTGTCTCCGCCGTGACCTCAGCCCCTACATCCCACAGAAATGGTTCACCACCGCCAATCTGCTCAATGTCACCATCGGTGCTGGATCGAAGACGCACCGTCTATTTTGGACTGAGATACAAGGACGATATCCAGACGGTTTCCTCGGCCTGCACACCTCAGGCCACTATACAATGGGCGGCGATGCAACGGATCTGTACTCTTCTGTCAACGATCCGGCGTTCTGGCTGCACCATGCAATGCTGGACCGTGTGTATTGGATCTGGCAGGTCTTGCATCCGGAGGAAGCCAATAAGGTAGCAGGGACGTTGACTCTGCAGAATAGGCCGCCGACGAGAAATGCTACGATTGACGAGGAGTTGGTGATGGGCGTCAATGGGGAGACAAAGAAGATCAAGGATATGTTCGACACCCTGGGGGGCACCCCGCTGTGCTACGTTTACGTGTAAAACTTTGTAGACGAGTTTAGGAAGCAGTCAGCGGCCCTACGAGTACCTCTTGCAGGACGATGATCCCTCTGTATGCCGACAGTGTGGACAGTTCCATGCCCACAGACTCAGCCGTTGTAGAACACGCCCCATGGTGGTGGTTCGAGTGTTAGTACAGCAAAAGACCAGTGGATTGACGTGTGAAGCTGTCAGTGGTCCATCGTAATGATTGGCTGTGCTTGACGAATTGATCTCGTTGTTCGCATCCAGGACCTTGGAAGACGTCCCGAACGCCGCGGAAGCACACCTTGAAGCCGGCCTGAGGGATGTCACTGGCTGACACGGAATGACGCAGCGTGTCGTGGCTGTTTGCGAGACCCTGAATCCAAAACCGGAAAGTTCTCCACAAAGACGCATGAAGCAGCGGCCAGGCACGCGCGACAGGTGCCAGCAGGCCAATTCATCCCAAAGTCGAACCACGTCGCCTGCAATGAACGCTGGCAGCGCGAAGATCATCTTAACCAACGCGTATTAATTCCAACGAGGTCGCGCCGGCGCACCCCTGACCGGCAGCTCTCCCAAAATGGTTGCGGAGGGTGGTTCGAGCACCTCCGCTAGTGACGCTGCCAGCAACAAAGTGCCTGCGAATATCGCGAGAGTGCCCGCCAGCCCGCAGCAGGTGTCGCTGCCACCACCGTCCTCGCCCTCGTCGGTCCTCCGCCGCAAGATGGCCTCCTCTGCGCCCAAAAGGGACCCTGTAGCACCGCGTAGGCCGGCCGCAGCGAGTAGCAGCGCAGCCCCGGCCGCCCGCCGGCCAGCTGCTGCGTCGACAACAAACACAACAACGCGCCCGCCGAGCAGCGCGTCGAAGCCCCTCACCAGCAGCACCTCGCGCCTCGCCGGTGCCGGGAGCAGTTTGAACAAGCCGCCGACGCGTGCTCCCGTCGGCACAGCTGCTAGGCGCACTGCGCTGGGGACGAAGGCTGCAGCAGGCGATGCAGAGCCAGACCGGGCGTCGGTGACCTCAGGGGACGAGAACAGGAAGCCCACAGTACGCAGAAGCATAGCTGGGACAGCAAGCACAGCAGGGCGAGCCACGCCGTCTGAGCGCAGGTCGACCATTGCGCCCACTTCGACTGCTGCGAAGCGGCCCTCGACGACCTCACGGCCCAGCGCAGAGAACACAGCTACACGAGCAACACCGCGGGCTTCTCTGCCGGCATCTACTCCTGCAAAGCCAGCGACATCGCGCCCCTCCATAAATACACGAACCCCGCACCACGTCGTACCAAAGGCGCCCGTCTCGACCATCACCCCGAAGACGCCTGTCGCACACGCAAAGAAGCTCTCGATCAACTCAGTCGCCTCGCCCTCCAAAACGTCGCCCGCAGAAGCCCTCACGTACGTTGACTCCCCGCTTCTCCAGATCATATTACTAACCCCTGCTTCAGGTATAGCCCCATCGACGTTCCCCCGAGAAGCTATGGCCCACTCAAGGACAAAGCTGCATCCGATGCCGAAGTCGAAACCAAGAAGACCATCCCGTTCGGTCCCCTGAAGGTCGGCCTGCCCAAAGTCGGGGAGGAGGACAGACGGCCCGGCACCGCGCCCAGTGGGCCTGCAGAGGTCGACGAGGAGAGCAAGCGACGCAGCCTGGCGGTGATGCAGGATTTTTTCAAGGAGACTAGTCTACGCGAGAAGCTCCAGGAACGGTGTGACGATCTCCACCGCGAGGTCGATCACCTGCAGGGCAGCAACACGAAGCTGAAGAAGCAGCTCATCGATGCGCAGGCTGCCATCACCGAGAAGGAGAAGGCCGCCGCCGACGCAGGCACAGACTCGACTGGCTGGAACGAGAACAAGCACAATACGATCGTCAATGGCATGGAGAAGAAGTTTGCGCTCGAGACCAAGCTGCTGGAAGAGCAGAAACAAAAGCTGAGAGAAGAGAAGCGCGTAGCGCAAGAGAAGGAGGCTGTTGAGGCTGCGAAGGCCGCCGAACTACAGCAGGTGCTCGACGATCTCAACGTGGAGCTTGAGCGCCAGGGCCGTGAGTGGGATGCTGAAAAGCTGCAGTTGGTCGAGCAGGGCACGAAGATCGAGGCGCTCGCCAAGGAGTTGACAACTTTGAGGGAGGAGCGCGATACCCTGGCAGCAGACCTAGCGACTGCTAACGACACACTCGCCAACCTGCAGACGAAGCTGTCAGACCTCGAGGAAAGCCACCTGGCGGAGGTGAAGGACCGAGATGGCAAGATCGACAGCTTGAAAAGGACTGTAGAGACGCTGCGGTCGGAAGTCTCAGACGCCGAACAACGACACAACAATGCCTCAGAGGAAGCTCAGCGGTCGCTCGAGTCGACCTCGTCAGAATCATCAAAGATTGTGGAAGAGCTGCAGGCAAAGATAACTTCAATGCAGCAGCAGCACTCTGACGAGCTTCGCGAGAAAGACGAGACAATTGCGACGCATGTGCAGACTGAGGGAGAGCTACAGGGTGACATCGAGAAGTTGCAACAGCGAGCTGACCAAACCACTGCCGACCTCGAGAGCGAACGCAGCGCCCACGGAGAGGACTTGAAGACGAAGATCGCCGAGATCCAAAAGAGCAGTCAGAACGGTCTTAGTGCGAAGGAGACAGACATCTCCGGTCATCTCAAGTCAATCGAGGATTTGCAGGCCCAGATTGCGACGTTCCAACAAGGAGAGACGGACGGCGCCAGGGTGTCACAAGAGCTCACCAAACAGATCGAGGATCTCAAGGCGGCTCACGAGGAGGCAATCAGGCTCAAGACTGAACAGAACGAAGAGCTCGTTCAGCAGTTGGAGGCCATCAACGATCAGCTTAGCTCGGATGCTACTGAGATCGAGCAGTTGAAGGAGGAAGCAGACAGCTTGCGCAAGACAGTCGAGTCGCTCGAACAGGCATCTCAGCAGGATAAGGCTCAACATGAGAGGGCGCTCGAGAGCTTGAGATCTGAAGTTGCCGAAGCAAAGAAGAAGGCGGACTCGTACAAAGCCGATCTGGACACTGCACAAGACAGGCACAGGCAGGACCTTCGTGTCCTCGGTGAGGATCACGATAATGAGATCGACTCGCTGCGCGCTGACCTGGAAGGAGATGCGAAGAAGCGCCTCGACAAGCTGCAAGCCGAGTACGACGCTCTTGTCGCCGATAAGAACACTGCCCTTAAGGGCCACGAGAAGAGCCTCGCGGATAGGCTCAAGCAGCTGGAGGAGGCACAGACGGAGATTGTTACATTGAAGCAGAGGTCCGGATCAACTTCTCAAGGCCTCGACGAGGCGAACGCCAAACACAAGCAAGTTGTGGAGGAGAAGAACGCGTTGGCCGAAGCTCATTTCACAGCGCAGAAGCAGGTTGCGGACCTCGAAGCCCGTGTCGGAGCTTTGGCAAAGGAGAACAAGCTCATCCCTGGCTTGCAAGCACGACTGGACGCATCAATCGAGGACAAGCAAGCCGCGAACGAAGCTCTCGCTGCTTCAGAAAAGTCGTTTAACGATATTCAAGCTAGACTCAAGGCGATGACACAAGAAAATGCTTTGATTGGCGATTTGCAAGCGCGAGTGGATGCGTCAATTGAGGACAAAAAAGCGGCGGACGAGGCGCTTGCCGCTTCAGAGGAGTCATTCACTGATCTCAAGGCCAAACTTGATGCCCTTACGAAGGAGAATGAGCAGATTGCTGAGCTGGAAGCGCGGGTTGATGCAATGACTGAGGACAAACAGACCGCTGACGAAGCACTGGCTGCGTCGGAGAGGTCCTTTACTGATCTCAAGGCCAAGTTTGATGATCTGACCAAGGAGAACGACCAGATTGCCGAGTTGCAAGCTCGCATTGAAGCTTCAACAGAAGACAAGCAGGCGGCTAATGAAGCTCTTGCTGCTTCTGAGAGAACCTTTGCTGAACTTCAGGCCAAGGTCAAGGCCCTCGAGCAGGAAAAGGATGCTGCGAGTGAAGAGCATTCCAAGTCCGAGAAGACTCTTGCTGATCTCCAAGCGAAGCTCGATATCCTGACTGAAGAACGGGAAGCTGCAGATGGCGAGCACGTCAAGTCTCAACAGATGCTTGCTGAGATCCGCAGTCATCTCGAAAACGCGATCCAAGAGAAGGAGGCTTCGATTCAAGATAAGGAAGCCCTTGAGCAAGAACGCACGGACTTGCAGCAGTTCATCGCCGACCTCAAGAAGCGCCACGACACACTATCTGAAGAGAAGACTGCGATGGAGGAACAGCACGCTCGTACCGTTGAGGGCTTGAAACAGGACTCTGACAGCGCTACGAAGAAGATCCTCGATGACCTCCAATCGAAGTATGACGCACTGCTCGAAGAGAAAAGGGATAGCGACGACAAGCACGCGAGTGAGCTTGGTGACATACAAAGCCGGTGCGAAGCTCTGGTTAAGCAACTTGCAGAGGTGGAGGAGAAGCTTGATGAGAACAAGACCGCGCAGACAGCTGCCGAGAAGGCCCATGCAGAGGCACTCGATAAGGCCATTGATTCGACACGTCAAGATGTCGAGCAGAAGTACTCAGCATTCCTGGAAGAGGCTCATGCGGACGTCACAAAGCTCGAGGCGGAGCATAAGGCAGCTCTGGCTGAGAAGCAGTCGGCGCTTGAACACCTTGAGGATGTGAAGAACGAGCTGAATGGCCAGATCGAAGACTTGAGGCATGAGCTCGAAGAGAAGGAGCACATCGACTCAGAAGGCCTGGTCGAGGTCAGCAAGAAGTACGAGATGCTGCTTGCGGAGCAGGCCGCGGCCGACAAGGAGGAGCGCGAAGCCGCCATCGCAGAGCTGCAGAAGGAACTCGATGCTGCCAAAGAGGAGCTCGAGCAGAAAGAGCACTCCACTGACGCCGGTCTAGCTGAGGTGGCTGAGAAGTACGAGTCGCTCCTCGCTGAGCAAGCTGCTGCCGATAAGCGCGACCACGAGGCTGAATTGGCTTTGATCAAGGACTCCGCCGACACTGACCTCAATGAGACTAAGGAGCGATATGAGAAGCTTATCGCTGAGAAGATCGCAACCAAGGATGAGTTTGAGCGCGCAAGAGACGACGCGATCACCGAGATCGACGAGCTTAGGCGCGAGTTAAAGGAGAGAGAAGAGGCGCGCACCGCCGAGATCGACGACATCAGCAAAAAGTACGCCTCCCTTGCGAAGGAGAAGCGCGCTGCCGACGAAGCACGTGAGGCTGCACTCACCGAATTGAAGCAAACGCTTGAAAGTGAGCGTGAGCAGGCGATATCTGAACTGCGCTCCCAGAACAGTGCACTGCAAGAGCAGTTTATCAAGATGGATGAAGAGCACCAGCAGACTCTCGATCAGCTTAAGAAGGAATTAGAGGCCGACCACAGCAGCGATGCGGATGCGCTGCGACAGCAGCTGGACAATGTCCAGAAGCAGCATACTGAGGCCACCGAGCAGATGGTGAAGGCACATGAAGAGGCTATTTCCGAGCTCATGATCGGTATGCAAAACAGCACGAGTGATGCAGTCCAGCAACTCCAGAGGCAGCACGACTCTCTGGAAGCCCAGATCGAGGCCGGAAAAGCCAGCAACGCTGCCGAGCTCGAGGCGATTCAACGCGACAGCGCCGGACAACAAGCCCTCTGCAATGACCTGCAAACACGCCTCGATAAAACAGTCGCCGAGCTAGAGGCCTCATCTGAGGACGTCAAACGCATGCAAGAGGCCATTGAAGCCATCGAAACCGAGCGCGATCGCGCCTACAAAGCCGCCGAAGAGGCAGAAGATAGAATCGAGACCTTCAAGGGCGAAGTGGTCCGCAAGCACCTCGCACGCGTCGAGCCTTTGCAAAAGGAGAACACTGCGCTTCTCAACAAGATCGATCGCTTGCAGGACATGCTCGCAGCTGGTGATAGAATCGCTCGCGCCGCTGCGTCCATGGGCGAGAAGCGCGAGATCAACACCTTGGTAGAGGAGTCAGAAGGGGATGAGAGCTCGGGATCCTTTGGATCTGGCGCTTCAGGGCCGCCTGTCCCACTGAAAACGCTGTCTTCTCATCCACTTATGAACGGGTCTGCTAAGGATGTTGTCGGTACTGTGAGTCTTCCCCATTCCCCCTGTGTGATGTTCGATGTAAGGTGTGCATGTAGACATAGGCTAATGGAGCACCAGCAGTTGGCCGCCATGCAGGAGACTCTTTCTCAGCTTAGCGCGCTGAATAACGATGCTTTCGCTGAGGCTGAGCGGACTGCGCAACGACTCACAGAGCCTCAGCATCAAAGGATAACAGCGAGGGATTAGAACTTCTTGCTCTGGTGGGAGATGATGGTCTGGGGCGATGATGCCGAGGAGAGGCTCTCGGACAGGACAAGAAAGGTGCACTTCGAGGAGCAACTGTGCAAGGTGATGTTATAGGTCTAGTTTTACGTGTGCATCTCAGGAGCCTTAGGTTGCGTATACCCACTCAATGCATTTATTGGCGTTCATGAAGTACAGTCATGTGCTGCGGGCGCTCCTGCTCTCTTCGTATTTCGCATGGAAGGCCGCGCCTGCCACGCTCTTGATCAACGCCAAGATCTTCGATAAGGCTACCGCCTCACGCGTCGTTGGGCCGCCGTCTTTCCACCACTCACATTACGAGATTTGCGCCCTCATCCTTCTGCCGAGCTGCATAATCGGTTGCCTACAGTGCGTTTTGAGACACCGCTGCCACGTCGCTGCATCCAGAATCTGACTACGCGTGCGCATCAATCACGATGTTCGACGTGACAGAGCGAGACGCGTTAAGAGACGCAGCGGCCGCTACGAGCGCGACCCTCAAGCAGCAGAAAAGCCGTCTATAATCCAGATACCCTCGAGATTATAGGAGGCGCTCGAAAGATCCTTGCGAGAGTCGACACCATCATCTTCGCAATGCTTGAAGCGGTTTCCCCAGGCGATAGACATGAGTCGCGACATCAGACATTTTTCGAGCATACCGGTGAACAGGAAAGGCAATCATTGTCGCACAATGGCTGACGCTTGAACGGACCGGCGGCCTCGACCGCGACGGAACGTTCGGAGATGGCATGTCCGAGCAATCACGCATGAGGCTGAACGGCTGCATTGGGTCACCACCGCGAGGCCTCACCACGATCGAGCGTTACCATTCGGCATGACTGCACACGGGCAAAAGTCGCTGATAGATTCCTATCAGGCGAGCTCCTGCCCCTGCATTGTGGCTTGCTTAACACTTAAAACCTAGGCAGCCACACGCTGATCAACGTACACCTGCGCTGCGTTTGTCACGCAACTCTGTCATGTCGCAGCAATCGCTTTGCCATGGGTAGAATTAACTTCACAGAATGTGCTGCTCGGTTCAAAAGCAATACCACACTCCAAGATGAGTGGGGCTGGACGGGTCCGGTTACGATGATCGACTACAACAATAGAACACAAATCTCACGAGCAGGATGTTACCACGTTTGCGGTCACGGCGCCGACTACTATTCTTGGAGCGCTGCCTCGCAAACCATCACCACTTGGCTTCTGCCGGTCGTTGGCACCTTGCTCCAGGCGCCGTTCGAGAGCAATACGACCAAGCGAACACTACTTGCAATCGCACGATGGTGCGGTTCACCCATCGCATCTCTCTCCTACGTTCTGTGGAACATCAAGGTCTCGGCCAAAGCCGCCGTGATGGTTGACATGGCTGTGGATTACAACCAAACCCCAGACCTCAAGACCGATTTCGGCAGCATGCGGGACTCAATGTACCTCCTACTAGCCATGAACCAATACACGCTTAAGGACGAAGTGGTATCCAGCTCCAAAGAGGCTGAGGGGCTCTTACGCGTAGTCTTATTCAGCAGAGACCTCAAGTTGACTGATACCAACATGCCTTTGCGCAAGGTCAGGCGTATCCTGGCTAACGAGCTGCGCCAGATGCGGAGACGAGGAGCCGTCCCAGGTATGTCGTCAAGATTCTGAATGACGCTGTGAGCCATGTTGCTGACAAAGTAATAGTCTTCGTATCCATCATGTGGTTTCTATTCGCCTTTGCTCTCTCTGTTCAAGCTGCCTTCGGAGACCTCGGCGAGAATACGACCGCGCACGATCTGGCGTTGGGTTGTCTGCTGGCGTGGTTTCCCATTCTGATCATGGGCTCCATCGTCGACCGCAATCCAATAGCTGCCGAAGCCATCCGCATCAAGCTGAACACGCTCGTCGACCACGTGCGCCACGCACTTACTGACGAAAAGAACTGCAACGACTTCATCAGCTCGTTCGGTCCTCAACTCAATCAGAACCTGGAGAACAAGATTAAAAGCCTTGTGAAGATCTCGACAGGACACAGAATGAAGCACTTCTTTGAGGATTTCGCCGGCCAAGGACGTGTGCGCTGGCATTACGGTGCAGCTCATGCTATCTTGTCAGACATCGAGAACTGCTACGTTGCCGAGAGAGGACGGAACTGGCTTGCCAACGAGGCTGAAGCTCGCGCGAGCTTGGTCACAGGACCCAGTAATGACGAGGGGCTAGTTTGGTTCGATGTCCGCGAATTCTGGCAGGTCTCGAGCGCGATCATCATCGTGGCTGCGAGTTGTGGAGGTGCCTTTATTCTCAGCTTCTTTACGCCCACTGTAGGCTTGGGTTGCCGTAGCGGTGGCTACACTGTCTTCTTCACAATCTCTCTGGGGTTGTTGATCGTGGAGATGGCTGTGTGGTTTTGGCTCTCACCTCAACAGGTGGAATGGTGTATCGTGGCTGGAGCCAGAGAGCGATTCAACAGTAATACGACTTTGACGAATTGGGCCGGAGGTGCTCGCAGGCATTGGGTGGTCTTCAAAGAACCAATTCTACGCTTCTTTGATCGGATCAAGAGCCTTGCAAGTAAGCGGCTTCAACGAAACACGCCACTAGGGTCCTGGAGAGTGCAACCTGCAGCAACAATGGGCACTACAATATCACTTGAGAGCATCGCTGCACGCCGTCGTCTACAAAGGAGATGGGAACTCCTTTTCTTCAGACCTGCGGAGGTGATCAACACAATTTGGCTCGTCTACATTGTCCTGTCCCAAACGTTTGGCTGGTACAAAACGTGCGACTGCGTCACCAGTGGTTGGGGCGGCGGTGGTGGGTACCTTGACTTCGACGTGCAGACCACGGTGAAGACTCGCTGGGTCATTATTTATTGGACTACTGGCGCGGCTCTGACAGGCACGGTCATGGCATTGTCGATGTTCTACATCACAGTAGAGTGGTGTCAGCAGTCTTTCCTGTCGACTGAAGACTACACTGATGCCATGAAGGGCCTGCGCTTGACCAGAGCCTATCGTCGCTACACCTATATCCCCCGAAGATTCGCACGTTTTATGGCAAAATATACCCTAGACCGACTCGAAAACTTGGCTTTCAAGTGTGGGCTCATTAACGCGCAGCAGCAGACTCTGCGTTGGGAAGGGAGATCTACACGCAAATCGACCGCACCGCCAGCAGCGCAGCCCGTAACGATTGCGAGTAGACTTCTAACATCAATCGACATTCGATTGACCGACTTTGACTCTCAGCCACTGTACAGTCCACACATCCAAGACACGCAGGCTCAGGACACACCCGCACTTGCCATCTCCTCCTTCCCTGACGCAATACCTGCGAACCATCAGCGCACCGACAGCGGCTCCTTCCTTCAGTCACCACCCCGACCATCTTACCAAGCACGGAACAGTGGCGACTCAGGCTTCCCTCTTCTTCCACGTCCGTCAGAGGCTCACCATGGTCGAGACTCATCTTCGAGCGACGAACGTCGCAGAAGCAGGGAGGGCGCCATCACCCCGATCTCAATTGCGGGCGAATCCAGCATGTTCGCTGGATGGCAAGGACTTGGGCCACAGCCTCGTCAGAGTTACAGACGGGCCAACTCCGGATCTGGTCTTGACCTGCCTCAACCGAATCAAGACGTATTAGGCATCAGCATGGACGACCGCGACCTGGAACGTGGGGAATCGTCTTCATTCAACTAGATTCCATGCTGAAATTGGAATGCCATCCTAGATTTCCACAAGCACATCATCGTTTTTGTTGACGATGCGTAACGCAGCCTTCCTGTTTATGACCCCTGCCTTCGTCACCAGACCTTCGTTGTTCCACTTGAAGTCAACCGAGCCACCACCCCTCAATTTCAGACCTCTGACCTTCCCACCAGCCCAGGCTGCCGGGATTGCGGGTCCGAGAACTACAGTCCGGATGCTGTCATCACCAAACGCCTTTGGCAAATCGACAGCCAACATGCTCAGCACAGCTCCACCGATACCGTAGTTCGCGTCAATCTGAAAAGGCTTCTTGGTTCCAGAGTACATCGAGAAGCCGTTGTCGACAAAGTTCTCAGCGATTGCATAGCGCAGCTCAAAGTGTGCCCTCTCGGTGTTGTTCAATCGAGCCCAGCACGCCGATCGCCACACCTTTTCCCATCCCGCATTTGCATCCGGCCCATTGCCTTCGCCGCGGCTGTACAGCTTCTGCGCAATGGCGTCTTGGGTTGTAGCGTTGCTGTAGCCCCCCTGGAAGGAAGATAGACTGTATCCGGGATGCCAGCCCACGAGTTCAGAGAGGTGACGGTGCGTGTCGTTGATGAAATCGTAGCCGAAGGAGTCAGGAAGTTTCCATTCTTTGATCTGGCCCCAGTCGCCGATGTGGTAGCCTTTGTCGAGCTTGGCAAGCGAGCTGGTCACATTTGTCGAGAAGGCTTTGTCCGTTTCGCCAGCTGCCGACTCCACGGACAGAACGCCTTCAAATACCTGGTGGATTAGCTGCTGGTAGTGCGCGCATCCGAACGTCGTAGGCCCATGCTCTGGACTGCTGCACGGGTTCACGACCAGCGACCTATCCTTTGAGAACTCATCAACCTGCAGCTGGCTCAGCCAGAACTCAGCAACACCCTTCAGCATTGGATAGCCTTGCGTCTGCAACCATTCTGTATCCTGCGAGTAGTCCCAGTGGTCAAACACATGCTGCATCATCCATGCTGCGGCAGCTGGGTAGTTGGCCCAGGATTCTCCGCTCTTCATCCCTGTGTGCCCGAAGATGTTCATCTCGTTATGTACCACCCAACCTGGTGCCCCGTAAAGTAACTCTGCCGTTTCTCGGCCACGAGGCATCCAGGTGTCAGCCATGTAGTCCCACAGTGGTGATTGCAAGTCCGTAAGTCCGGTCTGATCGGGTGTCCACTGTCTATGTGTCAGCTGCAATGCATTCTGCTGCGTCAAGATGCTCCTAGAAGCACTCACATGATTCATCTGCAGATTGATGTTGGCGTGGTAATCGGCTGACCACGCAGCCTCGAGACCTTCGCTCCACCGTCCCTGCAGATTCGGTGGTAGTGAGCCGGGACGCGAGGCGGAAACAAAGAGATAGTTTGCGTAGTCAAAGAGAAGGCTCTCAAGGAATGGATCACCGGATGTGTCGCTGGAGTTGTAGCGCTCGATGAGCTCGGTTGTTGGTGTGTTGGCGGAGTCCAAAGGGTCAGGGAGCGAGAGCGAGAATCGTCCAGTCAAAGAGGTGAAGTCTTCAATATGCGCTTTGTTCAACGCAACGAGCGTCTTTGCGGCAGCGGCTCGTGTGGTAGCTTCGACGATTGGACCAGGATCTTCGCCCATGAAAGAGTAGCCAAATTCGGCTGTGCCTTTCTTGGAATCGTAGTTTGTTCCCGCGCCAACCGCAATTGCTAAACTGGTCGTGCCGTTACCTGGCATGATTCTGAGTGTGCCATTGCTGCATGTCGTCTCAATGCGGTAGCCGGAAATGATACGCGCAATCGAATCGTACCGCATCCCCTCTGGAGGACCAAGCTGCGTCACGCCCCGTAAGCGCAGATGGGCTGTGTCGTTCCCGTAGGTTTGCCCGTCGAAGCAAGTCACGTCCTGCAGCTCTGGCTCTACAAGCTCGTTGTCCAGACGCACTTCCAGCGCCGGCAGACCTTGGGGCGACCGGATTGCGTACACGCACACCTGGCCTGGGAAGGAACAGAACGCGTTTGTTTGGATTTCCTGGCCGGCTGTCGAGAACTTGGTTGTATGCACGCCGTTCGCCAGGTCTAAGCTTCTCTTGTACCCCCTCACACTTGCATTGCCTCTCGCCAGACTTGGGACCGTGATACTGAGGTTCCCTAGAACGCGGTAGCTCCCATAGAAACGATCGTCGCCCAGAAGCTCTGTCACATTCCCAGTCCCGTTTGTGAAGATCCAGTCCCGTATCCCAGTCAAGTTGCCGGCGAGCGGGGACGTGGGGTTACCGCCGGTGTAGTTGGATACATTGAAGGGGCCGCCGGACCAGAGAGAGTCGACGTTCAGCGTCAGGACTTCAGAGAGAGGACTGCCATGGAGCAGAGCGCCGAGTCGTCCGTTGCCGAAAGGGTATGCGGTGCGGATGATATCGCTGCTGTTTGCTGGGACAGAGGACCAGAGCGATTTGGCGCTTGCAAGAGGCAGAAGCGAGAGAACCTTTGACCATGACGGTCCCCGAGACTGCGTAGCCATCTTGGTGTCAGTAGCTAGGTCGAGAGCCCTGCGAGGTTGCACTGTCGTACCTCTGTACCTTTATATTCTACGTAACGTCATCCAGTAACACATCCGCCATGGCGCGGGGCAGACCAATGGCGCCCGGGAGCGCCGCGTCGTTAGGTGGAGTGTTGGAATGTTATGCGGGGATATATACAACAGCTGCCTTTTTGGGAACGGGCACGAAGATCGTCACTGAGATCTTCCGTCTCGGGCAAGAACTCACCCGGGCACCCGCTCGACATGTAGACTGAATAAATCTGCAAGCAAGAAGGATGCGCGAGGATAATATTTGGTTTTTAGTGGCGAGCCTCTCATCATCATGCACGTAGATGTTGTTGGTCATCGCTGACAACTTGCGTGAATCGTGAGCTTCGCTGCGTCCTCCAACCGCAGGACATCCATGAGTAAGAAGACGTTAGAGTCGCGGTCCATCTCTGTCACCTTGACCATCGGGACACGGGCGCGTATCACTGACTGGCCGTTACACCATCCACAGACAACACTGACGTATTGCTGTCCAGCAGACGATAGGCGACGAGATACTTAAATTCGACGGAACCCTTGTTCGCAGCTTCGACAATGCAGAGCAATATGGGGCGTCACTACCGCGACAATCAACAAGACGAGCTATACTGTGGAAACAGATGTGTAGGGGCGCGTCTCTGAAAGGGGCGGTGGCACACGTGACTATCCAGTATATTCGAATGCAGCCGAAGCGGTACGATGCTCTGGTCGATGCCGCAGGGAATTCGAAATCGAACAACGTGCTGAAGAAACCTGCACGAAATTGTGCCCGCCGGTCATCTCAGAAGGAGATACGATGTAAACGTCTGGAGTGGAAGTCGATCGAACAAGGACACCCAGCGCCAAGACGCGCCGCATGACTCGACATACATATCGCCTACACAACGTGACGGACATGGGAGCGGGCGTTACACTCATCGCAGGGAATCTTGACTGGCGATACAACACCCTAAGGCTACCTCACTCGCCGCCATTACAGGCTCTGCCTTCCCACCAGTCTCTGCTTTAGCCCGACGTCTATTTCGGTGCCAGTTCCAAGACCCACACCACGAAGCCTAGGAAATGACAGCTGGCCATGGCTACAGAGGTCTCCTACCTGCTCCTCGTGCTGGATCACCGTCAAACTCCGGAACATGACCGCTGGTTGATGGCTGTCCCAGTGCCTATCCTGCTTCTGGTGCCAGATCACTACCCAGCCCCAGGGCTTGGTCGCAGGCAGATGAAGCCCCAACTCTTAATATGGTCGCCGGGGCCGTCGGCTTCCACGCTGCTACTTCAGTCAGTCCCAAGGAGACCCTGCCAAGCCCCAGGATATGACCGATGGCACACAGCGCCGTGTCTTCCACTTTACTTGGGTCGATTGAATGATACAGGGAGGTTTATGTGTGCACATACGTGGCGGAGCTGCTTGCTTAACTTGGTTAATGTAACGAGATCAGCGGAGCAAGACATAGTAGAGCCCTCAATAAATGGTGGATAATGCAAAGAGAAAGTCGTGTTTCGACTGTTTGTTCGATTTTGAACGACATGAGACCAAGATGGAGTATAAGAGAAGCACGTGAAACTGTAGCTGTTATATTGAAGTCGTCGTCACAACGCATGTCAGGCTGTGAATGTGCACATTATCAAGCGTTTGACATAGCGAAACTCCTTGTAGTCGATGTGAGACACCGAAGCACAATGGGCCCTCCACGCATGTTCAGGATCAATCATAGAGCACCTGTAAACGACAGAGAGGCGCCAGCACAGAGATAGACATGACACAAGCTGAGCATTTTCTATGCATTCCAACACAGAAAAGAGGCTGGAGAGACGACCGACAGGTCACTGTCTTTTATCGCTATGAAAAGCTACTCAGCCTTCTATACATAGCTGCCGAGCGGTGCACCGCCGTCGAGCTTGAAGTAACCCGGCTGGAGCTCCTGGAAGACACCAGTGGGATCGAAGAATCTGGCAACCGAGTTCAGTCTCTGCAGATTGTCTGTCCCGTAGCTTCGAATAACTGCTTGGTAGCCAGACGCGTAGTTCATGTAGATATAATCATTGTTCAGACCCTTCTTCGCCGCTTCAGCCTGCACTTTGGTGATAATGTCATTATTAAACTTGAAGATACGGTCATCATCAGCCGGATCAGTCCACATGCTGCCCAAGTTCATGATGAACATCGGACCATCAGAAGGGCTGATGCCGAGGGCATTGCCGCCGTTCTTCTGCATCTGCTGGAGTTGTGGAATGGTAAGGAGCTGAATAGAGATTGTAGGAAGAAGGTTCTCGGCGTCCACGATGTTCGGTAGAAGCTCGTAAAAGGTGTTGACAAGGAGACTGAAGAGGGAGCGATCAAGCTTAAAAGTGACGTCCCAGTAGGTCTCACGCACACCGTCAGGAATTCCTTTGCTTAAAAGATCCACAAGCTCAGGGAGGGAGTGTGGACCGGTGGTGTCCTGGACAAGCGAGATGTTGCTCCAGTCCTTAAACATGGAAGGAAGGGTCTCGGTGGGCTCTGCGTACGTCATAAATGCTTGTGCGAGCGGCCCGTATCCAGCTTGGTTGGCGAAGGAGATGATCTGGGAGCCCTTGTTGTCAGTGACAGATCCCGTCAGGCCAAACTTGTAAGTTGCGTCAAGGGCTTTCTCGAACTCGCTGTTAGCAACGAGCTTGCCGCCACCCCACATTTTGCCGACCGGAAACGTGTGTAGCTGGAACTTCGTCACGATACCAAAATTGTTCCCACCTCCACGGAGAGCCCAGTAGAGATCCGGGTAGAGTCTGTGAGTGACTGTGATGATCAAGCCCGATGCTGTGACGAGCTCATAGCTTTCTACGTTGCTGCACTCGGGGTCAGAGTAGAATCTATGCTTCAGATCCTGTGGTCCTGACTTACTCGCATGCCCATCCCCGCATGTTTGCAAAGAAGCTAGTTCAAATCAATGATCAGACTCGATCATGAGGTACAGAAACGACTCACCTGATACCGCCTCCAAGTGTGAGACCAGACACACCGACATCATTGACCTGGGATACCTTAGTAGATTAATACGAGACTTTGCGCATTACACTCACTCGACCGCCAACTACAGCGACGCCGTGCTTCTCAAGTTCGCTGTAGAATTGGCCCCATCGATTGCCTGGCCCGACATAGACGCTTTGCTTGTCATTCGCAACCTTGATCTCGTTCAGCTTCTCCAAAGCGATGGTGATACCGCCCTCAATACTGGAAGAGCCCTCGAATGCAGCATGACCGCCACCCTTCACAGCGAACGGACACCTGGTAAGGCGAGTGATAAGAACGGCAGTAGAGACCTGCTTGGCATTCGAAGGCTTGAAGATGCAGTACGGATTGACTCCTGCTTGCTGTGCAGACCAGTACGCCCCAGTGAAGGTAGTGTAATTGGTAGACTCTCCGAGTAGTACTTCAAAGCCAGGCAGGATGTTCAGTGAGCGACACTAGAAGTCGTTAGCAGCAAAGAGGGGACTGGAGTATACTGCACTTACAGCGATAGAACATGCCAAGTCCGACGATCGTTGACTGAGACCAGCGAGTTCGGGCAAAGTAGAGACATTGACGCCCTGCTCGACGAGGGCCTCTGTAACGTTAAAGTCTGGCGTCTCAAACAAGTCTTGGGCTACACTGCTAGCGGTCAAAGCGGCGATTGCTGAAATAGAGAAGAGCTTCATATTGTTCCGGAGCGATTCTGGCCGTGACGGAAGTCCTGGGAAGTCCCTTGTTTGTTGGAAAAGATGGCTGCGAGCTGTAGAGGCGCAGGTACTCGTGACACGTCAGTAACTCGACCTTCTGAAGACTACAATGAATGCTCGCAAGTAGCACAGTTACGATCGGATTCTAATTCGGGCTTCAATGGGACCGGAGCGAACTCTGGGGAGACTCCGCTTACATACTTGCGACTGCTTTCAAGGTGGCTGGTCTTGGCTGAAGGTCGGCATTAATGAGAGTTTTGACCGGATTTGCTGGATCAGCACCCTGCCCCGAGTTGGTGTGACCTGCCTAGCAACGAGGGAGATCCGTCTAGCGTGTAACGGGCAGACTGACACTAACGCCTCCGGGTAGAGACCGGTTGGGTAGAGCACTATCTATGGTGCGGGGTTGCCATGATGCGGCTGAGTGTAGTCGAGATATTTCGACACGAGCTAGATAAGACAGTTAAGAGAGACCCGCTCGGAATCGATTCCTGTAGGGCGTTGTAACACGCGAAGACGAGTTTCGTGATGAGGCTGATATTCGGTCAAATCACCAGGACTGGCGGCCTATTGGGAAAGGTTCGCGATGATGGAAGGATCGATGCCCAACGTCCTTTGCCCGTGCCACAGTTCCCCTGCAACCCCCACAACCAATCTGGGCGCCCCTACGCATCACGCATGGAACTTGATAGGCGAGGATTACGGAACAATGGAGATCGCAGGAGCCCGGCTGGAGAACTAGAATTAAAAGAAGAGCTTCATTCGGAGCTAGACATGATGGTGGAGGGGCTTCCGCCTGCGGCCCGTTGAAAGCGCAGCGCTGGTGGGGCCGCCGCGGAACGCGCCTGCAGCCCTGGGGCATGGAGACCATTATGTAGTCACAACGCTAAATGCTTGCGATCACTACTAGGCTGCTATCATTCAACTACTTCACCACATCTCTTATCATCATCGGCATATTGCGTGCGCCTCCACCAGCTACTACTAGCGAGCGTACCATGCCCTCTGCCACATATTTCATCACGCACTCTCAGTGGTTTTGGCACTTGCGCAGAGTTGGCAACAACACCGAAAGTTCACACTAAGCTCTTTGTTTGTTCTGGCTCTTCTGATATTCTAGGTGATCCGCCGCAAGAAGCTAGAACTCCAGGACTACATTCTCTACTTTTGTTTCGCATGCTATCTAGGTGCATGCATCAACATGAGAGTGTCACAGCGCCTTCTGACAAAGGTAGAAGCCGATACACACATACAAACGAGTTTGCCATGACAACAGAGATTGTCTGTAGCCAGCAAAGGCTGTATCTTCTCTCGGAAAATGTGTCAATAGAGTCTGATTACCTGTCCGGATTTTAAGGCTTTTCGTTTTCAACATTTATACAGCGATGTTTGCGATAAAGCGCCGCAGCATTCCACGCTTTGTTTCCGTGGTGCCACTCAGCTTGTGTGAAAGAGCAACAACGACCACGCTGCCTGTCATTAGCACGCCGCAACATCATTGCCAGCATCACCACGAACACCGCTGCTAACATCACTGTCGACATCGCAGCCAACTTCAACTACACCTAAAGCGACCAAGATGGCAGGCCAAGCCCATCCTTCGCCGGCAACGCTTATCGCCAAATACGGCAGAGCACTATGTCTGTAAGTCGTCTCGCACGAAGAGAAGTCGGCCACGAAGCACAGCTAGTTGTAGCCTACGGAGTTCTAAACGTGTTACGAACGGTGTAGTCATAGACTCCGACCCCCTCCAAGATTACAGCAGTGCAGTATAATGACCCACATCCACAGTGCGATTCAGAAGCTCGAAAAGCTACAAGAACAGGAACGAGTTACCCGCCAACTAATTGAGACCGTTCGGTCAACAATCATCGACCACGTTCTTGCTGTCCGAGCAGCGCATATCCATCTCCCATCGGGCGTGGTCGATATACTCAACTCGTCAGTCAACGACGCAGACAGGCTCTTCTCGCAAGACACCCTACTACCAAGACGCATGGAATGCTGGCGAAAGCGTGTAGCCGCCTGTGCTGAGAAGTACACCCATCTGGCAAGTCATCCTTTACGCAGGACGATGGAGAATCGGCTGCCACAAGAACTGTGCGATATGGTCTATGATATGGTAGCATGTGCTTTGCAGAGATAGTTGCAACGTATTTGTAGATAACGAGTGTTTTTTTTTTCCTCCAATGGCGGACGGGGGGCAGCCTGAGCTCCTTCCAAATTCCTGCCGAAACGGAAGGGCTCATGTCCGACTGATGGGCAGATGTTGGCCTATCGTTGACGTTTCACACGAGAAGGCAGTAGTGACACAGGCATAGATGGGCAAGGACTAACAGACATGTGATGATGAAAACACTGAATTTGTGGCTAAGCAAACAACTTATATTTTCCTGGGATTAATCGAACTTTATCGTACCAACGCTACCCTGAAGTAGATCCCCATGCCAACCATGGTGCGGTGCAAGTTCAAGTAACGTTGGAATCCGTTCCTCCAATAGTGTAACAAGATCTGTGATGATGTGAAGCAAACTTTTCGCCAACATAAACTCCTGCCAGCGTGAGTTAGTATACGACAAGTGAAAGCAAGGCGGTGCGACATACCGTCGTCCAGCACCCAACACCATGCTCATGTCGTCCAAGGAAGTCTTCCATCTCTATGGTATTCCTTGCGACGCCTGTTGTCCAGGAGCACCTCCGCGGCGGCATTGGCGATCTGCATCAGTTGCGTAGACTCCTCACGCTGCTCAGGTGCGACCTTGTCGGGGTGATATCCAAGAGCGAAACTATGGTGTGCTGCCCTGATCTCCTGAGTGGTCGCTTGCCAGGTGTTGATGCCGAGTGCTGCGTACAGGGTCATGTCTCTTGGCGGAGAAAGCTGCCTGGAGAAAGGGGCTCGCTGTGTCTCACGAGATCGGGGTGTGCGGGCAGGGCGATGACGCGGAGACTGTTGTGGTGATGGTGATGGGGTTGGCGAGAGCGTACGAGGTGTGGAAGGCGGCGTCACGTAGCATGGACGTGGGTCGTGGTTCTCGTTATTCTCCCACAGCGGGTCAGAAGGCACGAAGGGAAAGGGTGTGTCAGGATAGCGCGGGGAGGGAGCCGGGGTGGAGTTTGCGGAGTCCGTTCTGGCACTCAGTGGAAGACGCTCGTTCGGCTTGAGCTTCTTTGGAGATGGATAAAACGAGGCATTCGCCGCATCGGCATCAACGAATATGCCAAACTCAGGCTTGCGAATGCGCTTCTTGATCGATATCGTGGACTGTGGAAGCGGGCCTGGGACTGATCCGGATCGCTGTTCGACCTTTGCTTGAGCACGCGTATACGGCCTTGTGAAGGGAGTGTTCGTCGTGCGGCTGGCGGCGATGCTTCGAGGAAGTGGGGTCTCGCAAGCGAGCCTGAGGAAAAGCTCTTCCATGAGGTTAGGCATGCCTGAGAAGTATCACGCTCGCCATTCGATGCTCCGATAGTGATAGCAAGAACGTGAGCTAAGAGGATAGGTGTATGCGGACAAGCTGTAGTAGTACTGAACGAGTGACAAAAGCGAAGATATGAAGTGGACACAATCCAATGAGACGGCCTGCGTAAAGAGCGACAATGGTGTGTTCCAAAATTCAATCAAGAGAGTGTGTGGGCCGTGGGCTCAGGAAACGAGGTGACGGCAGATTTGTAGAGAGTCAATTGCAGCCAAGACCAGGCCCTGAGCTCAGGCCGGAGAATCACACACCTGCAACGTCGCAGCATTATGTTCCTCGAGCTGGCGCGAAAGAGCGCAGAACCGGCAAGTTCCGCTGTATGGTGGCGTGAGTCATGTGACGGCAAGCCGTAGGTAGTGAAGGAAGCGTAGCCCAGCGCTGCGAATGATCTAGCCACCTCCCAGACGCAGGCGCGAGACAGGGTCGTAGCTCGAGGCGTGCCGTATGTGAGAAGATCGCCCGTATCGCTCTTTTACTTTTCAATGACGATAGCGACTCTGGATGCATAATGTGTGTCGCAATGGGAGGTAGCAAGGTAAGGACACGCGTATACAGTAAAGCATGCATGCAATGAGCATAGTTTCTTAGAGGTATATCGCTGTTGACGGACGCTCTCGTTTCCTGCCATCAACGCATCTCCGTCTCTTGCAATCATCCGGGGTAGGCAAGCCGGCACGTATTCAGTGCGTACGCAGGTAGCCCTTGTAGTAGTGAGCTACCCACCTACGAGCCAGACTGTCGCGTGAGACTTCGGTAACAGAAGATCGTCTGTCGCGTAGGGCGATGGCTTGGCCGTTCGATTGCTTCTCAACGGGCAAAGGCAGGAGTCCGCTGAGGAGGATCAGGCATTACCGGCAATCAGAACAGTAGTGGTAATCCAAGCTGCGAGGTTTGCATCGACCTGCTCCCGCAGTCGAGGCTCATGGCGACCGTATCAGACGTCCATGCTTGGGCAAGTGAAGCATTCTACTAGCCGGAACCTTGTCTTTACGGCTGATGGCGCAAGTGGAGTCACCTCACTGTGGGTGTATGGAACAGGAAAGCAGGAACTCTGAAAATTAACACGTCATGGAGCCTGCGGTTTTGATGGGTGAAGGAGGAGCGAGGTGAAGTTGAGGTCTTAGAAGAAGGCACGTGCGAAGCAAAAGTGGGTCTGGCGCGTTTGCGCGTTTGGCAGTCGCACGTCCCGTCACGGCGAACGACTTCCGCGACGCAACATTGGCAGAGACTGTCTGCGGTTTACCTCGTCTAATCATTATTTGATTTATTCTTGTTGATCGCACGCTGATGATGGCTGTGCGTTGGTGCGAGCGATGCGGGGAAGAACACAGGCCGAGGTCGATCGATTGAACGCGAGCTCGAGTAAGCATTGAGCTCCGTGTTCTTCACGTACTCCGCATAGCTTCACTTCGAACGACGAACTTGGTGACCCGTAATGACAGCGGCCTCGATCAAGACAGCAGTACCCGACCTGGGTTCATCGCCCACACGTCTGCGGCAGGTTGCCTTGGTAGCAAAGGATATCGATCAAGCCAGACAGCTTCTTGTAAGAGCCGCATTTCATTACTACCCTCTCATGTCATCGCAGAAGCTGGATATAACAGTCAGATCTTTACAATCAGCGGAGGTCTACAAAGGAGGACTACAGCTGGCTCCGCGGTTACATCCGGGTTCTTTGGCCACATGAAAGCTACCTTTGGTCATGCTAACAAAGATGTCTAGACATTTATCATTGGCGTCGACGTCATTCACGAAGACCCAGCCGTGAGTCGCTGGGGACTAAAGAACTTTCTGAGTACGCCGACTTGAAGATGCAAGCTCGCATTTGCCAACACCAAACGCAGTTCCGCTTGGCGGCGATATCATCGAAGTCGTCTCGCCTTTCGAGGATGGCACCACGGCAGGGCGTCTGCTCGACAAGCGCGGAGATGGCGGCTACATGATCATCATGCAGACTGAAGACGCAAAGAAGCGGCGGGAGTACATCGAGTCGAAGGGGTTGGCGAAGGTGATCACCAGCCAGGAGCACGGCGATACAGTGTTCGTGCAGTATCACCCCAAGGGCATCAAGGGTAGGCAACAAGCACCCCCGAGGTCAGCAAAATGCTAACCTATGCAGGCGGGGTGATGCCAGAGCTTGACAGCCACGCGCCTAGTCCAAACAACCCTACGCCCCTCAAATCGCGCTTCTCGCCCTGGCACGCCTGCGGCTCGGACCACAAGACCTACTACCCGGGTATGAGACGATCTGCGCACCTCTCGCTTGAAGGTTGTATCCTCCGACTGCAGCCTGGCGACTACGGACACGAAGCGGCCGCTCGGCAATGGGAAGAAACGTTCGGAGTTGCACGCAGTCGAGATCTCTTAGCATTCACGAATGCGAGGATGGGCTTTGTTCCTGGCCAGGATGCGCATCCAGAAGGACTGGTCTCGATAACGGTCGGAGTGAGGGGTCAGGTCAATCTTGACGGCATTCTGGAAAGAGCGAGGGAAAGAGGGGTGTGTCAGAATGGGGTTGTGAAAATGTGCGGAGTCAGGTGGAACTTCGTCTCGACTGGTCAGGAGGCATCCAAACTGTAAGCGCATGTGAATGAATGCATTATCTTGGGTATCGAGCTTGGATTCAGCCTTGTGGCGCAGCACGCGGCGCTTGACAACGCAGCAGTCGAGGATTGGCGCACGCATCACTGCCGACTACCCCACCTAACCGTCAACAGTAACAGCATCATCCTCAATGAAAAGACTATTTCTTCTTACACACACCTCAAGCAATGCTTGATAACTTGAGAGACATAAGCTCTGCCATTTGACCGCCGCTACCTCTATGGTGGTGTGGCTCGCTGTCGGCAGTCGCAGGTGGATGTGAGCATACTTCTTAAGAGCATATATTGACAGAAGAACAGAACAATTTCGCCACCCACGAGGTCCTTCGTTACTGCGCCCTGCTCTCGGACGCCCTCGATTGAGCCTGCCGAACAGCCTGACCCCGACATCTGAAGCTTCGACATACAACACGGAACAGACGGCATTCATACACACACCGATTACATTGCCAGAACCTGGAAATGGTCTCGCGATACGTATATCACCGTTGTTCACTCGACGGCCACTAGGTGTGCGGCCTGATCCCAGGTCTGCACAGCCACTTGGTTCAAGCCACGGAAGGACCACCCCTGCACATCTCCACTTCAATAGAACAGTTGCACATTTTCGAGATGTGCTGGCGCCCACGGCACCACATGTTTCAACGCGGTTCTGACGTCTTGAACCGCAGGTGCGGGTCACGCTTACCAACTTCGTCCTTCGCTTGAGGTTACCGTCGCTTCCCCGGCGATGGCGCCTCTGATCAGCCAGCCCTCTGGGCTCCTCTCCCGCTATGCATCTGCGCTACGGCGTCAGCTTTCACACAGTTGCACACTTGCGATGTTTCTTGACTTCTCCTCTGGTCAGAATGTCAGCTCGACCGCCGTTATAAGTCTTACGGGTTCCCACCACTTCGCCCTACAGTCAGACTTCTCCAGACCGCCATCACACCGCGGGGTTTTTACGCCAACTTGCAAGCAACTACTATTTTACAGTTCACACAACACCGCCGAGGAGGATGTCACGACGCGATGATCAGCAGCGCGACCCTCGTTACGACAGTCTGATAAGTCTGGCGCAGTCGCTGCCTACAACTTCAACAGACCTGCGTGCTCCGCTTTCATCTCAGCCTTGGTCGTCGTTTAACATCAGGGTACGATTGGCGACACTTGCGCAATTATGATGACGCTGACGATTTTCATAGCAAGACTCCCTCACAGAGAACGAGTCTGTGAACGCAACACCTGCCTCATCACTCTACGATGACGACTCAACTTCGGCAGCCCAGGCAGCTACGACAAAATCGCCAAATTCGATCCCCCGATCCGCCTCACCGCTTACCATGCCATCATCGTCCCGTGGGTTGGCCTCGGACATCATAACATGCGGGCAGTGTGGGACGGCTTTCACAGGCAGCTATCGCCGCGGTAATCTTGGCCGCCATGTACGCCAAAAGCATGGGCACGCGAGTGGAAGGCTATACACATGTCGTGCTGCTGACTGTCTCCATGGCTTTCAACGACAAGACGCCAGGTTGAAGCATGAACGGAAACTACATCCCGAGCTGGCAAATGTGCCGAATCTCCCACGAGAGCAGCAGGAACATATCTCTGACACTTTGGAAGAGGCTGTTGCAAACCCTCTAGCTTGTCCGCCTTCCGAGACGGCGCGGACTTGGTTATGCGAGAACGAAAATGCTCACCCTGGGTCGTTTCCAGAGCATCACGTGGAGCCTTTTGACAACGACACCACTCTCGCCTACGAGACGCTACAGACGTTTACACGACTCCATGCGACGCTGACCGCCGAAGACTACTCGCTCACATGCGACACATTATGCACGCGATGGGAGGCTATCGCTCAAGGTCTGAAGCTGAATGAGTAAGATCAACGCGCCGCCATTGTCTCATTTGCTAATCTTGATCAGTTCTGAGGCCTACGATGTTTTCGCCAAAGCTCTTGCGGATTCATACGCAGCCATTGCGGCTATCGATCGTGCATTACTTGTGCAAGATGGAGATGACTGCCAGGACTACTACCGATCAAGGCCAGCCCAGGAGTCAGCACGTCGCTATCGCGATTCCGCAAGAACTCCTGCCGAAGCCTCTTCCTCCGCTTCAAATTTCTTCAATCAAAGCCGTGTGCAGAAGGGCAAGATGCAAGCAGGCGGAAACTCTGCAATCAAACATGACACACGACTAGGAAAGCCTACATCACGTAAGGTCGAGTGTCCACTGCGCAAGCATCGTCTTATGTACCCCGACAGCAACACTTTCAGAGACTGCCATGGTTGTAGTTGTGACACGATGTCACAAGTCCGACATCACCTCAATCAGCGACATGTAAAAGAAGGGATATTCGGCATGCTTTCATATCTCGAGCAATGCAAAATCTGTAAAGAAACCTTTCCCGAACGTTCGAGCGGCCAACAGCACATTGCAGTTAAAACATGTGTGCACAGGCCTCAAGACAGAGGTAACATTGTCACACCATGGGCGCGGCTGTACCTCCGCTTGTTCCCCAATGCCACCAAAGTGCCTATACCATGTAAGCTCATTGTTTCCTATCCCTGTTCTACTTGGCTGACCTGGCGCAGACAATGACGAAATGGGTTTCCTGCCCCCAGGCGTCTTCGATCAATGCCGACCACGCTCTTTTTTAGATGAACGCTCAATGGAAAACCCTTCCACGCCGCCTCGAAGCCCAACATTCGACTTGCCCGGCCATCACACGATGTATCAAGCCGTGCAAGGGCTTTTCATCGCAGAAGCCAGCCAATACCTTCCTGCTCCTCACTCCGACGTGGCTCCGTCACGGTTGCCAGACAATCAGCCTGCCGCTTACTTGAACGAGCTCGAGCGTGCAAGGATACATTACCTAGGCCTTGTCTTCAATGCAAGGCGATATATGTCCTCGAACGATGTCTCGGCTGTGGTGCAGGGATTGGAAGCATTCGTTGGCATCATTCGAGAACACCACGCCGACGCAATGTCCCAAGCTGCTCCTAGCATGAGCACTCAGCCGAGCAATCAGGGCATCAACTCAGTCTTCACCAACATGACACTCTCACCACAGACTGATATCACCAACAGCACCGAACTTCGACCGGTCAGTCCTTGTCCGCCATTCGAGAATACGAATGCTCGCGGTGGTCCCATACCTGTGGGTCCAGGATACAATGACTTGGCCCACGTATATGACCCACCTTTGTGGCCTACGAATGATGGTGGAATTGACGACGAGTTTGGTGACTTGTTTGACTACGATTACATGCAGGGTGTATATGGTGGCGGTATGCCAGGACTGTAGTCAGAACGAATCGCAATGGGGAATAAAACCTCTCATCTCAGCAGGCAGATACCTAGCAAGACCGAGGCAATGTTCACTGAGATACCCCTCCCACATTCTCCAAAGATTTTCGCCATTCATACCCAGTCACATTTCCAGGAAAAGCCGTCTGAGCAAGCTAAGCCGTGAGAACAGGAGGAAAAAGGGAGGTTGTCAAGACTTATCTGTGGGCCTCTCGCAACGGTGAAAGGCTCATGGCGACTACAAGTAGTCTGTAGCAATAGCTTGATGTCAACTTGTCATGAAACGTTTATGCGTTCTAGATCCTCTGTCTGCGTTAATGTACCTAGTATCGCCTGCATTGAAGTCTCTTCATAGGCCCCTTCTCTTGGGATTCGTCGGTCTCATCCTCGCGATCGTAGTGTTGATACTACTCCCAGGCCTCCTTCTGCTTGGGAACGCTTCACTTCCTAGCTGGATTATCTTACTGTAACCTTAGACCGGCGTTGATCACATACAGCTTGACTGAATGCTTGATGACACCTGTGTTAGATGCCGCGTTGGAGGCTCAGGCAAAGGTACGGACTTCATTTCACTTTGATGACTGGTATGAGGGGACTGAAGAGATAGTGGCGGAGCTTGCTCGAGTATAGAGGTGAGAGACAGCTCTCGAAGCACTCACAACGCTAGTCTCAGGATAGCGGAAGGCTCCTTCGCCGTAGCAAGAGGCGGAAGTTGCAAAAGAGGCAAAGTGCTATGAGTTATGGATACTTAGATCCTAGCCTTCCAATTCCAGCCAACAAGCGCAAAGCGGGTTGCGACGAGCAGGGCACCGCCCACGAAGAAGGATGTGCCTGCCCAAATATTTGCATACGTATAGATGCCGCCATGCTGCTGAATGAGCGCACCTGCCAAAGGCGGCCCTGTGAAACTCGAGAAGGAAACAATTGTAAAGGCCATACCCATCCTGATACCGGTCTTCTTCATATCTGGCGTGCGACTCATGGATCCAATGCACGCTGGCCAAAGAGCCTGAATAACAGCGCTGGCAGAGCCATACAGGATGGCAAAAGCATATAAGCTGCCCACCGAATGCACACCGATCCAGCCGTACATCATAATACCGCAGATGAACGCAAAGGGAATGAGCGTGTTGAGACTGCCGATCTTATCAGCGTAGTAAGTAGGTAGCAACCGGAAGATGAAGCCCATGCAAACTTGTACAAGCAGCAGATTGATCGACTGCTGATACGAAACGCCAAGAATGTTTCGTCCGTACGAGCCAACGTAGAAGAAAGCGAAATACAGGCCCCAGAAGTTGAAGAACATGCCCGCGCAATACAGAGCGTAAGGTGCCTCTTTGAAGGAAGCCCAGTCGAAGATATCTCCAGTCCTCCTTGGTGGAAGTCGTGTTCTGTACAGAGCAATGGTGATGACGTTGAGTGTCAGCATGATAAAGCCAATGATCCGAATGGTCCATGGGAAGCCGAGTCTCGGCAGACATTGCTGAACAACCACAGGGAAGATGACACCTCCGGTGCAGGATCCCAGAGCTGTGAAGCCAAGCGCAAAGGCACGGCGCTTCACAAAGTAGGTCGAGACCAAAGCCATGGAAGGACAGAACTGCAGACCGTTTGCGATACCCAAGCAGACTCCTTGCGAGAGGAACAGTTGCCAAAGCTTTGTTGACTCCGCCATCGTGAAGATACCCACAAGTTGAAAGATGGCGCCTGCGATGTAAACCGGTCGAAAGAGTCCAGCGTCAGTCGCACGGCCTGAGAAAGCCCCGATGCCAAACAGGAAGAAGACCTGTATGGAGCCAATCCATGAGATAGTAGAGGGCGCGATCCCAAGCTCGTTCTCATAGTAAGTCTGATAGACGCCGAAGGACGTGAAGAAGCCGAAAGTCGTGAATATCGTGAGATGCGTGCAGAAGACCTGGGTCCACGCTGTCAAGCCTCCATCTGGTGCTGGTCCGGGGTCGAACGAGGCTGCAGATCTTCGTGAGAAGACTCTTGTCAGAGCTGGGGCAGTTGCCTTCTCTGACTCCTGTTGTTGCCGTTCTGGGTCTTCGACTGCTTCCTCGATCTCGTCGTCACGCGTGCTGGGCCATGCTCTTAGTCGTCTTTGGCGTTCTTCGGCGTCATCATGCTTCTCTGCGCTCTGGATACTCCGCTCCGCGGCGGTGGCTTGCGATGCCATTGTTCAGGCGTGACGTCAAAGAAGGATGATGCGCAATGTAGGGCAGCGCATAGCAGAGACGCGATCAAGTCGTTCTTGGGGATGCGAACGCGTCCTGACAACGCAGCGCGAACGAGGACTCATTATTCCCGAGCTCGTCATTGAGTTGGCTGACAAACTTTTCTCCGCGATAGCAGGTGGCAGCGCGCATCCCTTCCTGCAAGCGGTGGAGTGGCTAATAATTGTGGGGTAGCGTTTTCAACACGGCAGGTCACCGCGATCTCGGGCCGCGGCCTTTGAGCTCGGGAGTACGTCACCCGAGGGGTGCTACAGCATACCGAGCCTCCCTCTCACGCGGCAAGGAAATTTGAGAATGAGCGTAGACCCCAGAAATCCAAGGGGCAGTCAGCGTCTATCTATATGTCACTTGGAATCCAATAGACCTCTGTTGGCTATATGTTTCTGCTACTGTATCCAAACTTTTTCTGCGCCACGAGAGCCAAACTCTTCAGACACCATTAGTGATTCCGAGTCTTGCATCATAGCATCTGCGCTTTGTGACAAAACCCTTCTGAGTTGGTCTGAGCTGACTGTTCTCCGTCGGAAGTTTTGAAATATGGAATGTCGTTAGGAGGCAGATGGAATGTGAATGGCTCAGGATGATGCTTGAATAGCATTGATCTACGCTCTATTCTGTAAACATCTGCAAGAAAACGTCTGACGGGCAACGCTAATTGATGATAAACAAATACACGCCTCACGACTGCTCGGGCCTTCGCAATGTAAAAGCGTCGAATACAAGTTTCCAGTTGCCTGGAAGGTGGGAGGTCTGCATGTGCATCGTTTGATCGCGGATAGACTCTCTGCTGGGTCGTACCGCAAATGCCTCTCATCATCGCGCGACACCAAGTGTCTGTGGGTAGCGGGGTGACGGTGGAGCGGGATAGACGTGAAGATGCTGGGCCTCAGAATCGACAGATGCCGTGGGAGCTACTCGCTGCTTCCTTGTGCTCTTCTTCGCGCTCCAGGGACGACTGGAGATTGGAGCTTTGGCGGAAGCATCGAGCTTATCAACAAACAGGCCCAAGACGACGTAGATGCCCACGACTGCAATTTCTTCGATCACTGCCATACCAAGCCTGACAGCTGGGCTTCCATTCGCGACACTGAAGAGATGGTTGTGGAGGAAGACTGAAAGAACAGAGTAGAGTAGTCGCGCGGCAATGAAAGGGAGCGCAATGACAATGGCGACAGGTACGCGGCGCTCCTTGCTTGGGATGACGGAGAAATGAGGGAGTGACAGGAGAAACATCAGTGTGATGCCGGCGAAGCCCACGATATATAGAGTGACACCGACTTTGCTCGTGGTGGGGATCTGATAGGTGCCGTTCGGATCCACTGAGATGTGGGTGCCGCCAGCAATAGCGAGAATTGTGGCGATCACCAATAGTAACTTCAGGAGCCTGAAGTGTCCTATCGTGAACTTCGGTGTGGCTTTGGCATTGACAAAGTCGACGAATCGAAACAGCAGTCCTAATGTAGCCAGAAGAAGGGGTGCCAAGCCGACAGAGTCCAGGATCAAAATGGTTTGTAGCAGTCCGGCTGACTGATCGCTATGCGTCACAAACTGACAAATGCCGCCAATGGTCCGTATCAGACATAGGATGAGGGTGTAGAACCACCCGCTGCTGCGACTGAAGCCACGGCGGAAGCAAACGAAGGCAGACAGGAGCAGACATGGCGAAAAGAAGATCAGCTCAATAAGAGCGATCGTGTCGCGCCCATTCCAGGTCATGGTGGTGGCCGATTCAGAAATCTGGAGGTATTCGGTGAACTTGACTGTCGTTGGTACAAGTGAGTTGCGACGCGTTGAGGAGGGTGAAGATGCGAGCCGTGAGTTGTTGTGTTACACCTTCAGGTAACCCATCCCACCTTTATGTATCTCCTCCATCGTCCCGCAGCGGTGATCTTTGCGTATACACATCCTATCGTTGTGCATACCTGAAGAGGGAAGTTGGTGTTTCGTCGCTGTTCCCCTCCGTAAAGGGCAAGCACTTCGTTAGCGCGCCTGCCTCAGCCTCACCTGGCGACCTGCGCCCCTTCCACCACCCCTGCAAGTATAGCGTACTCAGCATGCCTTCGCCAGGCTTCACCCGCTGCCTGCTCGAATTTCTTTGGTCTGCGACTTCCATGCGGGCTGCTGCTTATTCTCGGCCACTCCATCCGGCCATGATTTGCTGTCAGACGAATCGCGTCTCTCCTCCGCCGGCCAGTCAGCACAGCTAAGCCACGACAAGCTTTTAGGGCAGTCGTCAGACACGCGGGCTTCGCGATGGTTGCTGGGTGCCTTGTCTGACAACGAACTACTTACCTTAATAAGGGGTCCTCAGCGACCCGCGTCTGCACTGCATTCAAGAAGGCGTTGAAGTATGGTCTACCGCGGACGGCCCTCCGCAGCTTGCTTTGCTTGCCGTACAAGACGCATCAAGGTCAGCTCGATCAACACAACACTCGAGACACACGCACTGACCGGATCCTAAGTGCGATAAGAACCGATTGGGGTGCTCGCAGTGCGCGCGCGTGCGCATTGTTTGTCCAGGCTACCGCGACCCTTTGGACCAGCTCTTCCGCAATGAAAGCAACGCCGTTACCAAGAGAGCACAGAAGAGCTACAGGGCTCTCGATGACTCTACACGAAATGCACCATCCGATTCGGAGTCGCTGAACTCAGTGACGCCTCGTGCCGAAACTGCTGGAGTATCTAAGCACGGGTTCGACATGGCTATGTCTTTCTCTGCGCCTGGACCGAGCTTGTCGCAATCCATTGATACTGTTGCCAGGACTCACTTTATGTCCTCCTATGTCCCAGGAAGCCATTTTGGGTACCTCCCAGGACTCTACTCTGCGAGCGGAGAAGATGCTGCCTTACCAGCAACAGTGCACGCAGCGTCACTGGCAAGACTGGCATGGGAGCTGGGGCAGCCAGATCTCATGGTTCAAGCTAGACGGTCGTACGCCACAGCGCTGACAAAGACGAACGCTGCGTTATCGAATCCGGTGATTGCAACGACCGACGCAGTCCTTGTAGCGGTTCTATTGCTGAGCCTGTACGAGACCATCATCTGCAACGATGCCTGCACACCAGAGAACTGGATTAAGCATACGCGAGGTGCTCTTGCACTGATACAATTGAGGGGTAAGAGGCAGTTGGATACACCTGTGGGTCGAGTGCTGTTCACACAAGTGGCGAACATTATATGCGTCGACAGCTTGAGGTCCGGCACACGTTTGGCTCCGGACTTGGTCGAACTCCAAACGGCTGCTCTACATTACGTCGACGAATGTCCACGATATGGGATGAGTAGCTCGACCGGCGAGCTGGCCAATCTTCTTGCAGATGTGAAGGGCGGACACTTGACTCCGCTGGGGGTTGTCGACGCAACGCAACGACTGGAGGCGAAGTACATTGCCTATATCTCCAATCTGCCTGCGTCATGGCAGTATGCAGTAGAAGAGCTGGAGAAGCCACAAGCGGACGTATTCGGCACGACAGTCCACCATTATTCGAGTAATCGTGTAGCCCAGCTCTGGAACTCGTATCGAATGACGCGTATCTTTCTCAATGGCATCAGGCACGGTCATGCACGGTACCTTCGACCCGCCAACGAAACTCTCCTAGCACAAGCAGAGCGTACTGCAATGGAGATGGCTGTGGACATCTGTGCAAGCGTGCCACAGTTTACGGATCCTAAGCATTTCTCCGTGGCATCTGCTGCGACTTTGCTATGGCCTTTGTCGACGGTGCGAGGTGCGGACTTGGTCGGAGACGAGCTACGAGAGTACGCTGAGGGAAGACTGAGGTTCCTGGGTCAAGAACTTCGCATTCCCCAAGCAGAGCAGGTCGCCTCGTGTCGCGAGATTGACCCTTTAACGGACGGACTGCATATGTTTTACCTGTCGTAAGTTCAGGGGGGAATTGAGACTGTTGCACTCAAACCTACGACGCAAGTTGAAGTCGACTCCGACGACCTTCCGGTGGCTGCAGTTGAAGCGCCGGCGCCAATGCCAAGCAGTCAGGTATGAATTGCACCGAAGCCTAAGGGTTCGAGATCACGAAGCGGAGTACGGCCGAGCCTCGAAGGAACGCCACCAAGCATGCGAGTGGGACTTTACCTGCTCAAACACCCGCACACAATTTGCCGTCATGGTGCTAGGGTACGGGTGAGTTGTCGTGTTTATTGGGCTCGTCTCGGCGCCCTTTTGGGATGTGACGTTGTAGCCAGCATGCATGAGCAGACTACCGTCAGGACCTGCCCACCATAATACGAATCCAGTCGACCTCAGTGGCGAGATGTGCCGTGATGCACCATGATGCAGCTGCCGTTACCTGGTTTCTGGCTCGATCGTAGTTTGCTGCTGTCGATCACTGATTGTTGCTGCGCAGTGTGTTGCGGCTGGCGGGCTGACTTGGACATGTCCAACCGAATCTGCGCATCTGCCAATGTTCCAAACAACGAACGAACTTCGCTATGTCCGCTTCAGCCATTACTAGCGAGAGGAAGTCAGTCGCTCGAGCTACACAGATGCAAAAGTTGAGAAATGATTGATAGATTGTTCGTTAGATTGGGTATATGAATCGTCTGCTGCTCCTCCAAGTCGGCCTTCTACTTCTTGCATCGCTTAACGGCAGCATCCTGTGGGCCCAGTAGCATCGACTGAAGCCCTCCGCACATCCTTCTCCTGCCCGAACACTGCCTCGAAGGGAATTCTGACCACCATCCAATCGCACAGAAACTTGCCCAGAATCGCACCCAGAACGACCGAGATGAAAATCCAGCCGTTGAACGACATAATGATCAACATGAGCAGATATGCAACACCAAGTGTGACTCCGTGGATGATGGCGCGAGCCAGCTGTTGCAGGGAAGTGGCGCGAAACGTAGCGTACTGGGTCCCTAGCGTGGAAGAGGGGCCGTCGCAGCAGTTGGAGAGTGGCGTTTCAGCCAGAGCCGCTTGCTGGATACGCAACTGACGCTGGAAGGTACGTAGCAGGTACGCATCCCATTCTGTGCTGACGCGGCGCAGGAATTCGAGGGTCACAACGAGCATGGCAGCGCCAATGCACGATGCAGCGAACATGGCGTTGCTCTTGACGTGCCATGAGCCGGCCAGGAAGCAGGAGTCAACGATGCGCCAGTTCCAGAGCATCTGCACAAGTCAACAACTATCATTTGGAACGACATATCAATGAACATACCTCCATCTGGCACTCGCTGGCGCCCATCACCATCGCGTTGGAGTCGTGGCCGTGCATGATGAGATGTGCGTTGGAGTGTAGTCGCTGGTACGCCGCGGTGCTGAGGTTTGACAGGCGAGATGCGCACCAAAGAGTCGTGGGTACAGGTCTTCAAGTGAGGCTCGACAGCTGTAATGACACCACGACCCAAGGGCCTCGCCGCTATATCAACGCCCCGAAACGTGCTCAACACCCGAATCACGAACTGCCTGACGATCAAACTGCCTCACGCCAATTCGGCGGAAACGCCAAGTTGGCGTGAGGCTCCCGGCAAAACTGCATTAAATGTGGGGGAACTTGCTCAATCACACTCACGCCTTCCCTTTTGCGCGACGGAAGGGTCCACGCTCACCACCGAGCGGAGCGGCCAGAAGCTTGGCATCGCGCACTTTGTCAAACTACTTTGCGGAGCGCGGCAACCATGATTCGACTGTCGATGTCATATAGAACCATGGACACCGTCTGCTGTAACAGTAGCCGCAACCAATCTTCGCTCCCGAGTTTGTTATCTGAGCAGCCATGGCCGACACCCTGAAGATGTTGACAGCGCGTCAACACATTCAGAACATCAGCGCTGCCTCGCAAGTGCAACCGCACTGGGGATACGCTGACCGTGTTTTTCCTTGCGTCAACGATGCCGGATCCTGCAAGTACCTCGATGTTGTGTATGCCGCTCATGATCTCGGCATGTACTACATGGGCATCATCTGGGCCACCATCGGCGGAATCCTGATCGTTTGGGCCATTGGACGACACTTCATGCGCGCACATCCGTCTGGTGTTGTACTTCCAGCAGAACTGGCAGGTGAAGGCGTGAACAAGAGGAAGAACGCGATCCAGAGGTTCGCAACTGCAGTACCGTCATACACCCGCTCATACCTGCTTCCGGACGCCAGCAGGTTGATCTTCGGCCGCGTCACACGAACCCAGGTTCTCACCCTTGTAACCCTCGTCGGATATCTCACCATTTGGTCGTTCGTTGGCATTATCTACGGGAAATGGGTTACACCAGTCAAGAACATGCCCGGTGTCTACAACACCCGCACGAGTCTGGGACCTTTCTCTGACCGCGTGGGTGTCATTGCTTACGCTCTGACCCCTCTCTCCGTTATGCTTTCCAGTCGAGAGTCAATTCTCTCCTTGGTCACTGGAATGCCCTACCAGAGCTTCAATTTCCTTCATCGTTGGTTGGGATACCTCATCTTCGCTCAGTCGTCCATTCACACCATTGGATGGTGCATCGTCGAGATCAAACTATATCAGCCCCAGCCCTCCGTTGGACTCCACTGGATTCGCCAGCTGTACATGATCTGGGGTCTGGTCGCTATGATCCTTCTTACGTTCCTCGTCATTCTGTCCACTCCCTGGGGCATCCGTAAGACAGGATACGAGGCTTTCCGCAAGCTTCACTACGTTTTGGCTATGGTGTACATTGGCGCGTGCTGGGGTCATTGGGACAAGCTGAAGGTGTTCCTCATTCCCGGTCTGGTCGTCTGGATCATTGACCGTGCCATTCGTCTCGGTAGGACCGCTCTACTGCACTACAACTTCCTTCCCTCTGGTCACATGGGTTTCCGCGCTGCACCCGCAGACATCACCTTCTTCAAGGATGAGGTCAACGGCGACGTTGTTCGTCTAGATTTCGACCACCCTCAAGATTCCTGGTCGGTCGGCCAGCACTTCTACCTGATGTTTCCCGAGTCCAGCATCTGGCAGGCGCACCCCTTCACCCCGCTTAGCCTTCCCAAATTCGGTGCTAACACCCAGCACCACTCTTATATCTTCCGCGCGAAGAAGGGCGAGACCCGCAAGATTGCCGAACTCTCCGCTAAGCGCATCGCACGTGCTTCCGATCCTCAAGAAGCCAGCGAAAGCCTTGTCGGCAATGCTCGTCTATCTGTTGTCCTCCAGGGCCCATACGGCGAGCAGACCATGCGCGACTTGGCATCCGACTCGAACATCCTGTGCATTGCTGGTGGTACTGGTATCACCTACGTCCTTCCCGTTCTCCTCGACATTGCCTCCCGCCCTCAGAACCGCGACCGCAAGCTTTCCCTTGTCTGGGTCATCCGCCACCGCAGCGACATCGACTGGGTCGCGCCTGAGCTCGCCATCTTGAAGCGCAAGTGCCGCAACCTGAGAACCGGCATTCATATCTACGTCACTCGTGCAGCCGAAGATCACTACCACGAGCCCAACGTGCCAACGGCAGCTGAGAAGGTTACTGCGACTGACTGCTCACCAGAAAAAGGCAGCTGTTGCGCACCACATGAGATCAGCAGCTGTTGCGCAACGAAGGAGATGGATATTGAGGTGCATCCCAAGACTTGCTGCCAGAGCAACGAGGTCCAGGCAATCTCGGACTCAGGAGACTCCTCAGCTGCATCCGTCTCGTCCGCGCTGTCTGTTCACGGTGTGTCGAAGTCAGAACTTAACCTGGACCATACCCAGGCGCGCCCGGACTTGAAGCTGGCTGTTGAGGAGTTTGTTGCCTCCTCAGTACGAGGGCGGACTGATGTATTTGCATCCGGACCCGGTAGCATGATCAGCGATCTGCGCACCATCATTGCTGGTGTGAACAAGGGTGGTGAGGTCTGGAAGGGCGAGGAGAGGTGGGATGTCAGGTTGACATGCGATGATAGACTGGAGTGGTAGATGATCTGTCAGTGATAGAGTAGCGATTTTGTCCATGATACCCCAATGCAAGTCTTTCCAATGTTCACGAATGTACCATCTCCTCTCCTGCTGCTGGGAACTTCACATGCGCGCCCTCAACTCCGAGAGACCGGAGGCAGTCAATGTCTATTCACGCGTCTTTCAAATGTGGACACAGCTGACGTTGACTACATTTGTTGTAACTGTGGTGATGTCATAATCGCGACCGTCTCGCGCTTGCTTCGTCCACTCGTTCTAGACCTTGTCCTCCTTCCCTTCAGCAACATAATGTTCGGTACCAACTTCCTCACCCTCCAGGATACCGGTAATGTTCCGGACACTTTCGTGATCAAAGAACCCCTCATTAGCCGCCATCTGCTCGAAGACTAACGATTTCTCTGCGCCCTTCGGCAGAATTGGCACAGGCCAGATCAAGTTCAGAACGTAGTACACCAGACCTCCCATGCACAGAGATAACAGGAAGCCGAGCTTGTACATGTTCTTGCTGGCCGTAGTAACGGAGTCGGGATCCAGCGAGCCCGCCACACCGTGCACAGTGAAAGCAACACCGGCGATCCACGCAGCCAGCATCCGCAAGTTCCAGCCTTTGTAGTACGTATACGGGCTTTCCGACGTCGCAACGTATAGCGATGGGACGTGGAAGTTGCCTTTGCGCACAACCCAGTAGTCGATGATCATACACGCGCAGATGGGCATCAAGAAGACAGTGTATGATCCAAGGAACGTCAGGAACGACGTCGCAGACGCGATGATCTTCCACGGGACGAGCAGCGGTGCGAGGACAGCACAGATGATCTGTCCTCGTACGATGGTGAGCCAGCGGGGGAAGATACCAGTAAGATCAGCGCCGACTGGGAGGGAGTTGCCGCCGGCGTTGGTAATGAGAACCGCAAGCATCATGCCGAGAGATGCGAAGACCATGCCGGCGCGCGCACCTGGTGTCCAGTACTCATCGAGGATCGCATCGTAGAGGTCCCACACGTTCCAATAGCTCTTGCCCAGGACGCCAGTTGCTGCTGCCGTCGTAGCTGTGCCCAGGAACATGACCAAGACTTTGCTGATCAAGATGCCGATGCCTTGACTCCAGGTGACGTCGTCATAGGATTTGCCGTATCGAGCAATATCCGGCTGATTGATGAGAACTGGGGCGAGCGCTCCCATGACCGAGTTGATGGCTTGTATCATGGGCCAGACAAGGTCGGAGCCTGAGAGCTGCGCTTGCTTGGTCGTGTAGCTAAAGTCTCCGATCTTGCCGCCGTTGGCATGTATTGCCCAGCCGAGGACGCCAAAGAGCGCGACAGTGGTGTATACGGCTTTGACTACGAAGAGGTGGCGGAGCACTTTTGGGTGGATGAACATGATGGGCATTTGGACCTGGAAGCGTCAGCTTGAAGTACCTCAAGGACCTCTCGAGTACGTACCATCCAGAATAGGAAGAAGCTCAACAAATCACGGGACGTGATGCCAGCACTTGCAGGAAGGCGGTTGGGGATGTTGTTGTACCCATTGCCAAATATGGCGCGCATGAATACCGACATGATGCGGCCACCGTAATAGGTCTGCGTTGCGAAGTAGATGATGGCGACCACTGCTCTGACCAGAATATACAGACTCGCTCCACGCACACCTGCCGCAGCGCGAACATAAACTGGAAAGCCAATAAAGTACTTAATAGCACCTCGACTGTTCAACACAACCAACACGGTAAGGATGGCGGAGCCAATGACGGCCGCGATCATGCCATGCCACCAGAGCAGCCCAATCGACACTAGCGAGGCACCGAGGTTGTAGCTGCTGGGACTGAATGTCATTGTCAAGTAGTAGGCGAAGTAGTGATGCCATTCCCAGCGTCGGTCCTCTGTCATGCATTAGGGCACAATCCGATGGCATTGGAAAATGTGACTAACCTGGAGGACTGGGAAGAAGGTCACCATTGTAGCGAACCTCTCCATCACCCGAGAACGTTTGTAAAGACTGCTTGAAAGATCCCGGCGAGTTCAGGGAGTCTCGCGCTTGCCGTAGGTAGCGCAACATCGTGAGACAGAAGGTGCTGATCCGCAGGACAACATTGTGAATATTGGGGTGTAAGTGAGCATATATGCAGACTTGCTGTTAGCAGTGATAAGGCGCTGCCATGACTGTAAGTTTGCTAAGAGTGCGCAAACTGTAGGCCACGGATAGGGAAGGATCATCCGCAGGGGGGCAATCGCGATAAGCTGTCCCTTGGCTGTCGGAGGTAAGCAGCCGAATCTGGACGCGGCTCGAGTCGTACCTCTGGCCAGGCTACATAGTCATGTTCTCACGGCAATTCTTCATTGTGGTGGTGTAGTGAGGCGAGCGCAGGTGTATTGCGATAAATTTACAAAGTTATTGACAGTGACTGTGGCTACATCTTTCTCCAATCATTCGCCCTCTCCCAAGCTAGTGCACATTCGAACACGGTCATCTCGTCCCACCAACTACCAATGACCTGCATGCTGACTGGTAGCTTGACCCCCTTTGCGAGGCCAGGGCCCTCGAGCACCTCCAGCATACCAATTGGCAAAGCGAGCACTGGGTGACCGCTCTGATTGAATGGTGCCGTATTGGAAGTCAGACCAATCTGCTTTGCGATCTGCTCCAGAGGAGTTGCATCAAGTGCGGCATGGCTTGTAGCCACATACGGTAGTGTCGGTGTCAAGAGGACGTCGTACTTTCCCAGAGCAGCATCGTAGGCATCTCGCAGCTGCCGCGACAGGTTTGTTGCCTTTGAGAGAAGCAATGGAAAGTTCTCCACTGCGTAGAGACCGTTGAGATAGATATTCTTGGTTGAGGGGTATGCTTCATCCCAGTTCTCCTGCTTCATATCGCTAAATAGAGCGTTCAGTCCAAGCATCTGATGGCCTCTCCGCCCAAACGAGCCGGACGTCTTCGCTAGGGCTCCGCCCACTTTCGAGATCCCAGTCCAGATCGCTGCGCCTTTCGAGTGGCTTGGTATCGAGACTTGTCCGACTGTTGCACCAAGCTCAATGAACCGCTGCACCGCCGTATTGAATGTTTTAACCACTCTGGGATCAGTGGCGGGTGTCGTGACGGACTCCATGATGACGGCGATCTTCTTTCCGGCCAACGGTCTTTCGGAAGTCAGCTTCTCGATCGAGCTGTAAGCAGGTATATGGAGTGGGCTCGGTGCAGCGAATGAGCGATCGTCGATGTTGTCGTTTCCAGCAATGGCCTCGAGCAATAGAGCATTTTCGAGCACTGTGCGGGTCATCGGGCCCAAATGGTCGTTCGTTGGTTCGTTGCTACCAGATCCTGTGTATGGAATGAGGCCAAAAGTGGGCTTGAGTCCCACGATACCGCAATTTGCCGCAGGAACTCGTATACTCCCGCCCTGGTCGGCACCAATAGCCCCATCAACCTCACCTAGTGCAACGAGCACTCCACATCCACTCGAACTTCCCCCTGAGCTGTAGCCTTTAGCGATTGGATTCTCGACGATTCCAGTGCCAGACGAGTGACTTGTAGCTGAATGACACAGATTTTCGCAGACAGCTTTCCCAAGGATGTGCCCTCCGGATTCCAGAATCCGTGTGGTCACAGTTGCGTCGCAATCTGGCACATAACCCTTGACGAAGTTCGTGCCCAGCAGCATTGGTACCCCTTTAACCGCAACATTGTCTTTAAGCGCAAATGTCTTTCCCTTAAGCTTCCCGGTGTAGTCATACTTGTCAGCAATGCTGCATTTCCATGCCCAGGCGCCGTGTGAGTTCTGCTCCTTCTCAGGAAAGTGCACCCCTTTTCTGGGAAACCTCTCTTCATCTACTGGGGGAACATAATCTACGAGCCGTTAGCGCGTGTCACAGGATCGTATATAAGCGCCAGGTCCCAATGAATGAGGAGGTAGCCAGTGTTATCTTCGCATTGTTCGGGTGCGGACAGAATTTTTTTAGCTACATTCATCTTGCTCTCGTATCGGATTTGCTCTGCAAAGAGAAAACGTACTCACCGTCCATAGCCATCAATTGCGCACTCGCATCATGGAAAATTGCCAATAAGCGCCTATAGTCTTCCTTTTCCTTCTCTTGAATACTGACGCCGAGTTTGGCGCATAGTTCATCCACGGTGCTTGTTGTGACTGGGTTACCCTGTGCAACATCGAGCGAGAACACTGACATGGCGCAAGTGAATCGAGTATGCAGTGCGAAGAGATGCTCTGGTGTCAGCTCCGAGGTCTTGATATGGAAGGCATTCAACGGTAATGGAGGGTCTGCATACAGATCGCAAGACTCAACTCGACGCCGTTGCCGAAGACACCGCCCTTCGCTGCATCGGATACGGCATCTTCTACGAGTACTCGTAGATTCCCTATTGTGGAAGGTGCGTAGTCGACGAACGGGTGGATGAACAGGGGTCCGATCGAACGATAAGAGCCAAGAGTGGTGGGTGCGATAAGGTCCTTCGGCTAGAAACATGCCGATCGCCTTACCAACGAGGATGACCAGTATGTGGGATTGGCTTCATAGTTGCAGTGAGCCAATCGGCGCGTTGCTGGTAGGTTATGTAAAGCGTGTGGATCGAACAAACCGAGGAAGGAAGCATCAAGTGACTCACTGCCCACTAGTATCCCTTGAGCATCTACTTTGATGCATATCTCGGATGGCTGCATACCAAGTCCTAAAAGTATCCTTTGCAGCAGTCTGTAGTTTTCGATCGCTATCAAACTTACTGCCCTCCGCGTTCTCGAGTTTCGTGGTCGATTACCATGGTGCATGTTGAACAGTCGTTGCAGCTGCCTCGAGACTTCGAAGGTAAGCAGTGTTGCATCTTGCGCGCTCTTGAACATGGTTGACTTGTTTGGAGGCTTCGGCGAGTATGGCCACGACCCTCAATGGCCAAACGGTGCGCGAATTGCAGTGTCCTTTGTGCTCAACTACGAAGAGGGCGGCGAACGCAATCCACTAGATGGCGATAGTACAAGCGAGCCGTACCTGTGGGAGAAAGGCCCGTCTGGAGGAGGAAGAGAGCAGCGCCATCTTAATGGCGAGCAAGATTACGAGTATGGCAGTCGCTGTGGTGCTTGGCGCATCTTGAGGCTCATGAAGGAGTTCGGCTGGAACATGACTCTCTGGGCGATCGCGGTAGCCATGGAGAGGAATCCGACTTTTGCCAAAGCCTGCGTAAGAGAAGGTCATGAAATTGGAGCACATGGCTACAGGTGGCTTGACATCTGGGATTACTCCCTGGAGGACGACAAAGCCTACATCAAGAAGACGTGTAAGGCTTTGGAGGCCGCGACTGGTACAGAAAATCTGCACTTCCACTGACAGACATGCTAATGCGTCGATAGGCGAGTTTCCAGTGGGAGCATATTTCGGAAGAGGAACGCCGAATACAGCGTCGTTACTGCCGGTCATGTGGAAGGAGATGGGACACAAGATGCTGTACACCTCAGAGGTATACAATGAGGACTCGCCTTACTGGATCGATCTGCCCTGGGAAAAGGAGTTGCCTGACGACGAGAAAGAGGGTCTGCTCATGATGCCCTATAATTACGACTGTAAGCCGTAAATCTCTGCCTCATCCGGAAATGAGCCTGACACATGGGACAGGCAACGACGGAAAGTTCCACATGCTTCCTGGCTTCGTCAGCTCGAACGGTGCGACATACGAACAGTACTTGAAAGATACCTTCGATTGTCTGTACCGAGAAGGGGGCAAGATGATGACAATCCCTCTTCATTCGAGGATTGCAGGCAAACCCGGCCGGTCTGAGAGTCTGCGAAGATTCATGGAGTATATTTCGAAGAAGGAAGGCGTATGGGTGGCCAGCCGTCGGGACATTGCGAAACATTACCGTAACAACTTTCCGTACAAACCAGGCTCGAACACTGGAGGCTCGTAGGAGGGCCTATCATATTGCCGGAAAAGTCGGATACAACAGCAAATGAATCGTAGCCATCAGGGTTCCATCTGTATGCAAAAGATACATCAGTCGACACTAACTGCTTCCTATTGGTTCCAGGAGCCTAGGTTTGCATCTGATTTCATCTGCAACACGACAGGCGGGCCTGCGAGTAGCTGGCGTTGCAGGCTTCTGATAAAGCGCCAGTCCGACGTGTGGTGTCGCGATGTCGCGCCGGGTTCGACCCGTTCGGTCGTGGTACTGTCGTGTGAGCCAAAAGAGAGGTGCTCGGCGGCCTTGCTGGCACGTGAGTCGTGACGTAACGCGCTAGTATCGCCGAGGATCTGCCGGTGGGTCGTTCCCGCGGGAGCACCCGAACCAAAATATCATTATTATCGCTCTTGCGTTCGCAACTTCTTCTAATCTGAGCTAAGAAGGTCTAAGACCGACCATAGCTACCAGCCAACATGCACTTTTTCGTCATCATCAACACAACGTTCTAATGCAGCAGGGAAAGCCTCAGCAAGACTATTAGCTCTCAGCTGGTTCATTGGCGACGCGTACGCCCTCTCATTCTGTTGCAATACCGACTTGTCACGCAGGTCAGAAGCCATGAACGCCCCAAAAGCTCGACAGAATACGGTCGCGTGGTGTTCCCGTGGCTGGAGATCTGAATTGTACAGGAGGCCTTCAACAGTGACTGTCCGCGAACCAAGAGGAGCTGTGGTCATCATAATCGTTTGTGTGGTTCTACCCGCCTTTTCTGGCATCATGAGAGACCGGCCGCCGCAGCTTCTTCGGTTTGCACGTGGCTCCTGCAGTCAACTGAAGGTCGCGACCTCTAGATGCGAAACACTGACAAAATCAAAAATTGCCCCGTGGACGCAGACATGCACCATCACTCCATGATTATGTCCCAGGCGACACACAATTTTTAGCCACGCCCTCTCCTTACCACCTCGTGTTCACGATGCAGAGACGCCAGGAGGCCGCCGAGGCTACTGTCTTCGACCAGACCAATCTACTTCCAAAGCGACAGTTAATTACAGTACTATGCGTCCTTGCAGCGTCAATGTTTATCTCGTTCGTCGAGCAGAATGGCATCGGCGTGGCGATCCCAATCATCGGCGAGGAGCTTCATGCCGAAGAGACCATCAGCTGGGTGGGTACGAGCGCGCTCATAGCGAACACGATCTTCCAAGTATTCTACGGCCGCCTGTCAGACCTATATGGTAAGTGGTCGTGTGACCTTGGAGTACGCGGGCTGACGATTGCACAGGTAGGAAATCTGTCTTCCTGTCCGCTTTGGTACTGTTGGCCGTCAGCGAGCTTGTTTGCGGCTTTTCCCAGCATGCGACTATGCTTTTCGTCTTCCGCGGCCTCGCCGGTGTCGCCAATGGCGGTATTACCGCTCTGTCCATGATGATCGTTTCCGACATCGTCACGCTCAAAGAGCGCGGCAAATGGCAGGGCATACTTGGCTCCTGTGTTGGTGCTGGAAGTATGGCTGGGCCGTTCATCGCTGCTGCATTCACACAACCGGGAACCTGGGGGCACACTTCGTGGCGAAGCTTCTTCTGGCTCGTTAGTGGTCTCGCTCTCCTTGCCGGCGTCGTAGCATACTTTGCCCTGCCTACGCCCAAGAACGCCCCGCCGATGACCTTCAAGACTGTCAACAAAGAGGTTGATTGGTGGGGCATTCTCGTTGGCTCCGCAGCCATCATATGCCTGCTGATTCCCATCTCCGAGGGCGGAAGCTACTTCAAATGGGAGTCGCCAACAGTCCTATCCATGTTGACTGTGGGAGGATCCTGCATGGTTGCCTTCATCTTGATCGAGAAGTATGTCGCTCGTCTACCAATGATACCATGTAAGTCACAAATCCTGCGCAGCACCAAGCCATGCCAACATGGACAGTCTCACTTTTCAAGTCCGTGCCAGCAGCAACAATGCTCGCACAAAATCTGCTCTTTGGCATCGTGTACTATTCGCAGCTATACTACCTGCCACTACTCTTCCAGAATGCGCACCAGCTAACGCCAACAATTTCGGCTGTACTGTTGCTCCCGTTGACTGGCGCCCAGATGGTGGCTTCCATTACCGCAGGTCGATACATATCTTGGAAAGAAGGATATGGCGAAATCATCTGGGTGGGCTTCTTTTGCTGGACTCTTGGGGTCGGGCTGACCTGTTCCTTCGATGTCGACACCTCTAAGTACGGCATGGCTCTGGTCCTCTTTGTCGAAGGCATCGGTATAGGGTGCATCTTCCAACCAACGATCGTTGCCCTTCAAGCGCATTGCACCAAAGCGCAAAGAGCTGTGGTAATCTCCAACCGACACTTCATCCGCGCTTTGGGTGGATCTATTGGTCTCGCGATCTCCGCCACGATCATGCAGAATAAACTCCAACAGCACATGCCTGCAAAATTCGTTGCACTCTCGCAGATGGCCTATCATACCCCGGACCTCAACAAGATCGGCGCTACTCCTACTCAGAAGCAAGACATCCTGCACGCATACGCTCAGGCCAGCAGGGCTGTGTTCATCATGAATGTACCCTTCATTGGTCTCTGCCTCCTTGGCTGCGTACTCATCAAAGATCGAGGTCTTCAACGCCCAGACGAAGTAGAGTTAGAGAACTCAAGCGCGCATTCGAGCAATCAGACCCTTGTACAGGAGGCCGACACAGAACCTACGATCCCAGGCGCCCCTGCCTTCGCCCAAGACACTGTCTCGCCATCTCGGATCTCGAGCAACCGGAAGTTGTCGCAGGGAATAGAAAGTGAAAAGTAGCAGAGCTATGGGCTGAGGCCACAAAGCCACAAGGAAACAGACGTGAGCGGCTCAATGCATCGACAGAATGAGAGTCTATCGCGGGAGAATCTTTTGTAGCAACCAGAAGATTTATTCAATTGCGAGAGACCCCCCAATAACCGATGACTGCCTCCTAAGCTTTTGGGCTGAGCGCTGCAATCTTGTGATACCGAGCCCGGCACGAGACGGAAGGCGCTGAATACACCGAAAAGATGGCAAAAGTCCCTTAGACTGTAATTCCCATGTCTGCAAGGGGTTACGTTACCGTTGAACAGGTAGATCCGCGTATTCGTGTTCGGTTCGGCTCGCGCCTGCTGTCAATCTCGGATTCGTAACGGGCACACCGACTCAGAGATGGATTTCAAACTCCTCATCGACGTGGCGCACACTTCTCAGCCCTCTCAAGACCATCCTCTCCGTTACGACATCGCACGACACCCCTCTAAGCAACGCCCAGGTCGAACCCCTATTGCTATACCCCATCCGCGTCATCTCCAATGTCGCTTGCCGACTGTTCCTGCATCCCCAGAATCCTTTGGTGCCTGGACTTTGAGTGTGGCTCCACAGCCTCATGGCGCGCTCTTGGCAAGGGTATTTCGGCAGCTAGCGCCTTGTAGTGCCCTGCGTTTCTCTGTATGTGGCTAGCCTGGCTAGGATGTCATGGCAGAATGTCTTGCTTCGCGAATCGCGATAGAATTAAAACAAGGCCACGGCATTTCATCATGGGAGATTTTCTCATTTCCCTGTCACTGTCGTTCGCTCACTTGTTTTGTGTTTGCATCTTACACGTCGGATTTTGATCGAACACTGCACTTGTAATTGAGGTCTATTGATCTCGTATTTTCTTTAGCTTCCTTTCACAGTCGTTTCCAAGATGCTTAATCTCGCCATCACATCTCTGGCCCTCTTCGGCGCAGCAGCACTCGCCCAGGAACGCTGCGATGCGCCATACCCTAAAGTTTACTGTAACACCACCGAGATTCTCGCCTATCAATCCAGCGAATGCAGCGCCTACCACGTCTTCGTCACCCGAGGCTCAGATGAGCCCTACCCCGGACGTTTAGGCAACCTGACCAGCGAGATCTGCAAAGGAATCGGAGAGGACTGCACATTCGAAAACATCGAGTATCCGGCCAAATCGACAGCTTGGGGAAAAGAGGAGTGGTGCAAATCGGCGGCAAAGGGTGCTGCAAATGGGCAGGCGCAAGTCAAGGCGTACGCCGAGAAGTGCTCAGACAGCAAGTTGATCCTCCTGGGCTATTCGCAGGGTGCGTCCGTCACGCAGGACATTCTGGGTGGAGGAGGAGGTGCGGTGTTCGAATGTACTCAGGACAGCAACCCAGCGTTAGACCGCTCATCCTCACCGGGCTCGCAAGGTACGTCTTTTTCAAAAGGTCTATTGTATCGTAATGCTGATAAGTCCTAGTCGTTGCAGCAGTCACGTTCGGCGCCGTCGCCCGCAGCAAGGACCAGAACTTCACTGTTGGCAAGGGTGTAGACTATGACGGCACACGCGCACGCACACCCGAGCAACTGGCCGCTCTGCACAAGTACGACCCCATTTTCCTCGACTACTGCCACTACGGCGATCCTATTTGCGCCATAGGAAGCCAGCCCGCCGACGTGATGGCGCATCTGGACTACTTCTACGAGCACAACGACGAAGTCGCAAAGTGGGTCGTTGGCACAGCGAAGGGCAAAGCGGTGAGTGTACCCGGCAGCCAGTCAGCATCAGCCTCTGCTTCGACGAGCGTACGAGCACCGAAGGCTACGGAGTCGGCGGCGACGCCTACGAGTGTTGGCGGTGCGACTGCGACTGGATCGGTGGCTGAATCATCGCAGACTGGGAGTGCGACCAATAGTGCGAGCACCGGTGCTGGTGCTGCGCTTTATGCAGGCGACTATGTTGCGTCCGTCATGGTGGTTGTCGGTGTGACACTGTTCTCTGTCGCTCTGTTGTAGAATGAGACAAGATTGTCGACGTCTTTTGCTACGGCGCGTTGTTTGCGTCAATAAGAGGCCTCGCCGCGAGATAGGGGCGTCGCACTGCGCCAACAATTGGCTGCATATTGATTGGTACGCACGTCGAGAGGGTGACTGATCGCTGCGTTGTATCCGTTGCGAGGAGGAGCGCTCTTGTGCGTCAAAGAAAGAGCTGTGGACGGCTCAAAGGTGCGGCCAAGGCATGTTGTATCACGAAGGAGACGTCTGCATCAAGAGGAGTTCAGGGTCCACAAGCCTCATCAATAACGTTACCCAGCATCACACGAGCGGCCAGTACATATGTTCGAACACTACAATTAATTTGTAATTAAGGTCATCAACTCATAACTTTTCTATCCTACAGCTCATCCAACATTGCCAAAGCTCCAGGCTTGCATGCAAGTGTCGACACGTACAAACCAATTGACTTTTTCAAAAAGTGTGTCTGCACGCTTACAAAAGACCGACGGTCCTCTGTTTCATCTTCCTGACATCGACATTCTGCCACAGAGCGATGGAGACAAGCATAGTGGCGTAGACGCAAGTACCGCCGATGAGCATGTAGCGCTGAGTCTGACCGTAGGACAGGTTGATGCCGTCGCGCTCAGGCGAACCCCAGGCGTAGCTGGACTGGACGTCAATGCTACCGTAGATTTCAGTGACGTTTCCGGCTGCGCTTGTTCCGGCAAGATTGACAGCGAGGCGCTGAGGGAAGACACCAGTCCAGATAGCACCGGCGATAGTGGAACCAATAGCGCCTCCGATGGAGATGATCATGGACTCAACGGCAAGCAAAGCAGGGAAGTCCTGCTGCTTAGAGACAGCCATCAAAGTAGTCTGCTCAGCAACGACGAGGACACCACCACCGAAGGCAATGAAGATTTGGCACATAACGATGTAGCCGATGTTGACGTGGGGCTGGCGGAACTTGATCATCAGACCGCAACCAAGGATAGTGATGGGTGCACCAAAGAACAGGGCGTACATCTTCAACTTTCCGTAGTACCTGAGCATCAGACCGAAGATGATAGCCATTGTGCAGGAGCCCATGGTGTACGTGTTGGTGATATAAGTCGCGTACAGCACAGGCTGGTTGAAGAGGACGATCAAGAGGGAGTAGAAGTAAGAGTCCCAGATGTACCAGGCGATGTAGATCGATCCAGCCATAGTGTAGGTGAAGATGACGGTACGGTTCTTCAGCAAGTGCCATGGGATGAAAGTGACAGGTGCGAGGTACTTCTCCCACAGGGCGAAGCAGCCGACAAGAGCAGCACCGATGATGACGAAGCAGATGATCATGGGAGACTTCCACTGATCTTTCTGGTAGGCGTAGAGGTTGAAGCTAAGTAGGAACAGGGCGAGGCCAAGAGCAAGGATCAAGATACCGACGACGTCGAACTCCTTGAGGTAGTACATGACGGTCTGGCCAAACGTGCCACGGCTGGGGTTGGCAGTGATCAAGCCCTGCTTCCTGGCCTTGTTCTGGTTGATGAAGAACATGGCAATCAAGGGAGCAGTGACAAAGGGAGCAATGATGGCGAAGATACCAAAGCCCCACTTGAAGCCAATGCCGCCAGGGGCACGAATGCGGTCGACAGCGAAACCATAGACCCAGGTGGTGATGAGCCATGGCGAGGAGGCATAGCCGATGAAGAGACCTCGGTTCTTCAGTTTGGATGTATCGGCGATGAAGACAGTCATGGAGAAGTCGATGGAGTTGTAGCCCATGTAGTAGAAGGTGTATGCAGCGCAGTACGTCTGAACGTTCTTGCAACCAGCCATCATGATAAGACCCATGATATAGCAGATGACGCCAATTACCAACGCCCAGGGCCTACCCCAGATGTTCATGATCTTAGCGTAAGGCAGCTTCCAGAGACCAGCGACGAGACCGGAGATGACACCAGTCAGAGCAGTGAGCGAGTGCTCCTGGAAGGAAGAAGTGACATAGGGTGTGAGGGTACCGACGCAGCCGGAGAAGAAAGACATCATGAACTGGATGAGCCACATGCTATTGATCGTTAGCTTTACTCAGCGTTATGCTAATAGAAAGCTTACAAAACGTAGGCCATGATCAAGTCCTTCTTAGTCCAAACGAAGGTGACGGCCTGGATGGCCTGGACACCCTGCTCGGCGTGGGTGTCGACCTTGTTCAGCTCCTCATCATCAGACTCAGACATGGAGGTGGGAGTTCTGGGAGCGCCGATCTTCTCGTCTGGGCGGCGGGAGACATCCATGCTGGTGTGGCCATCGACGGCAGCAGGAACATCAGCAACGTCCTTCTCGTTGGCGTGCTGGTTAGGCACGGCGCCGTTCACCAGAGCACTGGTGGTCAGACCCTTGAAAGAGAAACCCATTTCGACTGATGTGCAAGTCGGCACAAGGGTGAGAGGCTCGAAGTGATGGAGGAGATTGATAAGATCAAGAGGGCGATGGCGTGCGTTTTTAAAGCACGCAGATCCGCACTCACAGCGGGTGCTCCACCCACAGCGGTCGGTCGGCTCGCATTGCAAAGTGGATAATGTCTCTGGCACCGCGTGTTCTAGTGTATGAGGCCGCGTGTGAGGAAACGGCAATGCCTTTCAAGGTTGCAAGGTGTCGCTCCATCCTTCCCAGCAAGCGCAAGCCAAGCGAAGTTGCTTGACTGTTTGCAGGAAAACCCCCGGCAATAAGCTCACCGAAGCTCGGCCCAGGTGCGTAGAAAAATCTTATCTCGATAATCACCCGGCATCAGCGGCGTTTACCAGCCAATCAGCAGACGCAATGGCGTGAGCGCGAGTTATCAGATGCAAATTTTCGATCTAATCTATTATCTGATGGAAACCTCGGGCTGCGCGGTGGCCCGCCTGACCTTTCGTCATGCATTTGTCAAGCTGCGTGGGCCACGTTGCGCTGTTTGACAGTGCGAACATCGCTGCTAGTGCTTCCCTTGCGGAGATTCTGGTCAGATGAAATCCCTCAATGCCTCAAACGGTCGTTGTGGGAAGTCTTGGTATTGCATGAAAAATTGCTTGCTCTCCACGTCCCGCCGCCACATCTCTGGGCGTGCTGGGCAAATGCTGGAGGGTCGGAAAGGGCAACCTTTTCGGCTTCCTTCCTCACGGTAGCCAATACGAGCCCTAGCATGCCCGAAACTTCAGGGTCTCGCAGCCAACAGGAAGGTGAAGCCGCACCTCAGCCGGGTCGCTGGTCCCATTGTTGACGCCAAAACTTCCCATCTCCACTTGTGCCGCACGCCTAACGCGACCAGAAGGCGAACAAACTTCACAGCTGATCATGTTCTCAGCCTAGATGCGCCTCATAGTAGCGCTACAACCTCATGGGTCGATGGCTGTCGGCTTGGGCGAGCGGACAGCATCGAGAGCGTCGTGCACAATCCTTAGACCTCGCGAATATTTCGGGAACCCAGCACAGTGGTTCTGAACCTAGCTACTACCCGGGTCAACCTGGGATGTACGATTGCTCAACCATACAGGATGATGTCCGGAGGTAAATCCTCTATCGAACACCGCTGTGAGCTCGGTCACATTATCACACCACTTTCTTCGACCTGTCTTTGACACCTCATACAACGAAAGACGAGAATAACACGGCCTGGTATTCACATCATCGACAGTCCAAACTCCAAAGTGCCATGACCCTGCATCTCGGACAACCAAGCTTCGAGGCGTGCCGCGTTCCAGACGCAAGGTTTGATCGATGCCTGACTGGGAAGAGAATGTACAAGCAATCGCCAAGGCATGCGCGCATGATATACAAGGCCTGAACACCTGCAGCTGCGAACCCGTGGCGACGGCGATCGTGTAGTGGAGCCGTGGGGTCAGCAGGAGCGATCGTTCGACTTTGCGCGTGGGAGACGCTTGTGAACATCCGCTCCAACCGACGGTGAGGCAGCGCTGATCAACCATGTCAACACGGACTCACTCTCACATACCTTCTTTGATTTCTGTATGGACCCCAGATGACGCTCAGGCGAACACATTATTCACCGCGATGCCGTGTGTCGACGCCCGCCACGTCAGTATCCGTAACAGCTGGAATACGCAGTTGCTGGAAGCTTCCGATGTCGCAAGCATTCGGGGGCCAATGACTACTCTTGCCCTTGAAAGCCTGTCATCCATGTGTGCCATCAGAGTGATAGACCTTTCGAACCGCAAAGAGTGCCGACTGTAAGAGCAAGAGCTTTGAAACCATGGGAAGTTCTCAGGGTTTGTTCGTCCATCATATGTGATACGACAATAGCTCTAGAGACTAAAGTTGCATCCAAGTCCAGTGCAGAAAGAGTGTAGCAGACTTCCTCTGAGTCGACTCCTCCGGCAGGTTAACACCGTCGGTGCTCTGTACCAGAACAGAAAAGAACCTCGGCCATTCGCGTCAGTCGTCGGCGCCTCATAGGCTGCACGCTCGTCGTTGCTTCTCGCTCCCAGGGGCGTAACTACGAGAGCATAGGTTGATGGGCGCTGCTGAAAACTTCTAGCTTTCGGATCGTGGGGAAGCAAGCCTTGACTCTGCCGTCAGTCATACTCTGAGGCTTCCTCGTGACGCTAACTGCAAAACATGCAACACTCAAATCTTGAATTGAGAGAGACACACACATCAATCGCGCAGAATGTCCCGCCACGGCTCTTCAGGGCTCTACGACATCATTGACCTGTACAATATTTACACGGCAACACCAGACACCTCGACGGTATATGTCTACATGTGCGCAGGTAAATTGCCGCCGTTTGGTGGACGAGATCGGTCGCCTTGAGCTGTACCGGTATATGAACGGTCGCCTTTCGACAAAAACTGTCACTAAGAATGCCATCACTTCGTATATGTGTTGCTTGCTGTAGCGTTAACAGATAATACGTACTGACCACAGCACATGTATCGTCCTTCTGCAGCGCGAGATCGAGCAGCTTAAATTCTGGGATGTGACTGCCTCTCCAACCTTAACAAGATGCCTTCTCTTCCTCAGTCGTAGCGCACCGACTGCCAGCAGCGAGAGTACACGTGAGGTTCAGACCGCCTCTGTCTTGTTGGCCACAGGTGGTGAGAAGATTCACGCACTCGTGGCTCGTCTGCATAATCCCTCCAGGACGATGAAGGTCAGTGCTACAGCGCGTTAATCTTCTCTGAGCTGGGCACTGACATTCGCTTGCTAAGTGGCAAAGCGGCTTGGAGGAACAAGCGTCCCCAACTCTTCGATCTCAGCAAACTCGACGCGATCAAAGGTCTGCTCACTGAATTACGCGACAACAAAGCACCTTCGGTTTCCATAGTCTCGTTCGTACCAGGAACGACATCAACAAACACACTGGTCACCTCAAGCCCGACCACTACTTCCAACGTGCCTTGCCCTCTTTCATTATGGCCTTTATCTACAACTCCGCTCTCTGTGGCAACATGAGTGGTCATACAGGCTCTCATGTTCAAAACAAGTCGGATATAATAAGAAAGTCTTTGTAGCCAACACAGCGTCTATCCGTCTGCAATAGATACACAGATAGACACTGCTGAGCTCCTGTTTTTTCAGAATTTGGGAGCTTGTATCTGACTTTTCTTACAACATGAATGGAAGGACATAGGCTTAGCTGGATCATGGGTGCACATGGTTCAGGGTCCAGTCCACGGTGAGTCAAAAACCATGGTCGAATGATGTCACTATCGACTTCCACCAGAACACGTCGACTCAAGTGAGGACTGGTACTCGATCTCCGCTTATAAGGATTGCGAGACACCTGCTCTCCTGGAAGTTGTCGTGGGGACGTGAAAAAGCCCCGGATATAAACAGCTGCCCCAAACTAGCCTGCTTGGTAATCATGCCCCACCTCATCAGTGACCTAACGACGACGACAAGTTGAGATGACAGCCGCAAACTTGACTTACGGGCTGTACGACATCTGTACACATCTGTACACATATCGAGAGGAGATTGCATATAATGACCGAGCTTCTTGATCTTTGTTACGACGTTCTGATCCGTATCCTTGAAGAAACCGATCCATCCGACCTCGCCGCTTGTGCACAGACTAGCGTTGGATTCAATGATTTCCTCAAGAAGAACACGAGGTTATACAAGGCTCACTATTTGAAGACATTCGTGAGTTTTGGAGTACTTGGATCTTGATCCAAGGCTGACATGTGGCAGGACGATCCTCGTCAAAGACCGGATGATCCGGAGCCTGACTGGGTAGCAGAGCTTCAGAAAGCGATACGGTGTCAGAAGATACTGGAATCAGGAAGCAACGATGTGAAAGTAGGCTGCACGACCGTAATCGACGGGTCATGCTACTGACGACGTGCAGGGAGAAGAGTTTGAGTTTGTAGCAAAGACGGCCCTCTCGTTGGTCGCCACTGCCTCAACTGACAAGCTTGGCGTGTCGTACAACCAGCAGGTGCTAGCTAACCTGTTCGAATCCATCACGCAGAACCGGGATGCGTTTATGAGCCGCTCGTCGCTTTTCGCACGCGCTGGTACGGTCAATCAGAAACCTGCCAAAGATGAAGAGGGCCGCCAGCTGAGTGCCAAGCTGCAGTGCTTGTTTGGCATCACGTCGACGACTGGAGGAAGGAGGTCGCTCCAGACTCATCCATATGCGCGGTCCGTCGTGTATGATCTGCGCAACTACACCGACGGGAACGAGTGGGGTCCGTATCGAGACGATGGCAGTATGAGAGTAGACTGGGAGATGCTCGAAAGCATCATGATCGTCCTGGGCTATAGCTCCAACCTCTGCTGTCGCCGCTTTCTTTCCAGATTCCGACCACCCTGGACCAACCCATTCGAGGGCGTAATCCCAGACCGAGCACACATCCTGCCGCCTTACCCAACGTCATTGCCGAATGAGATGGACGTTCCCCTGAGCCTCAAAGACCCCTACAACGTCACCGGCGTGTGGTCACGCATCGTCTGCTTTCTCGACTACAACGATCTCTATCACTTCAACTTCAGCGAGGAGGCAATCCGGTGGCCATCCGACAAGCCGCGTGATCCAACGGTGACTGAGGAAGCAATCCGCCACATCATGATGGACATCAAAGTGACTTCGGTCGAGCCGGCTGGCCGTTTCGACCACGGGAAACTACCCATTGTGCACTTCGCAGGCAAATCGCGTTCAGTGGAGGCATCATGGGATCCGAACGCGAACTCGGGGATTCGCGGGTCTGTTCGACTTACTCCAGAGGGTGAGGTGCGGTGGCAGACGATCAGTGTGTTTCACGGGTAAGCCATACTATCCATGTTTTGTGACTGAATTGAGTATTACTAATGGTGATAGCGGAGAGGAGCGCTGGCGCTCTGACGGGATCCAAGTAGGCGGAGTGAGATCTCAACGTGGTGTTATCGGGACGTGGTTCGACAAGGACTTCGATTCGCATGGGCCGGCGGGACCGACTGCGTTCTGGAAGATTAGTGACAACAATCTGCTGGACGACGACGATGATGACGAGTTCTTCTGACTAGATGATAGTCTGCTTGGGGCGTGAGAAGTGAGGATTACCCGAGTAGGATCCAGGCGCGACTACCCCCGGTGCTCGGGAGTCTGGGTAAGGCGTTACGGGATATCGGCCTGGGCTGGAATTCGACAACACCTTGTTCAGCGGCGTGACAATACTTTGAGATATATGCAATGTACACACATATTGTTCTTCATGGAACGCGCTCGAGCACGCTGCCTCTCGTGTCGCAGACAAGGTAGTTATGGTAGCAGGTCACTTGTAGCCACCAGAAGACCTGCGAGGTTACGAGACGTCTGCAGAGATGATCTGACTTTCTCGTGTCTTTCAAAGCGGGCTGCTTGCCGTCGACTTCATCTCAAGAGGCTGCATGACGCGCACCCAAACACGGCGGCTAGGCAACGCCTCGGCGGTCGTCAACAGCGGAACACGACGGCGCATCTTTACAACGTCAATAAACCTGACCCGCGCCCTGCTCGCTCGAACGACGGTTACGTCTACAACAAACACTGGTCCCTGCGCCAATAGCAGCGCGGTGCCTGAGTTCCCTGATTGACGTGTCTCAGGTACAGCCATCTTTTGCGGCCAATCAGAAGGCCGCATTGTGGTGATGGTGGCTGGCTCCCAACCACCCCCGCACCAGCGTGTGAAGGCTGGGTGGGTGTACAAAAGTTGCTGCACGCCTGTGGAGCTGCCGAGCTTTATACTTTATACACTGTTTTGCTGCTGTAAACACTGAGCATTCCTACGACCTCACGGCTTTGTACGACTTGTCACGTCCGATAGCTCCGACTGCGAGAAGCATCGCGAATCCTTGCGCACCACACGACTTGAGCAGATAGGAAAGACTTGTATGTGCTCTCATCAGTCTCGGTCGTCACAACGGATCCTAACAAATCTGCAGCTCCCGCTCAAACCACGCTTACAACTTCCACCGCGGACCAAACCACCCTCACAACCTCCACCGCGAACCACACGCGTTCTCAGCATCACACCCACACCTCGTCACGATGAAGCGCAACATTGTCATCTTCCTGATCATCCTGATCCTGTTCATCCTGATCGCTCTGATCGCGTACCTGATCTACTACCTCCAGACGCGGATGGCGGTTGGCGGGACAGCGACGAGCAGCGGGAGCGACATGACGAGTGTTGCGTAGACACGTCGTTGCGGCGGAGATGCAAGGAGAGACTGTTCATGTTTACGATATATGGAGATGTATGCGACGCGATATACGCGATGGGAGTTGCATGGTATTGCATTAGCCGGCGTTTGGGTTTGTTTGTCGTCATGAGGAGGATGGGTTTATCGTCATGAAGAGGATGGGTTTGTCGTCATGAGGAGGACGGGCTTGTCTAATGTTGACACGATGGAGATTGGCTTTCGATACCCGCTGCCGCTATGTGGCTGGCTTATTACTATGAACGAAGACATGATGTCCAAAGCTGTGTCCATAGTGATGTTCGTCACCCTCGCTGTGCGTGAGGGTGCGAGAGGTTGTGAATGAGGTGGCTGTTTCGCGTCCATGGTTCCTTCAATTGTTGCTTGAGGCGATGGAGGTGTGAAGGCGCGTATCAATGTCGAAAGTATCGATATACTACATAGGCATCTCCTCGCCATGGCCAATGCTTACGCCATGCCAAAGTGGCCATGTCTTCCTCAATCAGACGCGGGATGGACCGTCAAGCGCGCCAAGTATGGGCCGCAAAGATGATCAGCCGCATGGGAGTCGCGTTCGGAAGCGCAGGACATGGGCGAGAGAGGCTCGATCCATGGCTTCCCTCGCAGATGATACACGCTCGAGTCGCCGACGGGGACAAACCCGTTGGCTGTCGCAAGGACGTAGGGTACGCGTTTCTTGGAAAGCGGTTCTATCGTGTCTGTGCACGAGTCGGACGCTTGCCAGGAGTCCTCGCTCTAGAAGGCCTCGTCCATGGCGTCGCCGTTTGCGCCGTGTTCGTCGTTTGTGGTGAAGACGAGGTGGGATTCGTAGTATTGGAGCATCTACAAGTGTTAGCAGCGTCGATGCGCACGCATGGCCCATGGAGCACTCCTGCCGCGCAAGAGCTCTCGTACCTTCTGCGGACACTTTGTGTAAATGTGCTTCAGCGGATGCTGTGTCTTCTTCTGGTTGTTCCACACAATGTAGGCAAACTTGGCCTCCTTGCCGGTCTTGGGGTCGATGCTCTGCTCGACCGTGTCGATGTGGCTGACGTCGTGCTCCCAGCTGCCCGGCGGCGGGCTCCAGGCCTTCTCGACAGGCGAGGGCGCCTTCTTTGGCCGTTTGGAGGAGCTCGCGGGCGTGCCCGTCTCGGACTGGGCGGCGGCGGCGCTCTTGCGCTTCGTGCCCTTGGACGACTTCTCGGGCCGCCCGCCAATGTCCTCGAAGTACTCCTTCAACACGTCGGCGGCCGTTTCCCTGCGCTCATTAGCCACGGCATGCCACAGCACCTCTCGTCGGAGCGCGTACATGTTCTCCTCGGGCTCCCAGGTGCGGTCCTTGGGATTCTCGTAGCCCTGCCACTTGACGTCAAACTCCAGCTTGCCCTTGTTGAAGCGGTGGCCGAGGATCTTCTCGACGACGTATCTGGCGCGTCGTGTTAGCGCTGCGACGCGACGCCACGTGAAGGGTCGCATACTCGTCCTCGCTGCCATCCGCCTCGTCCACGTCCTCGTCCTCGTCCTCGTCCTCCTCGACCGGCTCGGCAGCCGTCTTCCCGCTCTTGGTCACCTTGGTCGCGGGCATCTCGTTGTCGGACGACTCGACATCGCTGAGGGCGGCTGGGGCGCGTCAGTACGGTCGCAATGCGCGCAACGGGGTCGGGAGTGCTCACGCGGCATGGTGGAAGCTGGCGCGGGATCCGATGCGCGGGCCGCGGTATGGCAATCGGCGGCGGGTGCGGTGGCTCTTGTCGGACAGCTCAATTGAGGGCGCGGCGCCGAGTGTGCTTGACGCGACGAGCTGCGCGCCTTCCCGCTAGCGACCCCGGGCTTGGCAGAGGGAAAGTTTTGGAACGCTGTGTTGATACTCGCGGACCCCACCACCCCTCACTTCACCGCGCCGCCGCTGTAGGAGAAGTCACCGCACGTGTACAGCATTTGGAGCGTGTTTGTTTGTTGTTCCTTTTACGAGTAATACACATCCGCCAACATGGCGATGAGTAAGTCCCCGCAGACTCGCCCAGCACTCCCACAGCTGCATAGGAGAAGGGGAGCTATCTATGCGGAACGACTGTATGCTGACCACTGCAATGCATAGACCTCGACATGTCCAACGGTATGCCTCTGAGTCCCCACGCGTCGAACGAACCACGAGCGCCCGACACTCGAGCGCCCGACCGACCCCGCGACCAAGGCAGCAACTGACAAGCACAGCCCAGGTGATGAAGGACGAGGCGGGCCGTCCGTTCATTATCGTGAGAGAGTATGTCGCCCCAACACGCGGGACCAGCAAGCGGATCGGAGGCTGACATGGTGCAGCCAGGGCAAGAAGAAGAGGCAGTACGGCAACGAGGCGGTCAAGTCGCACATCCTGGCCGCCCAGACAGTCGCGAACCTGGTCAAGACATCGCTGGTGCGCGGGAACCCCCCAGAGAGAAGGAAGCAAGCACGCATGGCTGACCGGAGCAGGGCCCCCGCGGACTCGACAAGATCCTCATCTCCCCCGACGGCGACATCACCGTCACAAACGACGGCGCGACCATCCTCTCCCAGATGGAGATCTCGAACCACGTCGCGAAGCTGCTGGTCGAGCTCTCCAAGTCGCAGGACGACGAGATCGGTGACGGCACAACGGGTGTCGTCGTGCTGGCCGGCGCGCTGCTCGGCCAGGCCGCCGACCTCATCGACAAGGGCATCCACCCGATCAGGATAGCAGACGGCTACGACGAGGCCTGCGAGGTCGCCGTCGCCCGCCTCGACGAGATCTCCGACGAGATCCACTTCTCCAAGGAGGACACCACCGAGCTGTTCCGCGTCGCAAAGACCAGTCTGGGCTCCAAGATCGTCTCCAAGGCACACGACCAGTTCGCCCAGATCGCCGTCGACGCCGTTCTCTCCGTCGCCGACTTCGAGCGCAAGGACGTCGACTTCGAGCTGATCAAGGTCGACGGCAAGGTCGGCGGCTCCATGGAGGACACACTGCTCGTCAAGGGCGTCATAATAGACAAGGACTTCTCGCACCCGCAGATGCCATCCGAGGTCAAGGACGCGAAGCTCGCCATCCTCACATGCGCCTTCGAGCCCCCGAAGCCCAAGACCAAGCACAAGCTCGACATCACCTCGGTCGAGGAGTTCAAGAAGCTGCAGAGCTACGAGGCCAACAAGTTCACCGAGATGATCGACCAGATCAAGAACACGGGCGCCAACGTCGTCATCTGCCAGTGGGGCTTCGACGACGAGGCCAACCACCTGCTGCTCACAAACAAGCTGCCCGCCGTGCGATGGGTAGGCGGACCCGAGATCGAGCTGATTGCCATCGCAACCAACGGCCGCATCGTGCCGCGCTTCGAGGACCTGAGCGCCGAGAAGCTCGGAACCGCTGGCATTGTCCGCGAGCTCACCTTCGGCACAACAAGAGACAAGATGCTGGTCATCGAGGAGTGCGCCAACACCCGCGCCGTCACCGTCTTCGTCCGCGGCTCCAACAAGATGATCATCGACGAGGCCAAGCGCTCGCTGCACGACGCCCTCTGCGTCGTCCGCAACCTGGTGCGCGACAACCGCATCGTCTACGGTGGTGGTGCCGCCGAGATCGCATGCTCGCTCGCCGTCGAAGATGCTGCCGTCAAGAGCCCCGGCCTCGAGCAGTACGCCATGCGCGCCTTCGCCGATGCCCTCGACCAGGTCCCCATGGCCCTCGCCGAGAACTCTGGCCTCAGCCCCATTGAGACCCTCGCCAACATCAAGTCGCGCCAGGCCAAGGAGAAGAACACAAGGTTAGGTGTCGACTGCATGCAGACAGGAAGCAACGGTAAGCTCTCCCTCTTCATATGGAGTATCGCGCGCACTGAAAGGCACCTTCCTGTTCCTACACCGCCGTGTCATTGCTACCATGGAGAATAGCGCTAACATCTGACCACAGACATGAAGGAGCACTTCGTCATCGATCCCTTGATCTCAAAGAGGCAACAACTGCTGCTCGCTACCCAGCTGTGCAGAATGGTACTCAAGGTATGCACACCCCAGCATGATTATGTTACACGTTTCAATACATCGTCACATACCGTCGCCCTTCTGTCGTTCTACTCGACGAGCTGCCCTTGCTTCGCCCTTGCTCTTTCGAGCCTCGCTTTCGGGGAAGTGGGGAAGTGACATCCTGCTCGACACATGTTACACGCGTCGAGCGCGGCCCTCCCGCTATGCATGGCGACATGAGAGCCGCACGGGCAGTCACATGCTCGACATCGCTCCTTACTTTCTCTTGCGTTCCTGACAACCACCTCGTTCTCCGCGCTGTTCTCCGGAATCATGCTGACACCCCTCCAGATCAACAACGTGATCATCGCTGGCGGCGACGAGGAGTACTAGGCTTGTTGATGTTGTAAGCATGCCAAAGTCGACTGCTGTCACATGCGAGGGCCTCCAGAATTCGCCTCGCAACCGACTGTGATGTCACGCTACAGGGTCCGAGAAGCTCGAGGGCCTCCACGCTGAGGCAAGGGTGTACAGAAGAGGCACGATGTGACGATCAAAAGCTAGCCAAGCGATACCACATAGACGAAGGAATGAAAGAAGTAACAACACATTCACATGCCTACCGCTGGTTCGACTTCGCATGAGGTCGCAGGTCACTGTGATGAGAAAAGTCGGATGCCGAAACCCTCAGCCTGTTTGCACATGGGATTCGACTCGTCCTAGACATGTGTGGAGGCCTTCACATGTTTTGGCTGGCCCTAGCAGAGGCCAGCAGCCTCACTATGTCCGATGCATAAACATGTGCGCATTCGCAGCTCGTCACGTGCCATGGTAGAGTTCATCCCCCACAACTTCCAGCTTTGCCCCGCGAAAACCCAAAAGACCAGCATTGGCAGTCATGTCTGTGTGTCCTCTGGCCTCTCTGCAACCTCAAACGCTGATTCTAGCCCTGTGATGCCATATGCGCGTGCTTCCCGTTGAGGCTGGGCTATGCGACGTATCAAACTCGCGCCTTTCACAGCCTTGTTCGTTTTGGATAAAGTCCACCATTCTTCTTTACGAAAAGTTGCATGGTCAAGGTACATGTCTACGACCTTCTCTTGAGCTTTTGGTCATTCAAGACGTCGAAGCACTTTCATCGTATCTCTGCCTCTCCCTCCTCTCCCTTCATTATATCGTTGGGGTGTTGTTCAATGTCATCAAGTCATTGCATAGGGACGACCGTAAGCTTTGCTATATATTTCAGACAACGTCATTTCGAAAGAGCTCCTTGCTCTTACCGCCTTTGAAGTCCAAGTCAGAACTAGCTGTGGCTTTGTCCTGCCTCTAGCTCCCACCTCTTCCCCTATTTCTATGGATGTTGAACTTCTTGAAGCTCCATGGAAGATCAACATGATTTGGGCACTCACTTCTACATTTGGAGTCATCACTTCATTAATGACCGCTGTTTGTGCAGATCGAGTGAGAGGACACGTTGGTGTCATGGACTGGCATCTTGAGCGTTTCCACCGACGTGCATGACCAGGACCGGGAGGGGTGATGAGACATGGCCTTCGAGAATGGCCACCTGGTTACACGGGATGTGCTAACAACACTCCCACGTCGATGCATCACGTGCGTTTGAAGGACTTCTGCGGTATGAAGGCCACCGCGTTGTCGCTTATTTCTTCTTCTACAAAATCAATCAAACTGTGATATCAAAACCGCATGCGCGATGGCGAATGTTTCTCTTGCTGCTAAAATGCAAAGCATTCTTTACTATGCCCCCCCCCCCCGTCTCCGAAATTACAGAACATGCTGCTCGTTCTGAGATGTCTGCTTCTGCTCATTCGTATCACTTATGTCTCCAGAGATTTATTCACAACGCGTACGAATCTATGGGTCAGGACGGATTCTAAACTTCTTAATCGTCACTGCTTTATGTACTCGAGTAAAACAGTCTCCACTGACTACCTTCGGGAGAGTTCGAGCGCGGAGACTACGACATGACCTATGTATGGCGGCTTCTTTGGACTACCGGGCACATCTGCAGCATATAAGCTACTCTTCTTTCCTGAGTGTTCTATCAGCTATGTCTCCAAAAGTCGCAGCCGCTCACTTCCATATTCTCTGCTACTATCGCCTTCCGCACCGGGATTGACCAGGTCATCATCTATGTTTGCTCTGGCTGGTTCTTCCTATCGAGACATTGAAACTTTGTTGCTTCTCTCCAGGTCCCCAGGCGCTCCACAGCACCACTTGCACACGAAATCCTCATGGCTCATCACTCTTGTCGGAATTCATTCTTCTTTAGAAGGCATATCACTCATGCCCAATAGCTTCTTAGTCCTTCACTCTTGCCACTCGTGTCGCACGCATTTGGTACTTGAACATGCCGCTGCAGGTGAGTGCGCTCCGATGAGAGCGCTGGATGACTTTGCCCTTTTCGAGACCCATGTGATGCAGGGGAAGACCCCTTCTACCAAGTCCAAATCGAAGGTCATGATGCGCATGTCGCTTGAATGCCACTGCGTAGTCGCTGTGCGCCTTTCATCCGAGCGAGTCGTTGACGCTCGTGCGCTGGCAATCAGCTTTCCGACCGCGACGAGACCACCTGCTATCGACCGAGCGGCGAATATCGTGACTCGCTTATGGCCTTGTTTCTGAAGTTGAGGCAGCGAGAGTATTGAAGCACCAACTCCATTTCCGAGCCGCATCGTGAGGCCACCAACCTGCAACCCGCGCTCTCCAACCTCCGAACCATACATTCAGGCATCACCCTCATACTCGACCCCGTTATCAGGCACCAAAGGCACCAACCGTCCGCTCGCTTGATAGCGGTGTTGCATCCAGCATGCACACCGTGCCCCTTCACAAACCCACCTGTATCAATACCGCGTAACAATACCCCCCACTTTTCGCGCGATACAGAGCCTCGAAGAGCTCCATCTTTGCCCTACGCCCGGGCATCCCAGCCCAACATCCAATCTGCAACGCGCTGACCCACTACCCGCGGCCGAGCAGGCCCTAACCCGCACGTTCACCAGAGCCATTCAAATCATCAACTACGATTGCTTGGTTCGGTCGGCGAACCTGCACAGAAGGCTCATAGAACGGTGGCAAGGAAGGCGCGAAGAAGGTTGAGAGCTGGATGACTCGGATGTGGCTTTGGCGGCAACACACGCCGGCCCATATCTGCAGGGAAGACATGAACGTGGGCGTTAGCGCGCTCGAATATGCGCCGAATGCAACTACATGCATCTAGAAATGCAAGATACGGTACCTGCCCATCATCGCTGGATGCAGTGCTAAGACGATGCAACAGCAAGGCCCAGAAGCAGGTGAGCAGTCGCACCACTGAACCATAGCAATCGCGCCTGACACCCGGCCGACAGCTCACCTGAAGCAACGACGTCGGTAGCCGCACTCCGAGCCAGTGTTACTCGTCCAACACGCTCGAAATAAGGACCGCAATACCGCAAGAGGAAATAAACTAGCAGTCGCCGCAGATGAGGCTCTGCGGGAAGCCCAGACCCAAACGGGGCACTTCTTCTGTCCACGGATGTCGGGGGCTTCGAGTGGCTCAGCGACACGCAGCGCGCAAAAATAGCGGGTCGCGTGCTGCAAACAACCTCGTGCGCGTGCAGTCGAAGGGAGTCTGGAAGCGTGGCTGGGATGCGGGTGTGTTCGCTTTGCATCGCAATTTGCGTGTCACGGCCGGGTCATTTCGGGACTGCCCATTGTCGTGCGCGGACAGAGACCGTGTCGCACGTGAAACTGGCCAGGAGGGTGAGAAATTGTGGGGGGCTGTGTGTTGAGAGTGGTCCTTTTTGCTCACTCGGCCCACTGATTCGACGTCTGGCATGAGCTTGACCTTTGCCCGAGTAAAAACTTCTCTCAAAGCGGAAACGCACATGGAACGCTACGCGGTGACTTTTTCGGAAAGATCGCAGCGCGAAACAGTAAAGAGAAAATATCGATAGTGCTTACCAGAGGGAAATTGATTGGGCAGGAAGGCGAGGAGCAAGCAAAAAGATATATTTTTGTGGTTCGGCGAAAAGGAAAAGCCGGCCACTGCGACGTTTGAGGCTCTGCGGCTGTCCCGTCGCTGCATGCATCGAAGGTCTGCAGAATATCAGCTCCTTCCACGCCTCAACAGTTCTACAGCGCTATTGACGGGCGCTATGGCCTGGGCAGCGTCGTCGATATCTGGCGAACGCGTGAGGATTGTGAGATTCGGCTCTAGCTCCTCGGTGAGGGAGGCCGCGTTGTGACGTCTGCTTTGGTAAAGGGCGAGTGCAGAGCCTTGCAGCATGCAGCCCCGACAGCTGCCAGATCAGCAGGATGCACCTTGCCATGTTACACAAGCTGCAAAGTCTTCGCCAGCACATGTTGCCCGATAGGCGGTGTCGACTGTCGTTTGTTGTGTTGCGCCCTGACCGGAAGGCCTCAAAGCCGCCACGGGCCAAGGCCCAAACCGCGCAGACAGTCGCAGGCCGTGTGTTTGCAAGTATCGCCCCTATGCACCAACGTGACGAGTGTCGACAAGATGCGTGCCGCTGGTGAATAGCCAATATCGAAATAGACGCACTTGCTGTACCTAGTCGAGCTGAGCCCCAGGGGTTGCCTGCATGTTTGCCTCCAGCATGACGTATGTATGCGTGCGTTCCGTTCCCTCCGTCTAGAAGTGGAAGACCACAGTACGATGCAACTCTTTTCGGAATACCTATGTGAGGACGCGCAAGATGCATCCACCGCACATCTCAATTGCATCTGAAGCCGGCAAGATCGACGGGGTGCGTACCTGCGTGCTGGAGGTAGCTACGTCATACCAATCCCCCGCGGCGACCCCACGGGAAGCGGCATTCGAGATGCGGAGCCCCAGCCTTCCAGAAACCGACAACACCACAACCGGTTCTTCTTGGCCGCACAACAGTGTGAAACCTAAGCAACAGCGATGCAAAGCGCGCACTAACGTCGTATCCAATGTCCCATGAAACAAAGCGCATCTCTGATCGTGGCAATCGACCTCGAATCGAGACTCCAGTTGCGCTTTAAACGCGCTGCTTGCGTGCTTGCGGGGACGTGATCGTCAAAACGCTCGAGCAGTGATGCGATAGAAAACCCACTCTGACCGCATGCGCACCCCGAGGTAGTCTAGTTAGGAGATCAGTTGTCGCTGGCCTGTCGCCGAGAGCTTGACTGGTGTTTCGATGTGTAACATCTTGAATTAGACTGGGGTTGCCGGTTGGGGAAGGACTTGGTGTTGCACCAGGCTTGCGGGGAAGCACCATAGCGTGCCGGTGGTTGGCTTTCATTGATGTGTCGCAGGTTCGGGACCGCCTCCTCCCCTGGTTGTGCGGTCAAAATAAATGTTTGGAATCGCTGCTGGCGAGTCAATTGACGGTTATTCGAGCCCTGTCGACGTAAATATGGAATTGGCGAAGGCTGTTGCGTCGACATGTGAAACATTTTGGAAAGGCTGTTGAAGCGGAGAAACCCGCGAGGCAAACGTTATCATATCTCATCGCCGGTGCTGACCGCGCATCTGGAGGGCTGACGAGTGACCAGGATATGTCGCGTGGAGTCTTGCCGAAAGCGGTAATCCAGCCCCAAGGTGCTCCGCTTATGCGGGGGAAGATCTTGGGGACCTGGTGTGCAAACTCAACCGGTGCAGCTGACCTTCAAACAACCACTTTCCAAAGCGTCTTCCCAGCACCAGGGTTTGCCTGTGAGTGTAGGTCAGATCAGGGTCTGTAACAAAACATGAAATGAAACGTACCGGATGTGTTCAGGTCGATTTGCCTTTCTGGGAAGCGAGAGCCGGCTCACTACGTCAGTCGCGATAGTTGCGGAGTAGTGTTCTTGTTAGTTCAAGTTGCTTACGATAGCCCACCCAAGCAGTTTGTTGCACATGAACACTCTGCATCATACCTTCGATCTTGTTACGAGAGTTTTGATGCGTTGTTCTTTGGCAAGTCCTGCGTAGATCTCACTCAAACTTGGTCGAGAATGAAGGCTGCGACTATAGATACCTCATGACCGCGGTCAAATCTCCGACGGCCGTGGACTGATGAGACACAGACCATTCGCATCCAGAGTTCGAACGCTGCAATGACGTTCGCAAACGAGGACGCGCGAACGATCGCACAGTGTGACACGGTCCTTGTGATGGCGACGGTGCCTGAAACCTTCGCACGTACATTGTACAAAGATCAGGCCATGGTGTTGACGAAGGTGCCGGAAATCTCTCCGGTTGTAGAGTTCGGACCAAGGTTCGTGAACTGAAGGCAGTTGGTGCTAGTCAAAACGTGGGCAGATCACATGCCTCGGCAGGTGAAGTCGGCGGTTTTCGTGCTTTGGAATGGTGCTCTCGTGGTCCGCCAGAACTCCGCTCGGCTTGTTAAGTTGAGAAAACACATGGAGTGCACGCGGAAATTGTCCGAGGTTGCGCTATCGTTGCATAGTTTGGAGAGTGCTTCAACCGCGGAGTATAGGGCTGCATGATGCCCAAGCACGTTAGGGGATACATCTCCAGATTGCGGCGCAATAAGGTCAGTGTATTGCTGCACCCAAGACTATTGTTTCATGTGCCTCGGTGTGGCATGCTGAATGCGCATCAACACGAACAGCATGACAGATGGGATGATCGTACTCATCATGAGCATTGAACCTCGGGGCATGAGGGTGTCCGTGACTACCTCCTGGGAGATCAAAGATACCCAGAACTGATCTTGATCCAAGGGCTCGTGGGAACTTGAGACATGCCAGCAAAGTCTAGGGTGACAACGCACATCCTTCCAGCCTTGTGGAATTGGAGGGCTGGAGGCTTGCTAAGACCTGCTCCGCGCCTCCGACAAACCCACCGCTCTCACTATCCCATCGCGATCGTTTACAAGCCTTCGAGGATCAAGCATTTGATAGCGGTTGTTACAGTCGATGGTATCGAAACGGCTTCATACCAGCGTCAGTAGCGATGTCTCGGTTGTTGTAGTCGCTCGCGGATATGCACGCTTTATGTCGACTGCTGTAATTCAGATCTTAGTCCTGCAGATCGTTTTGTCTCGGCCTTAAGATACTCGCTCGTGTCAGTGTTGGTTGGCTACCACACTGTGCTGAATCATGGGACTCCGGGATGTGGGGCCATGAGTAACTGCAAACCTCACCTTTATGTCCACATCAGGACGACGACGTGCTTCTTACCGCTTGGAGGATACAGTAGAGGATGTACGAGTGGCGGAGGATCCCGCTGAACCTTCGACCGGCCATGACTTTGTGAGATGACTGAACAGGAAGGACGAAGATGATGTTGACGCGCGTCAAGATGATAGGAAAGCCGTGGTGTTGATACGCTGGGTGTGGCTAAGAGACGTTCGCAGGCAGGCGCAGGGAAATATTGACGATATGCTAGCGTCTGACAACGCAGCGAGGCACCAAATGCCACCCCACGGGTATCCCCACTTCGAGGATCGGTATCCTCTATCTGGAGGATCTACGAGATCATGTCGCTGCAAGGCGCTGCAATTGCTTGCTTTGTTGCAACTGGCCGGTCAATTTGGTCGAAGGATTGCAGGTATCTTGGACGCCAGATCTGCATGCAGCAGTATTGGCGAGAAGGAACATGTCACCATTGTGCATCTCGTAACCTGTAAGGTGTGACGGAGTCAGAACGTGTGACGAGCCCCCCACGAGTGCGACGAATGGAAGTTGCGGAGCCGCGAGATGAGGTGACGGGAAGTCCACCACAGTCACAGGATGAGGGACGAGAGCGCATTACCAAGGAGTTGGTAAGAGTGCTATCAAAGCCTCCCGTGGTGGCGGAGCTTCCTTGTAGGTGAGGCTGAAGGGGCGACAGGTCAGAGGTTGAGCGTGTCTCCAGAAGTTCAGATGACCTCTCTGCAGGCGCTAAGCTGCCAGCGCATCAACACCGTGACCGACTGTGTCGCGGGGTAGCGCAGCGGGTGCCTGTTAAGGCAGTGCCGCTCATCTCGTTTCCGATGATGGCTGTTGTTTTTAGATGCCGGCTGGTCCATGGTGTCGCGAATAGTAGCGGGTAAAGCCAGTCGACCGTGGGATGGCTGCGGATGATGAGCACGCGGACTGAACCGCTCTTTGAACCGCTGCACATCGGCCAATAGTGAGATACCAAGTCAGAAGTTTCTGGTCTCGCATGAGAAGGCCGGTCAACCGGTAAGGCTTGCGTAGCTGTACGTTGTGTTGATGCATTGCAAGATGAAGAGAATGTGGTGTTGTGGTGTCAACAGCAGGAACATGACGTGTAAAACCTCCGAACGCCTCCACTCTGTGACAGTCGCGGCCCGCATGCAGTCAGGTGGCAACGAAGAAATTGACGGCTGATGCAGTTCAGGTGAGGGGAGCGCTGCGGCCGACATTTGGTTCATAAGGCTGAGGCACGGTGGGAACGCCGTCGAGAGTCGACCGCTGCGGACGCACAACTTACATGCCAAGATGCACCTCTTTTGGAACCCTGTTGCGCAAGGAGAGTCTTACGAGGCAGCGCCCTTGAACACTGCATGCAGCGAACCTTGCCGTCTTCCCTGTGATGGAGCTGTTGTGTTGTCGTTGGCTGTGCTCGTCAGGTGCCAGGCACGCATCACAGGCAGTCACGGTGGACAGGAAGGCGGCCCGAGGGAAGGCGGCAAAGCAATAGCCGCGGGTGCAGAGCACTCGTCATGAGGCAAAGATCTCCATGTCTCAGATAGTGTTGTCAATAAACATAGATCATAGTGACACGCAGCGTGTTTTTCGAGCAGTCACGGCATCTGCAACGAGAACTATGGTGCCGTGGTGGGGAGATGTAAGCGAGTTCCGCCATTGGGTGGCATTCTGTGCTGCAGAGTAAAGTGTGCATAAGCGCCTACCAGGCGCACAAGCTACGAGATGATTCAGAAGAGCGGTAAACAACCTACCAAACAGATAACGCTGGCAACAGACTTGCGTCTTGTTGAGCTCAGATGACCATGACAGCTGCGAAAATGGCATCGGTTTCGTATTCGATAATCACAATGGTAAATTTGCAAGTGGAAGTAGGTTTTGGCCTTCTGAATAATCGCTTTTGTCGATTAAGTACGTAACTAATCACCTTGCTATCTCTTGTAAGGTAATGCTGTTGCAGAGCGACTTCGCAAAGTCGTCTTGTACTGGGGTATGATGGCTTTGCTAAGCCTGAATAGAAGTACAGTGCAGGTATAGTACAGACCAATGGACGAATTGTCGCCATGTGAAAGCCAACTCAGGCAGGCGCGAGCCTTGAACTTCTTGAAGCCAGTTGGACCGCCGTAGTGCGCTGAAGGAGAATCGTAGCCTCGTAGGGCGTACATGATGCCTTCGAAGCATCGAAGATTTTGGGAGGTCATTACCCATCATCACCGCTCAAATGCTGAACGGGTACAAAAAGACAAAACGCCGTGAGCCCAATGCTCGCTTGTTGATGCCGCTAGAAGTGCAAATGTAAAATCAATGAAGATGAAAGTCTACCACCCCTTGGTGTGATAGCTACCAAGACCTTGGTCGAAGTAGCTGTTAGGATTCTTCGCACTGGTGTGCATTGGCTGGGGTTGAGCCATGGTGCTCATGCCCTGGAGGTCGGTGGTGGTGGCAGCTCGGCGCATGGCTGCGTTGGTTGTGGCATTTTTCTGCTGGCGTTCCCACAGCAGGTTTTGACGGAGCGAGCCGCTCAGCTCATTCTGGAGCATGAGTCGGCGGGTGGTCCGCGGGGACAAGGCGGGAGGGTGCACGTTCGAAGTCGTCATAATGATAGGCTTCGCCCTCGAAGTCTGTTGGCGCATCATCAGACCACTATCCTCCTGTGGAGAGTTGCCGATAGATGGACCATTCGGTGTTGTTGTGCGCGATCGACGGATTGGTGGGGGCTGCTGGCGCCGAGCTGCGTTTTGCATTGCTTGCGCGCGGTCACCCTCGTGCATCATTGTTGTAAGAAGGGAGCGGTGAGAAGTGAGGTTTGGCTTGGAGTCGACACGAGGGAACATGCTGGAAGGCTGCATGCTCGACTGATGACTCTCATCTGGCTCTTCATCATCGTCTTCCCAGTCGTCACCAGAGTCCTCCTCTTCGATGGCGCTCTCATCGGGCTCGTCGCTGTCACTCTCAATGGCGCCTTCGCTCTCAGAGATGGCCTCCTGGTACTGGCGCAAGCTGATCTGGTTGGCGAAAGAGGTAGTCTTCTTCATGGAGCCAGCCTTGCGCAGGTTCTCAGACAAAGAGCTGCGCTGAGCCAGAGAGTAAGCCTCAAGCGAGCTGCTGGCATCTTCATCAGAAGAGCCACCAAGGGTGAACATGGGCTGCTTCTTCTTCATCATTGGCTCGGCCCTGGAAGGTGGTGGCTTAACAATAAAGCTGGAAGTCTTCTTCAGGATGGACGGTGTGGGTGCGAGGTTAGTGCTTGAACGTATGGAGGTGGAGATGTGGCCGGGCTCAAAGCCACGGACGACGCTGTGCTGGCTCATGTCGGTGGAGGTGCTGGCTTCTGAGCCAGTGGCGCTCAGGTCGTCGCTGCCGCGAGCCGTAGCAAAAGTCGACGTGGAGAGCTCTGGTGCGCAGCGGCGCGCAGTCAAAGGTGGCGATGCAGAGCGTGGGGCTACTGTCTCCTGTAGTTGTACTTCTCGGGTCGCTTGAGTCGTCTGTGGAGCAAGGTGCGGGGGAAGCGGTGACATGGGCTCCAGGGCCTTCTTCTCTTGTATCGAGTGGACAACCTTCTCGAGATCGATGGGAGTCATGTGCTTGCCACGAGCATTGCTAGTGGCCGAATCGTGGCGGCGCAGGTCTGGTCGGGAAGCGGATGAGTCTGAGCGGTGCTGGCTCGTGATGAGAGGGTCTATCGAGTCATCTGATGCAACGCTGGTCGACAACTCTGGAACGTCTCCAGTGGCACCAGCGGCGACCTCCTGGTCGAACGACCACTGAGGCTGCACGACGTGGTCTGGCTGGCAGCAGAAGGTCTCGCGCGCCCACAGCCGCCAAGCCATGTTCTCGTAGCGCTTTCCGTCCTCCATGGCAGGCGAGCATTTAGAGAAGACTGCAAGGGTGGTTGTTAGTGGGCGCTCTGCCAGGCCCTAGGAAAGTCGACGTCACTCACCACTCCATAGCCCGAAGAGGTTCTCGGGGTTGCGGGTCTCAATGGTGTGCATCGAGCCGTGCTCGACGCGCACAATGGGCAATTCGGCTCTCAGCGGCATCGTGGATGTGCAGGCACTGCGTGTCGGGGGCGTTGTTGATATAGGGTGGGGAATGAGGCCAGTTGCGGTCCGCTTGCGTCGGCGACGGTGAGGGTGCGCTTGCGTCAATCAGGTGGGCAGGTGCCGAACGGGTGGAATGCCGGCGTCGTTACAGTCGTCGCGGATACATGTGGGAGCGGTGTGCAGTGGATGTGTGTGTATGTATATGTACGGTGAGTGCGTATATGGTGTTGTGTCGACAGCAGAGGCGTGTGTATGAGAAACCAAAGGTGCGCCGAGGTGGGAGTGGATCTCTATGTATAAAGGCCGGGCCAGTGCAAAGCTGCGCGGACAGGGATGGGCAGGAGCGACCGCCGACACGGAAGGGGCGACCTGGACGCCCACACCTGGCCCAGCACCCCTGCACTTCATCCTCGCCCTAAACAGGCCCTCAGTAGCCCTTCCGGAGACTCCCCGGCATTGCACGTCCTGGCCTGTCCGCTGCTAGACCACCCATGCTCATGACGGCCGTGACGGCCTACCGCTCTTTCACGAGGGCCCTCCTAGCATCTACCGCTATTGACCGTGAAAGCTGCCGGCCTGCACGACACCATGTGAATCCCCCGTCACGCTGGAGATGCCCGCCAGCGCATCTCATTCTTCGTGAGATCACATGAGCCCCCGAGACGTCTCCAGTGCTCGCTGTGCCACTACGTCCAATACGCTCTGGCCGAAAGCATCGGCGCTCACGCGTGGCAGCTGGGCTTGCTCCCCCACGATGGCGCTGTGCAGGGGCGCCTTCTTGCGCGCATGGCACATGATTGCTACCTGGACCGTGCACGCAAGGTTCTTCTTCCAGAATCCCCGGCGAAAGAGGCTGACTCGCCGCCCTGGCGAGGCGCTGCGACCCACAAGTTGCCAGAGACCCTCCATTCACCTCGAGGCGACCCTCTGTAATACCTCGACTCGTCGAGCTCCTGTGCCATACATGAGGGCTGCCGCTGTCTTCGCTAGACGCTTTCTTGACTCACTGCCTCTGAGTTGGCGAACGCAGCGCGCCCCGGAGGCTAGTAACGGCACCAGGAGTCACCTGAGCCGTCACCCGTCTTCAATCTTACAATACGCGCGACTCAGCCGTATTGAATTTTCTTTTCACCTCGTCTGATCGTTATCCCTGCTTGCGTCTAGCCCAGAGCCCAAGGGCAGTGCCCATGTCCCGGCACCCTTCAGGCACTGCCGACGATGCGGTTGAAATCCTGAAAGGACCTGGACATTACTCAGACGACTCTCTAATTGATCGCTTCGCTGAAGCGACCGCTCTCAGAAGATGAAGCACATTCGAAACGGATCAGGTACGACAGCCTCACTTCCATATCGCTGCCCGACTCCACTCGCCTCTCCGCACTGGGGCAGGACATCACGAGGCATCTGACTTTTTCCCGCTGCCGGTCAAGATCCTCTCCAGATGCCGTTTCTGGGGGAACCTTCTCCGCCACTATCTCCAGTGGAGATTCTTCGCCTACCGTGCACAACTTGCCGCTCTGTTGAGTCCCTCATGAGACGCTGACAGGATGTATGTACCTTTGCGAGCCATTGTTCGTTGGGTTTCGCTGCGTGCAGGTCAACCTTGGGGTCATCTGCACGAGACCTCAGCCTAGAGCGCACAACGGCTGAACTCCAGGCCTCTGCTGCTCTTGCAACACGAAATCCCTAGCAGTTCAGGCGCTGAAAGTCGGGGAAGTAAGATGTACCCCGCCCAACAGCGCCCCCAGCGCGGCTTCGAGTAACTGCAAAAGTGGCAAAGATGCGACGTCGACCGACTACAAGGCAAATTCTCGTGGTCATCTGGAATACCTTGTCGAATCACACGGCTGCACAAATCATCATGTGCAACGCTCCCGCTGTGTTCCATGCAGCATGATTCTGGTTTCATGAGTTGTACAGCAAAATGATTCATCTGGGTAATTGCGTGGCACCTTACAAGGGAAGAATAATACTCCAAGTATGACCTCCGGTATGTCGCTACCGCTGCCGAGGTTCTTTCCTGAATACCACGCCCCTCAGCATGCTCGTCAACCGCCCTAGGTACATCACGAGCACATATTCAACCGCCTTGCAACAGCACACGTGAACTTCTTTTTCTAGGACATATCAACACATCCTGCTCGCAGTCGGGAACCTCCAGCGCTCCCACGATGACCGATACTCTGTTGGTGGGTCCGTAACGTGGAGGCCTTCACGCGAGATTGAAGAAGAACAGAACAGTCACGACGATTTCACCGAGACGTCTTGCTGACATTCTGACGGTTGAGTTCACGTGGCCCTGTGAGATTGGACACAAAGACCTAATGCGGATGCTTACAGTGACCTGCTGTACAACTTCCGCAATGGAATTCCGTCAAACACAACAGCGACAGCAAATGACATCGCATAAACCGGGTGTCATCCCAGCTTCCCCGGATTACAACATGACGCGCGCTTGATGTGTTTACCTTAGAGCCAACCACCGTCAACTGTCATGGTCCCTTGCTTTTGTCTCGCTGAAAGGACATCGCAAACCACGTCGCCAATATCGAGGTACGCCATTTTCGATTCTCGCGACCTGGTCTGAGTTGTCTTGGCCAACAGATGTTGCACAAAGGTACGATCGGAATGCGATACGACATCTGCGGCACGCATTCAGCCATGACTTGACGTATCCTTTGTGTGAGTCTGTGAGGGCGCCCACACCCTTTGCTGTCATCGTCGTGTTTGGACTAGATGCACCACATCGCTCTGACTCTCCCCTTGATCTCACACATTACCCCTTACAATGACTCCAGGCGTAGGTCGATCGCTGCCAGCAGCAGATGTCACTACTACACCTCCACGGATCACTGGCCGTCAATTACGAGTCCATCAAGCCACAACATCGTTCCTTCGCTCCAGGTCTATGCAAGTAATATATTGCTGTATACAAACATCCCGCAAACCGGGCGACACAAGCATGGTACACGATTACCCACGATGGCGGCGTGACAGTGCCACATTCCCGGACACTTGGCTGGGGATGAAAGGCCCGACAGCCTGGTTCAAGCGGCTATCTAGTCCGCTTCTGGACTGGGGCTTGCACAATTCGCGTGGCTGACTTTGAGACGCGCCGCGATAAAGCCGGTGGTTGTAGTTGCGGGTGAGCGCAGCGGGCTTATTCAGCTGCAATGTGTTTCAAGGTATTACTCTAGGTCACTACGCGAGTCTGAAAAGCCTGAGAACTGTCTATCTTTCTGCTTTTGCAAGTCAGCACATAGCGCTGACGCAGGGCACCAAGCACCGTAAATCCCACGCTCCCCCCAGCCAATCGCAACGCAAAACGTGCTCACACTTCGAATCAACATGATCCTTTCGCGAATTGCATCAATTTGATCAGCGTTTCGCGATACTTTAGACCAAGGTTCCGGCTGCCCGTTGCGCTCCCCCGTGATTGACTCTGCGCCGCAAGGGAGGCGCCCGAACATCACCTCCTGAACAAGTTGTTCACGATCCCCACATCCCTAGCGCCACGGGGGGAAGTCATCGCTAGCCTCCGCTCCACGACTCAATTTGCGCGAATTAAACAATTCTTGCTATCGTATCATGTCGGAAGGTACTGCGACAATACAAGTTCGTCGGCCTGCGGAGCGATGCCGGCCAAGCAATTGTATACAGTGAAGTCTTTCCAGCGAGTTGGGAAGGCGCATTCGTATCAGTTGGGCTGCATGCAGTATCCGACATCGTGTGTGTCGGAGTCTGCAGAGGACTGTTCGCGGGCTATGTAAATCTACGAGAATAGTCCGGAGCACTTGTACGATGACTCGAGGCAGCGAGACACGCACGCCATCGAACTGGGCAGCAACTCGCAATCTCGTCTCGCTCTGTCGTCCTGCAAAACAAAGTCAAACAGGTCACAAGCAGGCCTCGGAACTGTCAAAACCTACGCCTGGACTCACAGACGCAAAAGCACCAACTGCATGGATGTAGTGACTTCCACCCTAGCAATTCTGAAGTTCACATGGTCACGCCCCGACTAGGCAAGTGGTGTGGTTGCATGCCTCCCCACGTGCTTATCGAGCACACATGGGTGGCTAGCCGCGCTGCAGCCGGACCTGCGTGCCGGCTCTAACTTTGATCTCGGCCACTGCTGCTGCACAGCATTTGCTATTCTCTGGCAACTCCGAAGTACTTGCGTACAAGTCTTTGTTTACACCTCTATTTACCCAGCGGTACCCCGCCGGAAGTATCCTTCTCTCAGCTGACGCTGACACTGGCACGAAGGCGGCGTTTCGCACTGTGGGTCAAGCAGTTCTTCCGCCAACGATGAAGCTTTTGCACCTTCCTGAGAAAGAGTGTCAAGCGTCAAATTCCAGACCCTAGGAATCCTTCGAGATGCCCCGGTTGTTTGGGGACGGTTCTAGAAGCGTGGGAGGGTGTCGGATGGCTTCCCTTTTTGGCTTTTCGCCCCTGTGAAGGTAACTCTTCAGGCCACCATGGGTGGTGTCACGGATGACCGTTACCTCCAAATGTTCATGTAAATTACGAAGTAGGCAATTACTCTCGTGGATGATCTTGAAAGTGTTTGGAGTTAAGATTGCAAGTCGTGAATTTGCGCTGCTATCTTTGGCAGTGTGGTAACACTGCGCGCCAAGTCCTTCCATTAGCTGGTGATTGTGTACAACTCCGAAACTTCGAGCAAGCTTCTAGCACTGCCCGTAATGCTGATATTGCGAAGACCTTCAATGTTGTGCAGCGTTTAGATATTTGTTCCAGCGCAGCGGATATGGTGGCTAGGGAGCTGATGCCAGCTTCAGTCATCTGAGACTCCAAGGTCTGACATCTCCAGAACAAATAATCTCAACGGTGGTACGAGCGCCTCGAGACGATCAACACCAAGAGCGCGAGTATCAGACACGTGTCGAGATCCAGGACGCAGCATCCAATCAACGCGGAACCTCAAGCTCGCATGCAGCCTCGCCGTTGCACGCTTCGTTTCCCAAAACACATCTATACGCAGCCCAAGTATATTCAGGGCCATCAAACATTCATCCATATCGAAACTTTAGATTTTGACTCGTGCGCACACCTCACACCGCAAGCCGAACACTCATATCTCGGACCGCGACCTCACACCACGCTGTCGGCCCGAGTGCTCGTCGTAGGAATCGGTGCCATCTCAATCAGGACTCATCTCAGCCCGCACCTTCCTCTATGGCGCCCACGTCCCACCACCCACGCGGCTGGTAATCACGCCCTGCCGTTGCAATGCCCGCTCACCTTAAATGCGCAGCACGAGCGCATCAGACACAGCTCAATACGTACGCGTTGGTGTGAGAGCGTTGATCATGCACACCGCCTGAATCACCTGGTGAACGCCTCGGTGCAACGGCTCGGTCGCCATGGCTGATCGAGATGAGGTGCGAGACGGCACGACTTTGACCAGCCGAGGGATAAGGGCCACGTCGAATGTCTCAGAGCAAATGCCGAGGGAAACGGTTGACAAGCCGGCTATTGAGAGCGTGGATGCCGGGTACGGGATGCGTTACCCCGGAATTTCACGAGCGCAAGATCCCTAAACTCCTTCCGAGTGTGAAGGCGAAGGTGGGTTGGACAGGTAAGCATCGAGACGTAGTCGATACGGGCTGATGTCAGCGCTGCGAACGGTGACGGTGGGGATGAGAGGCTCGGAGCGAAGCGCAAGGTGCATGTCAGATCTGAGGTGCGATTTCGGAGACTTGTTGTTCGTGATGAAGCTGTGCGATGAGCATATGTCAGCATCGTTTCTGTGTCACTGTGGCGGACATTGAGGTCAGTAGAAACGATTCTCGAATCGTCGATTGTTGCTCTCGACTGTATCGCCAGATCTATTTTGTTCCTGCGATGCTCATTCTGGAGATTGGTTCTCGAGTGGCAGTTGGCTTGCCTCGAGTGAGCCGGTATAATAGCTTTCTATTCATGCATGCGGGGGTGTTCGATTCTGAATTGAGAGTTCTTTGACTCTTGATGTGTATGTGTTGAACACAGTGCAATGGCAACGATCTTGCTACAGACTTTCACGCGGAACTTTGGTAGTGAGTGATCATGAGTAACGTTCTACAAGGTATAAGAGACTTTGATCATTTACCGGTATCAGATCCTATCATATCCATTGTGGTAGGATCTGATACTATGGATGAACTTGAAACTCCCAAGTTGACTAATTACGTGGTTGAGGCAGACTAAGTTACAGCTCAGCAGCGGGGCGATGTCCAGACTGCAACCGTGATCACCAATGGACTTTTCTGGGATCGACATGATAATACTATCACAAGTTTCATTGTACAGGAGTAGTATGCGAGAAACGAAAAAGGGTTTGGGCAGTTGTGGTGGAGTGTATAATTTATCCAGGGTTTGATGGGAAACAGCAGTTGGTACACTTTCTTATGAACATTCCCCCAGACATCGTGGAATGTCAAGGATGCGAGTTGATCGTAAGCAACAACATCACCTCCTCAATTGCTCTACTCCTGCTACAATACTCTAGGTTGCACAAAAGTTGATATGACCACACTTCATTGCACGTTGCAGGTGAGTAAGGGGAGAACCAATGTACAAAGTACGTGTGGGGTGGTCTGGGTCTTCGCGTTGTCAATTGACGAACATGAGCCTGAATTGAAGCCAGATGGAGCGCAGCATTGTGGACACAGCAAAAGATCCTCAATCGGACTGCCATGAGATTTGCAAATTTATCAGAGGTCAACGCCCGCCCAAACAGTGCTATGCATGTGGGTGTTTATGCGAGACGAGCCCACTCTAAACCGCAAGAACAACAAGTAGACCACAGCAAAGAGATGCGCTCCGAACGTCCGAGCGCATTAAACCCAGAGCACACTACTTCTCGCACCGCCAGGCTCAAGGCCTGCATCCGAAGAAGGAAAACCACGATCAGTTTCGACGTAGCCGCCATTGGTGGCCCACATGCCACTGTGTAGCATGGGGAACCGGATGTCGGGCACCTGCTCCTTGTATGGGAGAAGGTTTGCAGCATCTGGAGGGATGACGTCATGGAGGATGGTCCACTTTGGCGTACTTTCGGATGCTGAAGGCTTCTCTTCGCATCTTGCGAATACATGTTGTACCACAGGTACGATTCGCTCGAAATCGTCCAGCACTCGCTGCGCAAGTGGCACACTTTGCGCCCAAGCGTTGAGCAAGTCAACCGCAGCATAGAACTCTGCGTCTCCTAGTGAAGTCCATTGGCGAAGATCAAGATCTTCAGGTCGGTTACAAACAAGAGTTCTGGATAGCAAGTGGAGGCTAGCTGCCAAGGTAGTGACCATCTGATAACGAAGAAGGTACGCATTACTTGAGACCCGTCCATGCACTCGTACATGTGCAATCGCTGTAATTGCGACCTGCAGCAAATCGCTGGTTCTTCCCTCGAGTTGCAGCGAAGAGCTGATAGCACGACAAGCCATTAGTGAGAGGTTGTCGAAGCTCAGCCGAACGTGTTGACAGCGTCGATGAGCGAAAACAGACCAACCCTCGCCGACGTCAGTGAATGTGTTCAAGATGAAATCATCGACAGCAGCTCTAAAAGTGAACGCTTGGTCCGCAAGCTTATCAGCGTGCACGTGAGCAGCGAGGACATTGTCCCAAAGCGATCCCGCGAACTGAGACCAGTGGACCATGAGATCCAGGTATTCGTCGAGCTCGCGAGCAGCTTCAGATTGAGAAGGCGCTATCAGCGGCGCAATGTCCTGTTGAGGGCCTTAGTAGCGAAGGGTTCAGATGCTAAATCCACTTACTCTGCTACACATGTCTCTTGGCCGCTCGACGCCAATGTCCAGATCTCGTAGTGTGTAAGGGCGCTTGCACGATAAGGAGATGCGGCGATCGACGATCAAGATATTCCAGAACGTTCGTAGGCGCTCAAAGATCTCCCAGACGTCGGTTCCTGTGTATGATGCTTTGAGATTCAGCCCATGCTGGAGCGCGTAGCGGCTAGCAAGTCCTATGGTATTGTAGGCGAGACCTGGTTGATCGACGAGCACGCAATACACAGCCTGTCACTGTCAGCTACCATTCGAAGAGCCATGGGTAAAGTCGCAAGTAAAGCTGGTCCTTGCACCGCCGGAGGCTTGCAGTTCTATCTGAAAGGGCTTCTGCGAGCGGAGAGAGCGACCGAGGGCTGCAATGCTCCCGGAACGATAAAATCTCTTGCTGTAGCCGTAGGAAAAGAGAAGTTGTTGAACTACGCACCTTGAACAACAAGAATTGGGCCAAACTAACATCACCGTGGCCCATGAGCTGTCGCTTGCCGACGATCCCATCAGCAAGTTGAAGCCAATGCCACCCCGGGGGCTTGCTCTCGCGGTCTAGTGTCGCGGTGTTTTCGGAGACGGCATGTAACGCGAACATGATGTAGTTTAGTGCGAGGAAGCAAACATCGTCTGGATGCGCCTCAGCCACTGCTAATATACGTTCGCTGCGGTTTCGGAATAGCTGTTCGTCTATGCAGGGATAGTAGCCATGGAACTCGTCGAAGAACGTGGTGGTGTAGCTCTGACATATTGCTGAATCCGGGAACATGAGGCTGCGGTTACCCAAGCGCACACTAGTGGTATCCATACCGAGCAGAGGGTCTATAGTGTTTTGAAGGGAGAAATTCTGCGGAGGCGGGTCTAGAAACGCCAGAGCTGGGTTGACAGGGTCGCCTATTGACATGGACATGGCAATGTCACAACCATTGTCCTCGTGGCGAAGGCCTGCAAGAGGTGTTGTATACATGGCTCTCTCCCGGAGCAGTGCTTCCATCATAGACTCAATTCGAGCCATCCTGGCTTCCATCGATAGCCCAAGTGCACTTGCATCACTGACTGTGCGCTCATCGTTCTGATATCTCGGCGTTATGTTGCATCGTGCAGCGCCGTTGCCATTGTTGATCGATGTTGACGTCGAAGATTGTTGTGGTAGTGAAGGACGACTGAGGTTTTGCAAGGCCTCAGCTGCCGTCTGGTCTTCTGAAAAGAAGCAGCGCTTGCCATTGTCTCGACATCGCTGGCAAGGGTTGTCGCCGGAACACTGTGTCATGTCAGCACCCAAATGAGCAGCGGATGCTCAAGAATACGTACCTTCAACTTCGATCTCCTACACAATACGCCTGTAAATGGTGTTAGCTACAACCCAGACCCAGCTGTTTGCACTGCTGCATTACTCGCAAGCCAGAGTCGCGGAATGATCGGAACGGCCCCTAAGCACAAACATAGCAAGCGTATAAGAGGCTCAGACGTAACGTACATGCTTTTGGCGCATACTTTTGCCTTAACTTCTTCCTTTTGGGCGAGGCGGATATGTCGTCGCCGTTTCGACCTACAGGCGATGGCTGGTCGTTCATAACGCAGCAATCCAGGTGGCGATTGAGGTCATCGACGCGATGGGGCGCTCGGAACTGACGCGCTGGATTGGCCCGAGCGCCGCCAAGCCAACTTCTGGACCGTTTTTCTTGCCAACCTCCTTCACGTCACCAACTTCCTACACATCACTTGCCCCACCGATCGCATCACGGGTGGAGGCATGGCATCGCATATTTGCAATCTCCATCGACGATCTGTGTGCGCGCTATCGAAGATGCTTGGTTCACAACTTGTAGCCGCCGAGGCACACATCTGAACTTGGACCTTAGAAACACCTTCTCTAATTGCTATAACATCGGCCACAACATGGGAGCATCTGTAACCTTCAAAGCATTTATCCGGTTGCGCATGATGTGCAGATGAAATTGGACTAGGCCCTAATGTTGTAGTTGTCCGGCACGTACAGCCGACTCGTTTGCAACACGCGCAACCATACTATTACCTTGCAACTGTTCCTCGTCACATACTATCGGCCTTCGGGCACCTCGAAGCCTTCCTTACCAGAAACTTCAGAAAACAAAGAACGCATACAACATTGCGTGGTTGTAGTGTCCTCCTATTGATGTTTTATACACCCGCCTCTCTCTCATCAGGAATTCAATGCTACTTACTTGACCCACCTGCACACTCGCACACCGGCCTTTCTCAGGTTGAGTAGGGCCGCCGTCAAGTGAAGCTTTGCAAACTCGAGGAGCTTTGCCCTATCTGGCGGCAGGTGACCAATCGGCTCGCAGTCTCCCTCTCGAGCGAGCCCTCCCTTCTACATTCTTCCTTCCTTGTACGACCAGCGCGGAAGTTCGACAAACCAATCACGAGCATCTGAGCAAAGACCGATGCAATACGGAGGCTCCGAAAAGCGACAACGAAAGCGACGGCCGCCGCGGTAAGGGCGGTTGTCGATTCTGTTCCTGCCACTTCTGCACGCTGCAGAATCTACTGGGGACAATGTAGTAAATGAGCTTCCTGGCTTTCGTAGAGAAGTTCTGAATCACCCACTGCTCTCGCTATGCGCAGTCTGCTTTCAGCAATGTCCACTTAGCTACAGAGGCATAGAGCTTCACAAGTCGAAAGAGCATGGACGTTATATGATCACCACCGCCGAATCTGCATTCTTTCCAATTCAATGCCACTTCAAAGGCACCTCCACTGCACCTCGAGCGGACAGAATCATTCCAACAATGACTCTTTCGTCCGCGGAAGGACGTCCTTCGCCACGACTTGCTCAGGGAAAGGTGAATACACCTTGGCACCTCGCTGTATGCTCTTGGCATGCCTCTTTCTTTGTGAAGGACTGGTCTCGAGATAGGGTAAATCACCGACGAGCCGCCGTCGCCGCATGCCTTTGCGCGAAGGGTACTGGTGCCGAGCACCACGACTTGCCCTCTGTTGACTCTGTCCCACCTGCGAGAAGAATGAGCGCGACCAGACGCGACCTGAGTTGCTGGATGGGGCTGATACTCGCCAGCCAGCCAGATGATCGGCACGAACGATCGTGAAGTCCTGTGAACAGCCCTATTGGCTGGAGGGGAGGTATATTGGCTCGAACGCACCCGCATCCTGACGAGCTCTTCGCCGATGCAGCCATCACTTTCTCTACGCCTACCGTCATTCGTTTGACCACGTTCACTACCGTTTGCATAGACAACGGCCTCTCTGAAACAGAATCTCTGTCCATATCCAAACCAAGGTACAAGTTCTACATTCTCTACTACTTACTGGTCACAGATCTTAATTCTACGTTCCCTCAACATGGGACGTGTCTACCGACATGTGCTCTCTACGAGCTTAGTCCTCGCGGTTGTAGGCCAAGTGGACGCGCTTCCCGCTCCTAATCCCCAACTGCTTGGCGGCCTCTTGGGCACGACTACCAGGGTCACGTCTTCGTCCGTCAGACCAACTACTACTGCGCTTACGCAGGTTGTTGGGGGCCTACTGGCTCCTCTACCTCTACTGGGTGCTCCCGTATCGGCTGCTCCCACGCTCACTACTTCGACTGTGAGGCCGTCGACTGTTATCTCCCCGGTGCTAGCTCCTCTGTCTCCTGTCCTGGCTCCTCTATCTCCTGTAGTAGTCCCCAGCCTGGCTATACCAACACTGGCTGCTCCTACGCTGGCTGCTCCTACGCTAGCTGCCCCTACGCTGGCTGCTCCTACGCTGGCTGCTCCTACGCTGGCTGCTCCTACGCTGGCTGCTCCTACGCTGGCTGCTCCTACGCTAGCTGCCCCTACGCTGGCTGCCCCTACGCTGGCTGCTCCTACGCTGGCTGCTCCTACGCTGGCTGCTCCTACGCTGGCTGCTCCTACGCTGGCTGCTCCTACGCTAGCTGCCCCTACGCTGGCTGCCCCTACGCTGGCTGCTCCTACGCTAGCTGCCCCTACGCTGGCTGCTCCTACGCTGGCTACTCCTACGCTGGCCACGCCTTCGCTCGCTGCACCCGTGATTCCTGCCGTCAGCTCCGTCGCTGCACCCGCGACCACAGGCACTGGTCTGCTTTCTGGCGCTCTGGCCGGACTTGGAGGACTGGTTGGTGGCAGTGTACCCGTCGTCTCCAGCCCAGTTCTTGCTCCAATCCTAGAAACGACTTTGCCAGCTCTCCAGGTTCCTACTCTTGCGGCGCCTACTCTTGCAGCGCCTTCTCTGGCGACGCCTTCTCTCGCAGCGCCTTCTCTCGCAGCGCCTTCTATTGCAACACCGTCGCTAGCTGCTCCGTCTACAAACACTGGCGGCCTTCTTGGTGGACTGCTCTCACCTGTTGGTTCTATTGTGGAGCCAGTGCTAGCGGCACCTTCGCTTGCTGCGCCCTCTCTCGCCGCTCCTTCTCTAGCAGCGCCTTCTCTTGCAACACCGTCTCTGGCTGCTACAGCTCCAAACACTGGCACTGGTATTCTCAGCGGTCTATTGTCCCCCGTGCTCGAGGCGCCCGTACTCGCATTGCCTACTCTTGCAGCTCCTTCTCTCGCAGCGCCATCTCTTGCCGCCCCTTCGTTGGAAGCTCCGGCTGCCGCATTACCGACCGCCAATACAGGTCTGCTCGGCGGTCTGTTGTCGCCAATTGTCACTGTTCTCGAGCCGCCTGCACTTGCATTGCCTTCTCTCAGTGCTCCGGCTCTCGAAGTACCCACGCTTGCGCCTTCGGTTCCAAGTGCTGCAACCGGACTGCTCGGTGGTCTATTGTCGCCTGTGCTTGAGGCACCTGCGCTCGCACTCCCTACTCTCAACGCTCCAGCCCTCGAAGTGCCCACTCTCAACACAGGCACAGTCCCGAGCACTGAGACTGGCCTGCTTGGCGGCCTTCTTTCGCCCCTGGTTCCATCAGTGGAGACCGCAGTGCCAGCAGCTAATCCCGACCTGCTCGGAGGCGTTCTCTCGCCTTTGATCCCGACAGCCGGCACCCCTTCGCTCGGACAGCCAATTCCGAATGGCGAAAATCCTGGAATCGTTGATGGTCTGCTCCCCGTTACTGCGCCATTGGGTGGCACCTTAACGAATGTCGGCAACGTCCTCGACGGCGCAGTCTCTGGTGTTGGTACCGCCGTTGGAGACACCACATCAGGAGTCGGACAAATCCTAGGCAACACAGCTGGTGCTCTCGGTAGCACCATTGGTGATGCAGGAAGTGGTCTCAGTGGTGCTCTTGGCGGAGCTGTTGCAGGTACAGGAGACACTCTCGGCGGTGGTCTCGATACCATTGGCCAGACTGTTGGTGATGCCGGAACAGGCCTCGGAGACTTCAGTGGTGGACTTCTAGGAGCTGCCGACAACATCGCATTCGGTCCTGATGGTGTTCCATTGCCTGCAACCACCGCTCCATCTTCACCTTCCCTCGGCTTACCCAGTCTCGGTCTACCAGATGTGGGCGGGTTGACGGGTGATTTAAGTGGCGCCCTACCCAACCTCGCAGGAGCCGTACCTGATGCGACTGGAGCTTTGCCTTCGCTGCTCCCTGGCACTGATGGCTCAGGTCTCCCGCTCCCAGGTCTCAACGACCTTGGAGCCGTAATTCCTTCACCGCCTCTGCCTGACGCTGGTAACCTCTCCGGAGCTCTACCAAGTCTGAACCCTACAGGCGTTCCTGTTGAGGGGGATATCCTTGGCGGAGCCCTCCCCACGGATGGTCTCGGCAATGTGTTTCCAGGAGCTGATCTCCTCAATGGTGGTGTATCCATCGCGACTGATGCTCTCGGCGGTCTCACAGGTGCCTTGCCAACCATCTTGCCTGACGCGGGAAGTCTCCTAAACGATGATTTACCTCTATCCACTGGTTCTCTCGACAACGCTCTTGCTGGAGGTGACCTTCTCAACGGCGGCCTTCCTGGGAGTGATCTCCTTAATGGTGGTCTGTCTCTCGCCACGGATGCCCTTGGTGGCTTTGTGGGCGCGGTACCAACGATCTTGCCTGATGCAGATAGCCTTATTAATAGCGGCCTGCCTCCTCCTACTGGATCTCTTGAGAATGTTGCTCCTGGAGGTGGTCTCCTTAACGGCGGCCTGCCTCTCACTGATGCTCTAGGTGGACTCGCAGGCACTTTGCCGACTGGCTTACCTGATGTAGGCAGCCTTCTTGACGGTGGCCTGCCCCTTGCCACTGCCCCTCTTGAGAACGGTGTACCTGGAGGCGATCTTCTTAACGGCGGCCTGCCTCTTACGGATACTCTTGGTGGACTTGCAGGCACTTTGCCGACTGGATTACCGGACACGGGCAGTCTCGCTGGTGTTTTGCCTGATCTTGCAGGAGGGCTGACCAGCCTCAACCCTCTCCCTGGTGTGGACAACCTTGGAGACGTCCTGCCTCTCTCTGGTCTCGATAATTCTGGCACTGGCCTGCCTTCTCTTCCGTTACCCACTGGAGATGGACTCACGGGCGGGCTTGTCCCGCTTGGCAATGTAATCCCCAGCATCGTAGACAATCTCCCAACAGGAGACCTTGCGAACGGAGGCTTGATCCCTACCGGACTGCCTTCGATCCCGGATCTTGGTGCCGATGTCCCTGGCGCTGGTGCTATTGACCCAAGTGGTCCTCTCGGTGAACTGGGTGGCTTACTCAATCCTGGTACTCTTCTGCCTACGGAGACCGGCAATTTGGGCAATTTGCCCTCCGACCTTACTAGTCTCAATCCTGTCGGCGCCGTCGGCGACGTCCTTGGCGGCGTACCGAACACTGGTGGCGATCTTACAAATGCCGTCCCGGATGCTCTTGGCAACAACGTCGGACAAGTCATTCCAGACATTCTCGGCGGTCTGCCGGCAGCAACTGGTTTACCCACCGGAACTACGCCCGATCTAGGCGGTGCTTCTTCGCTCTCTAACCTTGGTGGCCTCATTCCTACTGGCACCGGTGAACTTGGATCTCTGCCCGTCGTCGGAGATGTTCTTGGTGGAGGTATCCCTTCTCTTCCTGGTAGCCTCCCGTCACTCGGCGACGCGCTCGGTTCTGTCCCTGTCGCTGGAGACGTTCTTGGAGGTGGTTTTCCTACAGTACCGACCGACGCCGTTGGGTCTGTGCCTGTAGTCGGTGACGTTCTCAATGGAGGTCTGCCGAACTTGGCCAACCCCACGGATGCTTTGGGCAATCTTGCTGACCTCGCATCTGCACTTCCAAACCCCGCTGGAGCTTTGAACGATGTACCTGTTGTCGGGGATATCCTCAATGGTGGTGTTCCCACGATTCCTGATCTCGGAGTCTTGCCATCTCTGGGCGGTCTTCCTTCCCCTACTGGCATTGTCGGCAGCCTCCCCGCTGTCGACCCGCTTGGTAGCGTCGTTCCTGATCTGGCTTCACTCGTCGATGGTGTCGGTAATGTTCTACCGTCTCTGGGTGGTCTGCCTTCGCCTACGGGAGTACTCGGTGAACTTCCTGGCGTCGATCAGCTCGGTAACATCATTCCTTCCGTCGCTGACGGTGCCGGCAACGTTTTGCCGTCGGCAGATGGCCTTCCTGGGCTCATCCCTGAAACAGGGTCCGGCATCGGCGACTTGGGTCAGGTCATTCCAGACGTAGTCAATGGGAATGTCGGAGATATCATCCCTGATGTTCTTGGTGGCTTGCCGGGCACTGGGCTGCCTATCGCACCTACCGGCTTGCCAGACCTTGGTGGTATCACTACTGGACTGCCTATCGCACCTACAGGGTTGCCAGATCTCGGTGGCATCGTCGCCGGCCTCCCTGGCGTGGATGGGCTTGCTAATGTCATTCCCAGCATCATTGACAGTTTGGGCAACGTTCTACCGACACCGCCTGCGGTTCCGAGTCTTGACGAATTGGGCAATGTCATCCCAAGCATTGTTGATGACTTTGGTACCGTCCTCACATCTGTTCCCTTGCCAACAGATACTGCAGCCCTTCTGAATGTAGGTGATCTAGGCGGCGCCATTACAAGTGTCATCGACAACATCGGCAATGTCGCCCCTTTACCCACAAATATTGGGGGCGTCCCGAATGTCGACGACATCCCGAATGTACTCAACCCCAGCGGCGTCCTCGACCCTCTTTTGACGAACCCTCCACTTGGGCTGCCCAACCTGGGAGAGACCGGCTCCAACCCCATCGACACAGCTGTAGGCGGCCTGTTTCCCAGTGGAACCATCCCTGTCGGTTCTGGTAACCCTCTCACGGATGTCGCAAACGGCGTTGGCGGCGTCGTTGACAATGCTGGCAACACTGTTGGCGGAGTGGTAAACGACATCCTGCCTGGTACTGTTCCCGGCGCTGGTACTGGCGATCTACTCACAGACATCACTCAAGGCGTCGGTGGTACTGTAGGTACTGTCGGCGACACCGCAGGACAAGTCGTCAACGATCTCACTCCAGACATCCCCAATATTCAGCTGCCAACCACGCAGCTACCTGACAGTACCATCCCGACGGGGCTTCCATCAACGTCAGATGTTGGCATCATACCAATTTTACCAGGTCTTACTGTCCCAGGCGTCGAGCTCGGCGCAGGCGGTGGCAGCGGACTCGGTGTCGACACTCCTATCGGCACTATAGATACTGGCTCAGCTGGCGGCGCTGCTGTAGTTCTTCCGCCTGTCAATATCCCACCGATCGGTGTCCCAAACCTTGGTGGAACGGGCTTGGGTGCCCAAGACTTTGCAAGCGTGATCCCGGTTGTAACGAATATCGTACCCAGCGTCGGTCTACCTGCAGTCACTGATCTGCCCGGTGCACTGCCATCTACTCTTCCTGCAGTCGCTCTACCAAGCGATATACCTGTAGTTGGCTTGCCCAGCGATCTGCCCATCTCTCTGCCGATCGTTCCTATAGTCGACTTGCCCACAGATTTGCCTACTGATCTACCCATCGTCCTACCAACCGATCTTCCGACCGAGCTCCCTGTCGACTTTCCCACCGAGATCCCTGCGGTTGGCCTGCCCACTGATCTGCCTACCGAGCTTCCCGTAGTTAGTGTGCCCACAGATTTGCCCATCGATCTTCCTGTGGATAATTCTGGCATTAACCTACCGACCGATCTGCCTGTCGCTCTACCCACCGACCTCCTAACTGGGCTCCCTGTCGACCTTCCTACTGATCTGCCAGTCGTTGGAATACCCACAGCCCTGCCCATCGCTCTGCCAGCTGACCTTCCGACCGATCTTCCTGTAGTCACAGATCTACCCACAGTTGACCTACCCACGGGTCTCCCTGTAGTTGATATACCGACAGATCTGCCCGTTGACCTTCCAACCGATGTCACTGGAATCGACCTACCCACAGATCTGCCTGTCGTCCCACTACCGACCTCCCTCCCCATTGATGGCCTGCCTATCGTTGTCCCTACAGATCTGCCCATCGATCTTGCCACTAACATCCCCACAGTCGGCTTGCCCACAGATTTACCAACTATTCTGCCGACGGATCTTCCTACTGAGCTGCCTGTGGTCGACTTGCCTACAGATCTGCCTGTGGTTCCGCTACCAACCAATATCACTGGAATCGATCTGCCTACAGGTTTGCCAGTCGATGTACTCACGGCACTGCCTACTGATCTGCCTGTTGGCTTGCCTACAGATTTGCCCAGTCTGCCTCTGCCCGCTGGCGTCCCCACTGGAACCGTTCTCGACAGCCTTACAGGCCTTTTCCGCGATCCTCAAACGGGAAACTACTTCGATCCGCTTACTGGCATACAGCTTCAGTTCGCTCTCGGGACTGGTTTGCTGATAAGCCCCAATGGTTACCTTATCGACCCAACAAATGGTGATATCTCGTTCCCAGACCTGCCTATCACGGATCTTCCTGCAGTCCCGACGGACCTGCTGCCTACAGATTTGCCTACAGCTTTGCCTACAGATTTGCCTACAGGTCTACCTACGGGTCTACCTGAAGTTGGGTTGCCTACAAACCTGCCAGGTGTCGACATACCGATCGATGTTTCTGCGGTCAGCGTTCCGACTGGTTTTTCTGGCGTCGACCTTCCCACAGCTTTGTCTGGTGTCAATTTGCCTACAGATCTCCCAAGTGTTGGCCTTCCCACAGACCTTCCTACCCTTCCGACTGATCAGTTGCCTACGGATCTGCCCACAGGTGTCCCTGGTGTGGACTTGGCCACCGATCTGCCTACAGATCTACTTACAGATCTTCCCACAGGTTTACCAGGTGTTGATCTACCTACGGGTCTTCCCAGTGCTGATCTGCCGACAGACTTGCCGACAGAATTCCCAGGTGTTGACATACCTTTGCCAACAGGTCTACCAACAGATCTACCCACCAGCGTTCTTGGTATTGACCTCGCTCTGCCAACGGGTGTGCTCACTGATCTGCCTACAGGTCTGCCTGGTGTTGATCTTCCGATACTTACAGAGCTATCGACAGGTGTAGAGCTGCCAACAGACTTGCCAACCGACATCCCTAGCGTTGATCTCCCTCTCCTCTCTGATCTCACGGATTTGCTTACAGATATGCCCGGCGTTGACCTTCCTGTGCCCACGAATCTTCCAACAGGTCTTGTCTCAGGCCTTCCCGCCATCAGTGTCCCGACAGACCTTTTGCCTACAGATCTTCCCACGGATCTTCCTGGAGGCAGCATCTCTGCTATTGGCGTTCCGACCAATGTGCCCATTATCACCCCTGGTGCACCTCTCACCCCTGGCTCACTTGGATCGCCTGCAACGAATCCTTCCGGCTTCCCTATCGACCCCATCACCAAACTCCCCAAGGATCCTGTTTCGCAGATCTTCTACGACGCGACTTCTGGTGACCCTCTTCCAGTAGATCCTGTCACTAAGTTCCCCGTTGACCCATTTCGTAATGCGCCAATCGACATCAACACTGGCAAGGCTTTGGCTCCTGTTTCTGACTTACCAGGTCTGCCAGCAATCGACCCTCTGACGAACTTGCCAATCGATCCGATCACTTCTCTGCCTGTCGAGAACGGCATCTACTATGACAGACTGACTGGCCTGCCTCTACCCGTGGATCCTGTCACTAAGTTCCCTGTTCTCCCGTCCACAGGTGTTCCTATTTCGACAATCACAGGTCTGCCAGACGTGCTCCACGGAACTCCAGTCCCTGCGGTGACAAACTCCATCACGTCTCCCGTGACAAATGGTACCAGCCCGACCACAACGCTTGTGAACTTGTCAAACTTCCCTCTCGACCCCATTACGAACTTCGCGAAAGATGCGGCGACTGGAACATTCTACGATCCTCAGACTGGACTGCCGTTGCCCACTGATCCGACCAACAACTTCCCTATCGATCCCTTGAGCGGCAATGCCATTGACCCCACGAACGGCTTCCCCGTAGACCCCGTTACAAATCTGGCTCGCAACCCAAAGAACGGCCTATTCTACGGACTAAACTCTCTTGAACCTTTGGCAGTTGACCCGTCAACTGGCTTTCCCATTGATCCTCTGAGAGATAGCCTACCTATCAGCCCTATCTCGGGTCTGCCCATCACCCCCGACACACCTATCACCGATCTTCCCCAGATCGATCCGGTCAACAACTTCCCTATCGACCCCGTCACAGGCTTCCCTCGCGACTCCAACGGGGTCTTCTACGGTCTCAACTCTCTCACACCGCTTGCCATCGATCCCGCGTCAAACCTGCCCATCAACCCTACTACGAGCATTCCATTTGATCCATCCACCGGTCTGCCTGTACCTATCCCAACACCGACCACACCGCAGCTGCCAGCTGGTGTCCCAAGCGGCTCAATCCTGGATCCGGTCAATGGTCTCCTTAGGTCACCGAGTGGTCTATACTTTGACGCGTTCACTGGTGTTCAGCTACAGCTTGATGTTGGCACGGGGCTCTTGCGCAACCCTATCACTGGTCTGCTCATTAGTCCCACGACCGGCGATATCACATTACCAGGCGAGCTACCTACACTGCCAACATCACCCACTGCAACAGTCCCTGAGGTACCTAGTCGCGGACAAGTACCAGCAGGTTTTGTGCTTGACCCTGTAACAAGCTTCTTGCAGGATCCTGAGGGCAATTTCTACAACCCAGCAACTGGCAATCTGTTGCCAATTGACAAAGTCACTGGCTATCCTGTCGACCCAATCAGCGGCTTCCCTAAATCGCCCTTCGACGGAAGACTTTACGATGATCTGACCGGCCAGCCACTTCTCCTCGACCGTAACACGGGTTTCCCCATCGACCCCAACACTGGGGTACCTTTCAACCCTGCAACAGGCTTGCCGATCAACCTCACGTCGCCCATCGCATCGCTACCCACGATTGACCCAATCACAAGTCTGCCAAAGGACCCCGTTTCCGGCGCTTTGCTCGACCCCACAACGCTGTTGCCACTGCCGCTCGACCCGGAGTCGGGCTTCCCGATTGACCCAGTCTCTAAGCTGCCCATCAATCCTGCATCTGGTCAATTGCTCCAGCCCATTGGTACGATTACGAACACCACCACACCGGTGGTGCCTGGACAATCTGGCGTGCTCAGGGTCGACCCCATCACGAAGTTGCCCATAGACCCTGTCAGCGGCGCCCTGCTTGACCCCACGACTCTTCTACCTCTGCCGCTTGAACCGCAGTCCGGGTTCCCTATAGATCCGGTGTCTAAGCTCCCGATCAATCCTGCGACTGGCGACCTGCTTCAACCCGCTACAATTCCGAACACCCCGACACCTGTCGTACCTAGCCAGTCTGGTGTGCCGACGATCGATCCTATCACAAGCTTGCCCAAGGATCCTGTAACAGGTGGTCTTCTGAACCCTACAACGCTCTTACCTTTGCCCCTCGACGCGCAGAGCGGATTCCCGATTGACCCTGTGTCCAACTTGCCCATCAATCCACAAACAGGTGAGCTGCTGCAGCTGATTGGAGGAATCCCGAACAATACTACACCTGGACTTCCGAGCACGCCAATGACATCCCCCATCGCAGTCGCCACGAACGCTCTCACAGGCTTCCCCATTGACGATGTCACTGGTTTCCCTGTAAACCCTCAAACAGGTGCTCTCTATAATCCCCTGACAGGTGCTGTTTTGCCGATTGACGACTCAACTGGGTTCCCAATTAATCCCTTCACAAACACCCCCTTCAATCCTCTCACCAACCAGCCCGTGCTTCCTGGGATCAGTCCCAACGTGACTACGCCCGTCCAGACACCCAGCACTGTATCTACCCTTCCGATCGACAACAACACTGGCTTCCCCCTGGACGCGATCACGGGCCTACCACGAGACCCTACAAGCGGAGCACTCGTCAACCCTCTGACTGGTGCAGCCCTGCCAATTGACCCGGTTACTCAGTTCCCCATCGACCCTCGCAGCGGTTTCCCTATCAACCCTGCAAACGGTCAGCTTTTTGATCCGTCAAGCGGTCTGCCGCTCCCCACTGACTCCCAGAGTGGTCTGCCAATCTTCAATGGAGCAGCTCCAGGTCTGCCGACACCAACACCGACGCCAATCACTTCTCCGCTTGACCCTGTCACGCAACTTCCGCTGGATCTGATTACAAACTTCCCCATGGACAACAACGGAACTTTGTACAATCCTACGACTGGTCAGCCTCTTGCAATTGACAACGCTACCGGCTTCCCTATCAACCCCAGTACCCTTGTTCCATTCGACCCCGCGAACGGTATACCCATATCTCCGGCAACACCTCCTTTGGCTTCGCCAACGCCTATCAACGTTTCGGCGCTGCCAATTGATCCTATCTCTAACTTCCCCGTCAGCAACAACGGTACTTTGTACAACCCGAGTACCGGCCTACCGCTTGCGATCGATAACGTCACGGGCTTCCCCATAGACCCTACTACATCGGTGCCATTCAACCCTATGAACGGCATACCTGTGTCACCAACGACTCCATCCGCGCCTCTGCCTTCGCCATCGCCGATTGATCCATCGTCGTTGCCGATTGACCCTATCACTGACTTCCCTATCGACAACAGCGGCACCTTGTACAATCCGATCACAGGTCTACCCTTAGCGACCGATCCCCAATCTGGGTTTCCTATCAATCCGACAACTCTTATTCCCTTCAACCCTGCAAATGGTGCGCCTTTGACCCCTGGAAGTAAGCCCCCAGTTCTTGATCCATCGACTCTGCCGATCGACCCTCGCAACGGTTTCCCTACGAACAATGGCACACTCATCAACCCGACAACTGGCTTGCCCTTGGCCATCGACCCTCAATCCGGCTTCCCTATTGACCCAACAACTCTCGTGCCATTCAACCCAGCCAATGGTCAGCCAACTACCGCACCTCTCAATCCATCGACGCTGCCGATCGACCCGCGTAACGGCTTCCCTACAAACAATGGAACGTTGATCAACCCGACAACTGGCCTGCCCCTTGCGATTGATCCTCACAGCGGTTTCCCGTTGGATCCAACAACTCTCGAGCCGTTTAACCCTGCTGACGGTCAGCCTGTGACGACTCCAATCAACCCTGCGACGCTTCCAATTGATTCGCGCAACGGCTTTCCAACTCTCAATGGCACTCTCATTGATCCAAGCTCCGGCAGACCCCTTGCGATTGACCCAGCGTCCGGCTTCCCTATCAGCCCTACAACGATGGTTCCTTTCAACCCAGCCAATGGGCAGCCTTTGACCATTCCCGGCACCAGGCCACCTGTCACGACTCCAGTCGTTGACCCTATAACACTGCCGATTGATCCGGTTTCTGGTTTCCCTATCAACAACGGCACGCTCTACAACCCCTCTACAGGCCTGCCGCTTGCCATTGACCCGACCTCCAAATTCCCTGTCAATCCTGATACACTCATTCCGTTCAATCCGATCACAGGTGAGCCCTTTTCAACGGGAACAAGCCCTAGCGGCACAAACCCAGCTCAGCAAGGCACAATCCCGTCTTTGCCGATTGACACCTCACCATTACCCCTGGACCCTATCTCTGGCTTCCCTACAGACAACGGTACCCTCTACAATCCAGCCACAGGGCTGCCGCTTGACCTTGATCCGACTTCGGGCTTACCCATCAACCCTACAAGCGGCGTACCATTTAACCCTCTGACGGGCGCGCCCTTGCTACCAGGTGGTAGCACCAACAACACGACCCCTGCTCAGCCGGGCACTACACCGCCCGTGCCGATCGGCACCTCCGTGCTGCCTTTGGATCCAATCTCCGGCTTCCCTACAAACGACGGTACTCTCTACAACCCGTCTACAGGGCTGCCTCTGGATATTGACCCAACTTCGGGCTTTCCAATCAACCCCTCGACGGGTGTACCATTTAGTCCTCTAACAGGTCAGCCTTTGTTGCCGGATACGGCCCCCAACAACACTACCTCAGCACAGCCTGGCATCACCCCACCGCCGACGCCTGACCTGATGAACGATTCCGTTCCCGATATCCTCAAGCCGAGCGATCTTGGTCTGCTTGCCACCGCTCCTGCGGTCATTGCCAAAGCAATCAATGACGCTGCTCAGCACTTGTCACCAAATGACCCTAACGTCCGGGGCTGGCAAGAATTCGGATGCTTCACCTCCACCAATCTTTTCAACGGTACTCTAACCCCGGTATCAGCGGCTCCAGGAGCGCCCCAGGTGGCCATGAGTGCCCAAGTCTGCATTGGTCTGTGTGTGACTCAAGGTGTTGATTACTCTTCTGTCATCGGAGGTGCGTGTTACTGCAGTGTAACACCTCCGCCCACAGGCTCGGGATCGACCAAGTGCACCACGCGCTGCAATGGCGATTCTTCTCTCTTTTGTGGCAACCCAACAGACTATGGCTACAGCATCTTCAAACGTCTGGTTACACCGAATAGCGCTGTTCCTCTACCTTTACGCCCTGCTCCCAACGGCTACCAGTATGATGGCTGTTTCTTCGGCAATGACTTCACTAGAACCGCTACTTACGCAGCTGCCGGCTCTGTAGGTATCGAGGCTTGCTCTGCGGCCGCTGCGGCCCGCAGTCTCCAATATGCTGCCCTGCAAGGCGACACTTGCTACGCTTCCAACACTGCCCCCTCATCGAGTTTGGAAGCCGGTATCGGCCTTTGCTCGACACCTTGCAGCGGCAACGCCCTCGAAGCCTGCGGTGGTACGACTTCAGCCATTAACACCGCCGCAGGTCTTACACAATTGATCACAGTGTACACCGCAGGACCACCACCTCCTACTACGCTTCCGCCCACAATCGACACCAACTCCACTGGACCCACAGGACCCAATGGCAGCTACGTTGGTGGATGCGTTAGCGCTAGCACATTTATCCTCAACGCTATCTCCGGTGGTCGTCAGTTCTCGTACGCGCAGGACCCTGTCGTTGACAACAGCGGTGGCAAGTGTTATGGACAGTGCCGCGATGCCGACTTCCTCTACTCGCTGGTCAACGGCGCGTCATGCTACTGCAGTAGCATTGCCCCTGCAACGTCTGCCGTCAACCAATCCGACTGCAACCTGCCGTGCCCCAACAATCCAGCTGAACGATGTGGTGGACAGGGTGATCCATCCAGTCCCGACGGTGGCCTTCTTGGAAACGTGTTCAGTACTCTGGCCATTGACACGCCAATCATTCAGGTGCGTCCACTTATCTCCTTTGTTGGAAGGACGCACACACTTTACTCTGTTGCGAACAGCTCTATGCTCTGCAGAATCCTTGCTCGGGATTCTGCTCTGCAAAGGTAACGTATTGCTCTGCTCTACGCGTAGGTATCATGCTCTGCTCTGTCGTGATAAAACTCCTCGCCGCCGTCGTAGCTCGTGTTCTCCGGCCTGCGAGTCGAGCCTTTGCTTGTCTGCCCTGGAGCTCGTGCTCTCCAGAGCCGACTTGAACGCTGGACTTGGATGAAGCTCGTGTTCTTCATGCCTGGGCTGACGCCATTCGTTCTGTACTTGGCATCAGAACTCGTGCTTTCTGGGTGACCATACTGGAGCCTGTGTTCTCTGGCCTTGAATCTCGATCCTTTTCCACCAGGGCTCTGCTCTCTGGCTGCAGGGCGTCCCTACGCACTCGTGATGTGGTACTGGTGATGGATGCCTTTTCTGGGGTGAAACTCAGCGAAGTAAGTTGTTTACACTACGCACGTTTGAGAGCTAATGCCACTGTGAGACGTTGAGACTTCCGTCCATGGCAAAACCTCTTGATCTGTGCGTTGTGAAGTTACTTGTGCATTCGCAAAGATAGAAGGGCAAGTTATACTTCAATAGTTGATCAGAATTGATTCAGTCATTGCCACTATGGTTCGCCCGCTTGTTCGATGTCTGCAACTTTCAAACATATGCACATGTTCGGTCCTCCGGCTCTCGCGTCACAAAAAAGGCTGACTGCAGTCCCCAATCCTCCGGGACAATTGGAGGCACCCAGCGTCTGTCTGTGCATCTTTTAGTAGCAGATAGATCCCCTGTCGACTACAATATAATCATGCTGTTGTGTCCGAATCATTCGAGCGACGCAACAACCAAGTCTGCGTCCTCACTGAAAGCCGTTCCAAGCCTAGGCCTGTGCAGCACTTTGTTCCACACGTCACCTTTCAGGCGCTACGAGCTTGGCAAAAGGTGGCGGTCGACAAGACTTAAAGGTGTTGCGCTGTTTGTAGGTGCGCTTCGCCAATGTGGGAGCATGCTTCCGGCCACATCGCGTTAGAGCCTCGAAAAAGGCAACATAGCAAGTCTCATGGGACCACATCGGAATGCGCCTCCTTGTAGTGTTCCCGGGTCATTTCAACATACAACTCTCTTCATTCTTGGATCCGGCCTATCGATCATGCACCATCCTGAGGATGTACTGGTATTGTGACCACTTCACCGACATACCTCTGCTCCACCACTGTTCCTCTGCACAGGTTGAACGTACCTCAAGCAGGGGTCAGAACCTGAGAGTTCGGGTTAATTGAAAAGCTGCAGTCATCTTGAAATTGCTGGCTGCCAGTCGTGTGTTGTCCGGCTCAATGTGTATCGACTCGACTGTGGGCGGTGTAGTACAATAGTGTCACCGGTGCATAGATGCTGTGCTTTCCTGTCCAAACTGAATTTGCAATCTGTTCAAGATTTTCAACGCGACCTTGGTCAGCTGGAGATGTGTTCGAGGATTAGTCTGGCAGCCCAAATGCGCCAGCTCGTCGAGAAGCTGCTTCTGACAGGGCGTTCGAGAATTGGGCAGGCAGCGCAGGCCGGCCGATGCGTTTGAAAAGTGATCGACCCAGCCGCTCTAAAGTATGGAGCGCTAAGTCGTAGAGGTGTGCCGCAAGTATCGCGAACCATGCTACAATTGCCCCATGAGGCATCTCGAGACCCAGCGTATGCTGCTATAGAGATCTGTGGTCGACCTCGGGATGTCATTTGATCACCGCCGCATAGGGGATCATCTTGTTCCATCTGCACTGCGTCCACAGCTTGCCCGACCTCGGAAGCAAGTTCTTCGTTGAGAATGAGGACAACGATTGCTTGGCAGCAGTTATAAGGACTCGACCCGCCAGGTTCGCGGAGTGAATCGATTCTGCCTACCGCGTGCCCTACTTGCTTGTTTTGGTCCTCACACTTCCGGCGTCCGAGTATCGCGCTTGTCGCAAACTTCGTTGATGAGAAATAGCACCTTCCAAGAGACTCAAGTATGCATTGATATCGCCCAACTTTGTTATCGACGAACTTTTATCTACTCCCATCATCTTTCATCCATCTAACTGGCTCGGTTGTGCTTGTTTCAACCCGTCCCGACTCACATCTGCCTCGATAGACTCATCTAGAAACATGTATTTCACCGAAAGGTGAGGTCTACAAACACTTCGATATCAGGAAGTCTTACACAGTGCAACGGGTCAGATGGATCTCACACCTCGACTTTGGGCTCACGCTCGATCAAGCATGCGCTTTGCTATTGCACGTGGCTTGAGCATTGGAAGAAACAGGTACCGTCTTCCAGCTCCCTATAAGCTTTTTCTGATTCCACGCCTGGCGTTTGCTGCCCAAGCCCAGCGACGAGATGATACTGACGATGACTACGTCAGAGGCAGTGCTTTGGAACTGCGTTCATCCATGCAATGTGGTTCCTCTAACCCAAGTCGCAGTGGCCCCGCCGAAGTAAGGCCCGAGGGCCCGTTCCTAGGAATATCTCCCCGGGCGCCAGGATCGAAACCCATCCGGGACGGCGACAAAGAAGACAATGGCAAAGTGTGCGTTGTCGAAACCACGTGTTTCGCCCTGATAAGCAGAGCCAGACACACTTACGAACGTGCAATACATCTCTGGCATCTCATCAATCGTAACTGATACCCATAGACTGTCGGATACATCGACAAAAGTCTGAGGACGCATACAGGGCCACACTGTTCAGTAGGGACGACCTAATCTTCCAAAAGCTCAAGGGATGCCTGGGTGGTCCCTAATGCTTGTAGATCGATTTCGAATTGATCTCATTCTCCGGCCTGTGTACGCCAGTTGCTCTCTCACTGAGCACTCGTTGGGTATGCCACAAGAGGCTGCTACTTCTGTCTGCGATTATCGAGACAAGTATTGTAAGAGCTTTGAACTAGAGACAATGTTTGATCTGACCGGGAGGAAGCGACTGACTCATATGTATGATAATAGTCATGAAGACATCGGTCGGATTGCAATACATTGACCCGGACCGCAATGTATGACACCGGCTTTTTCAAGTTGTCTTTGCTCATCTGGCGGGTTTTGGTGGTGTTCTGAAGTGTTTCTCTACCAATTCATGTGCGAAGAGTTTGTAGACGTCAGAATTCGTATGATGGCACATCTAACACGAAAGTAGACATTGAGTACCTCCGTCATCAGGGCATTCTGGAGATAACCCAGCCTGATGTCCACTTCGACGTTGTCTGGAGGCACTGTTTCGCTGCCTCCTAAGCAAGACAACGAGAACGCCGCCGACCAGGATGCCGACAATGACGATGACGTTGACTGACACGAGTGCAACATCGAGAATGACGAAGGCTCAGCCCCACGTCGCCCCATGGCTGGCATATTCAAGGTGGAGGGCTCGAGATTCAAGATGTGACCCGTTCTCTGACTTCACAGACGACAGCGAGACAGGTATCCACGAACAGATGGTCATCACACATCGTGACGGCCTCCCCGCATACGCACGAAAAGGCGTAGCGTTTGACCCGGAATGCTGCCACCCGACGAAGGAAAAAGCACGCCGCCCGTGTCATGTCTGCTAGAGCAAGTTTGCATCCAGAGCTTACGTCGAGTGCGCCACGAAGAACAATGGTTGTGGTAAGATGTTTCGTGACGAATGCACAGATGGCGAAGATGGTGGCGGCAGACATTGTCGATGGCAAGCTTATCATCGTGGAGTGTTAGATCGCAGCTGAGGACTTTTCTACGGTGGCCCTTCTTTGAGTTCTTTTTCTGTATTATAATCGTTGCCAAAATGTGCTGACCCCCCTACCTATGGCGCACTATCGCCTATCCAGGCACGAATGCCCTCTGGTTGGCTATAAGGCCATGCTACGAGTGACAGACCCTGATCCATACCTTCACAAACCCTGATCCGACTTCCCTGACCACTCACGGAAGGCACAGAGTATATAGACATCATAAGTACCAGTATACGTTAATGCCGTGCTATGGGTAAGGGGGTCAGCACATTTCGGCAAGCACCGATAGTGGAACGACAGTGCGCCAGTCCACGCCATGAGTCAGCTTCTGAGAAAGCTGAATGCTCTCTTTCCCAAGTGATAAATGGCGGCGAGTACCTCACTTCTGGTTAAGATTTGGTCTGAATGAATCAAACGAAGACGTTCAACGTGATCAACCTGTCGTACTTGTAACTAAGGTTTACGGGTAGCCTGGGCAGGGTTACGACAAGGTGGAGATGGACGCATCCGGACCCTGAAGACATTGCGCACGGCAGCCTTTAGATCACCACTATCTTCAATGTGGACCGAGTGTTCGAGCGTTGGAGTATTCTGCTTGAAGAAAGGTGTGTGGTCTGTGTGGTATATACTGGTGCCTCTTTTCGATGACAACCGTTCTCCATCGTGACGATGCAAACACCGCAGAGATACTAGCCGGAGCCATTTCAAATCAAACAGTACGTGGATTGGATCCCGATAGAACCCCTGGCGGCTACATTTCGAGTAGAGACAGAACGTTCATACTAGCGTTGCTGTTGCAGCGACCTTGCCGCATGCTATAATGCCTTCCTTGAGGTTTACTCCAGGACGTAAATGCTGTGCTTACAACAATAAGCCGCAACAGAGGCATTCAACCACCTTGTTTCCATGCTGAAGTCGAGTGGGAACAATGTGAATGCGATTACGACGAGGTCAAGGACTAAGTCCACTCAGTCCAGAGCATACCAGCATTCAACTTTGTCTCAGTCTTGGAGCTGCGCGATGGGATCGCAAGTCGCGCAGTTTCCGGTCCGAGTGAAGCATTTCAGTTCCGCCGAAGGGATGCGTAAGAACCCTCCAGAGTTGCGAGGAAAAACGCATGTGAAGGTGAGTGCACGCTGTTCTGCGCGGAGAGAGTCGCTGGATACGAGATGCCTGCTCCTTTTTCCTGGCAGGGTTCTCTGACAGGCATCGAAAGATCACATCAGCGAGATCCATGGCTTCGTATGTTCATGCTTAGCGCGGCTGTTGATGGTTGATACTGATAGATTAAGCAGCGTGCACCTCACGACCAGTGTCGCGCGGAGTCGGGCCTGGACTCAAACGATTACTATAGCCCTGGTCGCCTTGAAACATTGCATTGATCTGGGCAAGTGGGCCTCAAGCTGCGAAGAGCTCGGGAGTGGGGTAGCTTTGGTCTTCAGGCGGACTGGTCCACACAACGCCGGGGATGTCCGGCAAATGAAGCCAGCACTCGCGTGACCGCATCTAGGGAGGCGGGGTGAGACTCTCCGTATCTGCTGTCTGCGTATTGCACGTTTAAAACGTGCTCATTTGACAGATTGATGTCCGAGGTCCGGTGTGAAAACGGCCCTTTGCGAATTATGAGGCGTTGCGCATAGTCCTACCCTTTTGGTCGCCATGATCGCTTCAGTCGTTGCCGCTGGAAAGACCAGCCGACGCCAGCCCCAGTAGAATCTATCACGAGGCGACTTGTTTGATTGGCGGACTCTCCACGGGCTCGGCCGCTAGCGCTTAGCGGCCAGCAGGTGAACACATGAGGCCATCCCCGAAGCTTGTCTCATCCATGCAACTAGAACAGGGTTCTCGCGGCTTTTCATCGTAGAAACGTTCCATTTTGTTGAGCGTCCATGCTTCTCGGTCCCATGCAGGTGGACGGTTGACGAGTTTTGCTCGGTAATGCCCTCTTGCCGTTTAGTGCGGTGACGTCGCGAGAGTGAGATGGCGCTTCTCGTTCGATGATAGACGAGCACATGTAAGTAATCATACCGTAAGTGCAGTCTCATCGTTCACTTCACGTTTCTGTCACTCGCTAATCATGTACATGAAGACTGTTTCATTGCTGGCGACCGCCGCTGGCCCAGCTTCAGTTCTTGCGGCACCATCCGTCGAGGCCAGCCACTATGGTAACAACACAACATGTCGAAAGACCACTGTTGCAATCCTGTATGTTGGGTAATGATCTCCCGCCGAAATTTTGCTGATAGAAACACCACAGGGGAGCTGGTGTTGCTGGTGTTACGGCAGCTCAAGCGCTCGCAAACCAGTCGATCACGGAGTTGCTTATCGTGGAATACAACGAGCAAGTCGGCGGTCGCATGCGTCACACAAACTTTGGATTTGACGCAGCTGGTGATCCGTACGTCGTTGAACTTGGCGCCAATTGGATCTCTGGAACTGGCACATCGAACGGACCCGAGAACCCAGTATGGACCTTCGCCAAGCAGAGCAACCTATCGAGCACATACTCTAACTTGAGCAATATTGCCACGTACGACGAGACTGGTGCCTCCAACTACATGGACATACTCGCTGAGTACGATGAGGCCGCGGGTGCTGTTGAGCAGGCAGCCGGAAGGATACTCTCCGAGAATCTCCAAGACCGAAGCCAACGTGCCCTCTATGCGGAAAATGGATGGAAGCCTAAGCGCGACGCCCACCGTAAGGCGGTAGAATGGTGGTACTTTGATTGGGATGCGGCAGCCACGCCCGAGGAATCGAGTGCTGTCTTTGCGACAACAGCGTCGAATCTTACGTACTACCAGTTCAAGGACGAAGACTTCTTCAGCATTGATCAGCGTGGCTACAACACCTGGCTCAAGGGAGAAGCGGCGAAGTTCCTGCAGCCGAATGATCGTCGAGTCCTCTTCAACACCACGGTCAAGGCCATCGAGTATTCTGACTCAGGCGTGAGGGTTACCAATGAGGACGGATCATGCGTCGAAGCTGAATACGCCATCTGCACCTTTGCATTGGGTGTTCTTCAGGAGGACGTAGTCGAGTTTACCCCTGCTCTTCCCGAATGGAAAGAGTCTTCCATTGCAACCTTTGGTATGGGCACGTACACGAAGATCTTCATGCAATTCAACGAGACGTTCTGGCCCACAGACAAAGAGTTCTTCCTTTACGCTCACCCTACGACCCGCGGATACTACCCCCAGTTCCAGTCCCTTTCGACTGAAGGTTTCTTCCCTGGCAGCAACATTCTCTTCGCTACTGTTGTCGACGAGCAGAGCGCCCGTATCGAAGCTCAAGATGACGAGACCACCAAGGCGGAGCTGATGGAAGTTTTGCGTCAAATGTTCCCCGATGTCGATGTACCGGAGCCGATCGATTTCATGTACCCTCGCTGGGGCCAGAATCCCTGGACATACGGTAGCTATTCCAATTGGCCCGCTGGTACGACTCTGGAGATGCACCAAAATCTACGCGCAAATGTCGATAGACTGTACTTTGCTGGCGAGCACACATCGGCCGAGTACTTCGGTTTTTTGCACGGAGCTTGGTTCGAGGGCCAGGAGGCCGGTAAGCGCATTGCTGGTGCGCTTGGCAAGAAATGTTTGAATGAGAAAAGCGGTTGCGGAGACTACAAGAGATACGAGGTGCTTCAAGGCACAACTGACAAATCAAAGTACAATGACTACAACGGCATAGGTGCAGATCCGTTCTTTATCTCAGAGGGCGATGAGGACAATATCGGTACAATTACTCGTAGCTTGAAGCGCTCTGGACACAAGAGGCGGTATCAAAGGTAGCTAGATCATTTGGAATTTTCAAATACCAAGCGCACTGCAGTATAAACCTCTAATTGTTGGTAGTAGTCTTTAGCTTATTCCGCAACTATATTTCTAGTTGTGAGCGTGCTATAACGTACACAACGGGCGAGCGGGACACACGACTGAGCGGGACACTTTTGCCAAGACCACACTAAAACTCCCTTCCTACACTAATGCCTCCCTAACAACCCTAATTTACTGCGTTAAAAGAACGTTAAATACAGCTTGCGCTTTAGGCTCTTAATTAAGACGCAACACTCTCCTTACAGCGCGCTGCAGCTATCTATAACGTGCCTAGAAGTACCTTACACTAACGACGCGCTAGACGACCTTTACGCTTTGATACTATGCCTAACTCACGGAATCTAACTACTGCTAAGGAGCAAATTATTGTTACGTACATACTTGAGCTGGTTACGCGAGGAGAGTCCCCCTGGCTTGCAGCTGTGGCTAATATAGCTAATTCTCTGCGAAAAGAGCGTGGTTTGGCCCCTGTTAGCATAAACTGGGCTAGCACGTTTGTTTCTTGCTAGGAGGAGCTTAAAACAGTGTTTAACTGCAAGTATGACTACAGGCAAGCCCTCTGCAAGGATCCTAGGGCTATACAGGAGTAGTTTACCCTTATAGCTAATATAAAAGCCAAGTACGGCATCCTAGACAATAATACGTACAACTTTGACAAGACAGGCTTTATAATAGGCTAGATATCTACTAGAGTAGTTGTTACAGATGCAGGGAAGCTAGGATAAGCAAAGTAGATCTAGCCTAGCAACTAGGAGTGGGTAATAGCTATCCAAGGCATTAATGCTACTAGATAGGCTGTTCTAGCCTATATTATCTTCAAAGCCTGCTACTACTAATCTAACTGGTACAAGGACGATAACCTGCCCTAAGACTAGGTAATTGCCATCTCTAAGAATAGTTAGACTACTAACAAGCTTGGTTTTGACTGGTTAAAGCACTTTGACAAGCATACAAAGACGCGCACTGTGGGTACCTACTGTTTGCTAGTTATTAACAGTCACGAGAGCCACAACTCTGCAGAATTCTAGCAATACTGCAAGGATTATAAGATTGTACTTCTATGTATGCCTGCGCACTCATTGCACCTCCTGCAGCCACTTAACGTGGGTTGTTTTGGCCCTCTGAAGAAGGTGTATGGGGATGAGGTTAATAGGCTTATGCGCAACTAGATTACCCACGTTATAAAGCAGGAGTTCCTGCTATGCTTTAAAGCAGCTTATAAGAAAGCTATTACCCCTAGCAATATCTAGGGAGGGTTCTAAGGGGCTAGATCAGTTCCCTTTGACCTAGAACAGGTTATATTGACCCTTGATGTAAAGCTGCGCACTCTATCACTACCACTCCCCATAAACAACGAGCCCTGGCAGTCGCAAACCCCAAGCAATACCCTAGAATTTAAGTCGCAATCAACTCTAATTCGAGACAAGTATAAGAGGGAACAGGGCAGCTCACCAAATTCTGTTCTAAGCGCACTTGAGCACTACGCAAAGGGGGGGGCAATTCTATCGCACAAGCTGGCTTTGGCGCAACGGGAGAACGCTGAACTTCAAGCAGCCCTAGCAGCTGCCACAGAGCGTAAATCGCGCAAAAGGAAGCGAATTCAAGAGGGAGGGTCTTTTACAGTTGAGGAAGGCCAGCGGTTAGCAGCTCTAGCGGAATTTGGGGCGCGCCGTGATGGAAAGAAGAGGAAGAAGCGGGTGCGCGCTGAAGGAGGTGAACCGTCCCAACGACGCTGTGGACAGTGCGGAAAGGGTGGGCACAATGCGCGAACGTGCAAGAATGAAGTAGAAGAGGTCTTCAAGTAATATTACAGCTTGTTTTGCCTTGTGCAGGGCCAAAGCGTGGTGTTTTGGGCCATAATAGTGTGAGATTTGGTGTGGTCTTAGCAAAAGTGTCCCGCTCGGTCGTGTGTCCCGCTCGCCCGTTGTGTACGTTACTATTGCAAATACGCTGTTATACTAGCAGCTTGTATACTATAATAGACTATAACAGACTAGAACTACGTTACTAGTACCTAAGCAACCCTATATCTTACTAGTATCTTTACTAGAACTCTATATATATATACAGATTTTAAGAATTCTATACCCCTATTACAGCAGTCTTGTTCAATTAGATCTATTTGATATTCTTATATATAGTTAGAAGCAACTGGCCTACTATACTATTGTAATCTATAGAATATAAAGAGTTGCAACAGCAATTGTATCCTAGTATAGTATAGCAAGAGTTACTAATATGGACAGTTATATACAGAGAGAGTAGAGTAACGCCTCTTGGACATTTAAAGTATTATTAAAGTTGTACACAGGACAAAGTCCTAAGTATACTAGTTCTATTAGGTCTTAGAGATAAGTGCTAGTTCTAGAATAGTAGAGTAAGTTATTAGACAAGGTTGAATATACAACTTGAAGGTTTAGTAATAGGCAACAGGATTGACTAGCTAGAGTACTAAAGTTGAGATTCTAAGAAGTAACTTAATTAATAAAGCTAAACATAAACTATAAGATTTTTGTGTTCTATATACTATATACTAAAGAGAAATGCAAAGTGCTTAGTAGAGCTAATTAACTAATTGTACTGATTACTAATTACACTAAGCACTAATTATACTAATTATTGCTAAGACTCTTTATTAGTTGTTATATAACATGCATTGATTACTAGAGAGGCGTCGCCCTGTTGTTTCTATAGATAATTACCCTTGCTGGTAATCTTGCTATACTATACTAGGGTGTAATTCTCATTGCGACTTTTTATATTCTATAGATTATAACAGTTTTATTGTTATTCTAACTTAGTATATTATAGAATATTGTAGGATTCTTTAGAATGCATATAAGATGTTCTAATATAGCGTTCTGCTAATACTTTAGAACATATAGAGGTGCACATTATTAGTCCTTTATACTAACCTTCTTATAGACCTTTAGTTGTCTTTCTAGAGTATTAGCACTTCCTCTCCTTCTTTATCTCACGCTATGCCCCAAATCAAGGTTTGTAACAATAGGTATACAATATATATAGTATATATATAGGTAATAGCTTTATAATTAACATACTAGAACACAGGACGCATTGAAAACTAGACGAGGCTAAGAATATCAATTACTTGCTCTATTACTAGGATATTTATTTCAACAAGTAGTTAGCTGCGCGCAACTAGGGATTGTCTAATAGTAATAAAGAAAAAGAGAACAAAGAAGTAGAAGAGTACTAGAACTAGAAAGTTATACGTACACGCGCATTCCTAGCCTAATATAGTAAAAGGCTCACTAGACTTAATTAACAGATTGCGAATAGTAAGAAGACTGAAATAGACTAGGCAGACCTTATATTTACTCAATAGGAGAACAACAACTACGCAACATAGGAAGACTTGAACCTATATAACTACTATAAACCCTGATAAAATAGACCCAACTTTAGTTATATAGAAGCAACTAGGACTACTTATAGTAGTTTATTATACTAGCAAGATATCTGCAACCCTAGGTATAAAGAACTACTATAGACTTACTATTACTATAGATAGTACAAGGTGCACTATATAGCAAAAGTTGATAGTTACTAGTTCTCTAGCAGACTAGTAGGATATACCTAAGCAGAGTATATATATAAAGAGATTAAGTGCCTAAAGTACCTATAGAACAGATGCACTAAGCAGCACTTATAGGATATTTATTATGCAGCCAGTTATTAATAGAAACTATATAGGACACTATTAGAAAGAATACCTAAATACTATATATAAGCAGCACATGATTAAGAAAGAGTGTTATAGGTTTAAAGGCACAAAGCCTTTGTTAATACAGCGCTAGAGAGCGCTAGAGATTGTGTTAAAGTCGAATATAGGACAAAGTCCCAAGTATACTAGTTCTGTTAGGTCTTAGGGATAAGTGCTAGTTCTAGAACAGTAGGGTGAGTTATTAGACAAGGTCTAATATACAACTTAGGGGTTTAGTAACAGGTAACAGGATTAACTAGCTAGAGCACTAAGGTTAAGATTCTAAGAAGTAACTTAATTAACAAAGTTAAACACAAACTATAAGGGTTGTGTTCTTGTATACTATATACTATAAGAATTGTGTTAGCTTACTAAGCTTACTATAAGCTTTATAAGCTAGCTTACTAGGCTTACCTTAAGCAGCGTAAGCTGTTATATAGATCCTACCTATACCTATAGACCTACTAGGCTTACTTACTAAGGAGTAAGCTAGTTACATAACTAGTAATTACGCTATGCTATAACTATGCCTCTTATAGCGTTGTTATAGATTTATAATGCTAACCTGCTATCTAATGCTAATAGGTGTTAGCAATTAGTTAGATATAAGTAGATTATAATACTATCCTTCCTTCTTCTTAGATTTGTCTTAAATCTTGTTAGTAGTTCTTTATAAGCACTTGCTCTGCTTAGTCTTAGTTCCTAAGCATTATTATGTCCTTAATAACCTAAAAGCGTCTGCGTCTAAGTATTAAATTCTATTACTATAGTATTATCAAGCGTTTCCCTTATAATTACTGCTTTAACACTAGTTATAATTATTTTATTATGCCTAACAATAACTACTTAAAGTACGCTAAGTGTGTATATATAGAACGTCTATGTGTTAACCTGTCTTAGGAGTCCTTAGACAGAATAAGGGCAGAATATAAAGAAAAGGTTAAGAAGAATGAATAACTTCTTATAGAGATAATTGCATACTTACTGTATAATAAAAAAATTCTAGCCTAAGTAAAAGATAGGGCTGTAAAGAAGGCTAAGTGCCTTATAAACAAGTTAGAGGAGTTAGGTAATAATATTTAAACTAAGGAGATTAGCTACCCTACTATAGATATGCTAGTAGGGTACTCTTTTACTATACAAGCTATGCTTAACTTGCTAGATACTTCTATAAACTTTAGAACTCTTTTAGCAGTTATTAGCAATTTATAAGGTTTATAGTTAGCTCCTATATATTCTTAGAGTCTAGGTATCCTAACTATTTAACTAGGTACTTATTACTATTACCTTAGTTATAATACTATATTACTTTTTTAACTTCCTATTTGTCTCAGCTATCTGCCTAGTAGTAGAAGTCTTGCTAGATTAGTGTTCTAGGGTTAGCTAGTTCTAATAGCAAGATGTAGAATATAGGATAGATCTTTGTATCCTTAGGTAGCGCAAGTTAATAGTTTACTAGGCTAATTTATTAGAAAATAAAAAATAGTCTAACCTTAACCTTGTCTAGTTTTTTTATTAGTTGCTATATGGGTAGGTTCTTTATAAGGAGATACACTTTATTCCCCTCCCTTAGCAGAGGCGCTATTTTTTATTTCTTATTAATATAAGAAGTGCTCTTTAACTAAGCTTTAGTAATATTATTAAGTAATCTCTAGTATACTTTCTTTAGTGCTTTAACTAAGGATATTGCTAATTCTGTTTAGATGCTGCTGTCTAATAACCTAGTAAAGAGGTTTAGCTGTCTGCTACAGTTTGTAAAGAACAGCAAATAATCTATTACTTCTAAAAGTTTATTATTATATATAATTTGTGCTATAGGCAGTAGTAAACACTAGTTGTCCTGCTGCTAGTTATAGTAGATATAGGGGTATGTCTCTATTGTCTAGTTTACTTATTTAGTCTGTCTGTCTGTCTGCAGATAATAGGCTGTAGAGAGTTTCTTCTTAGTATCTATTGCTGCTAGGAGCGTAGTCTAATAGTTTAACATAAAAAGCTTGTCCTATTACTAATAATAGATTCTAGGATACTATAGTAGCAGATAATACAGTCCTTAAAAACGTGCACTAACTATTTATTAGTATAGCTGTGTCTAAAGGCTATTATCTCAGCATACTTAGTAAATTAGTCTACTACAACAAAGATCAAGTTGTAGCTATATCCTATAACTAGATTCTTAGAGATAGGCAGTTATATAATAGAATCTATTATAATGCTTGTCTATAGGGCTGTTAGTAGCTCTATTGCTTGTGCTTCTCTATACTTAGCATGCGTGCTGTGTTTGTTTTGCTAACAGCTTACGCAATTCTTAATAAACTTGCTAACCTTGTCTTGCATGTTTAGGAACTTATAATGTCTCTTAATAAGATCTATAGTTCTTATAATACTAGGATGTCTATGCAGCAGGTTGTTGTAATAACTACTAATAACTTCTTCTTCTAGTTCCTCTAGTACTTGTAATAGTACGTGATGTTCGCCCTAAACTACTATTATAAGGTTAAGCTGCTAAGATAGTCCTAATAACCTATCTAAATTCTTTCTTAGTATAGCAAACTTATTAATTGTTTTTTGCCTATAAGGTTGTAGCGTTAGCTAGGAGCGTCTACTCTGCTGTTTTCTTTTCCTAGCGTGTACAGAATCCTAAACTTATACTAACTAAGCATCTCTAACTAGCAAACTTGTTGTTAGTTTAGAACCTTAGTAGTAGTAAAGAGTACTAAGTTCTTATAATCTATATATATAGTAAGCTCTAAGCAGCTTTCTACATAGACTCTCTAGTGCTATAGCGCGTTAATAATAGCTATAAGTTTCTTATTATGTATATCATAGTGTTCTTTAGGTGCTGTAAACTTCCTTAAGTAGTAGGCTATTAGATGCTATAGTCTGTCTTGTTCTTGTATAATGCACGCTCCTAATGCTAGATCTAAGGCATTAGTTTTAAGGCGCGCAGGTTTGCTGCTCTTAAATATAATTAATATAGGTAGCTCTATGCATGCTTGCTTAAGCACTTAGAAAGCATCTTCTTGTGCTTATTCCTACTTAAATAGTATGTCCTTCTGCGTAAGTCGCGTAAGTAGTAAGGCTTTTATAAAGTAGTCTTTAATAAAGTATTAGTTAAAGTTAATAAACCTAAGGAATTTCTAGATTCCTTTAACTAAAGTAGGTGTTAGCTAATCCTTTATAACCTAAATCTTCTTGTTGCTTATCTTAACTCTATATTTTTCTATAACATAGCTAAGGAACTCTACTTTGTCTTTATGCTATTTATACTTCTTAGGCTTTAGCCTAAGGTCTGCTTTTGCTAAGCATTCTAACACTTGTCTTATGTAGACATTATATTCTTCTAGCGTCTAACTGTATACTAGGATGTTATTAAGGTATACTACTATAGTAATATCTAGGTGCTCTTGTAATACGTTGTTAATAAGTGCCTAACAAACAGCTAGTGCATTAGTTAGCCTAAATAGCATAACTATATATTTGTAATAACTATAATAGGTTCTAAACGCTGTCTTCTGTTCTTTGCCTTTCTTTATACGTATGAGGTTGTACGCTCTGCGCAATTTAAGTGTAGTAAAGAACATTGCTTCTAAGAGTTAGTCTTACAACTCTAATATATTAGGCAGTAGGTAACAATTCTTAATTGTAATATTATTTAACTTCTAGTAGTTAACGCAAAGCCTTAGCTTGCTGTCCTTCTTTAGTACAAATAGAATAGAAAATCCTACTAGGGATTTAGATTTCCTAATAAATCTTTTAGTAAGGTTCTCTTAAATGCACTTGTGCAGTATCTTAAGCTCTTTCTTAGATAGCTAGTATCTAGGCCTAAAAGGTAGTTCTTTCCCTTCTCTAAGTTTAATCTTATAATCCTAAGGTTAATGCTTAGGTAGCGCTTTTATAGATGACTCTTGTTTAAATATCCAGGTATACTATTAATACACATCTAGTATATCTAGAGGTGTACTCTCAATATCTGTAACTATTATAGAGGGGCGTTTCTAGTCTATACAGCTAACTACTCTATCTTAGTATATAGTTATAATTAAAGCGATATCATCAATCTCCTTCTTATCTAGTAACTCTAGTATAGGTTGTGTAGGCTAGCGTGTAGTAGTGCTGCATCTATACCTATTAAATAAAAGCTATTAATTCTTCTAATTAATCTATAGGTTATACTCTTATAATTATAGCAGGCCTAAAATAATACTGCAAGTAGCTATCCTAAACACGTCTAGGTCTAACTGCTTAAAATAGTTCTGTATCTGTAACAGAATAGACAATACCTTATAGGTAATTTATAACTCTGCTAGCATTAGTTCTCTATTAGCTACTCTAAGCAGGTAAGTGTTCTGCTTCTATTATAGCTTAAGTCTAGCTTACTACACAGCCTATAAAGAGACGTAGTTTAATTATGCTCTAGAATCTAATAATACTGTTATTAGAACTCCTCCTAATATAATAGGGAGCTTAATAAGCAGATTAGCCCCTATAGAATTAAGGGATTAATCCCTAGAGCGTGTAGGCGTAGGCCTAAAAAAAGGCTCCTTATCTCCAAATCTATTGTCGTGCTTGCTATCTTAGTGCAAGTTACAATCTTAGTTTAAGCAGTGCTGCTAATATACGTTATAGCAGCTACTATTAATAACAAGTTGCATCTAGATAATTTGCTGTAGGTTGTTAGTGCCTAAGAAGTATAGCTTAAAATTTTTATCTTATAGGTGTACTCTATATACATCCTTCTTGCAGTTATACTATATGAGTTTGCAAGTTGTCTTTAGGCTAGGGAACTATCCTAAGCTAACCTTAGTATTATAGTAGATAGCGCAGTAGTTATAAGGGCATACAGTCTTTAATCTTAATCTATACTTTACATTCTAGAGGTCTAGGTTGTACCATAGTTGTAGGCTAATAACTAATGTAGGTGTAACTTCTTCTGTTCAAGTCATGTTGTTCTAGTAGGTGCAGGGTTAAGTTTAAATAATAACTTCTGTGTCTATAGCTTCTTAGTTTGCCTATTCTACCTAGTGTCTAATACTGTTATATTATATCTTAGTTTAGCAGTTGTAATATCTTTATTATCCTAATCATATAGTTACTAGTGTAGAGAACTCCTAGTACAGTATAGGTGCGCAGTTAAAGTGTTTACTATTAGAAATATAGTTATAAGTATTGTTATACTCTTATTCTTTGTCTTCTATAAGACAGCCTATATCTTTAGTAAGAACTTCCTGTTCTTTACTAGTATTAGCATTTGTGCTAGTAAGTATATTTAGCTAGCAAATAACCTTATTCTTTATTTAGCAGTCTCTAGCAAGGTATCCTGTCTTACTATAGTTATAGCAGGTAGACTTAGACTTGTCAAGTGTGCTCCCTTTGTAGTTCTGCCTATTAGATCCTTTGTTAATATTTAATAGGTCTATAGCTGCAGGTCTGTAGGATCTACTGCTTATATTATTATAGATATGTGAACTACTGTTAGGTTAACAGTGTTTGCTACGCTAGGTATAGTTAGATAAGTTATTGCGCTATAAGTTGCGTAGTAGTAGGCGCCAATTAGTAAAGGTAACGCACGCCTATAGATTGTCCTAAAGCTCCTACTAGAGTTTCTAAAGTTGCATATTAATATTGATAGCCTTATTACTTGAGGTTTTTAAAGTATTAATAGAGGCAGTAGTCTGTATAAGCTCCTCCTTTACCTTAGGCTTTAACCCTTATCAAAATATAGTTATTAACATGTTGTTGTTCTAATTAGTACATTAGCTAGCTATAAAAACTTAGCAGCGTAGTTATGAGCAGATTTGTCTTATTAAATGTGTTAGATGTTGCGTTATCTGATATTTAGTTTATTTAAGACTCTAAATAAAGGTTAAAGCTGTTCTTAAAAGAGGTTAAAGTCCTTAACCTAAGAGTTAATATTATTTAAGTTACTAGTGTTGTAATAACGTTAAAGAAATGGTTTAATCTACATAAAGACTTGTCTATGTATATAGCTTGCTACAAGGGTGACTTTCTTTTCCCTAGAGATCCTAGATCGCTAGAACATAAAGCATAGGTCCTACTTAATAAGCTAATCTTCTAGCTTGCAGCAGTTACTATCCTAGACCTCAGGTTTAGCTATAGCAGTACTATAAATAATGTTGCTTATAGTTTCTATATTAATATCTTCCTCCTTATAATTGTTGTTTATAGAAGAGCTACCAGGGGTAACATATATTCCTAAAATAGAACTTGTTATAGGGGTGTTTAAAGTGTTAAAGTTGCACTAGACAAAGTCTAATATTGTACTAGTTCTGTTAGGTCTTAGGGATAAGTTTAGTCTCTAGAACAGTAGGGTGAGTTGCGTCTAGACAAAGTCTAATATAACAGCTTAGGGTAATAAAGGTCTAAGCAATGCGCAATGCAGCTTGTTATTATTAAAGTAAGATTCTAAGAAGTAACTTGATTAGCAAAGTTAAACACAAACTATAAGGGTTGTGTTCCTAGGTGCTATATACTTAGAATGTGTTCTAATATTGTTCTAATGTTCTATAGTTATTCTAACTTAGTACATTATAGAACATTATGGGATTCTTTAGAACATATATAATATGTTCTAATATAGCGTTCTGCTAAGACTTTAGACTATGCAGAAGTGCGTGTTATTAGTCCTTAATACTAACCTTCTTATAGACCTTTAGTTATCTTTCTAGGGTGTTAGTATGTCCTCTTCTTCCTTATCTTCTACTGTGCCCCAAACCAAGGTTTGTAACAATAATATCTTAGGTTTCCTCTTAAATAGTGAGTTTCATCTTATAATTTCTAGGCTGATACTTAGCTACTACTGTTATAGAAAAATTTTCTTAAATACCTGGGCGTACTAATGACATATATCAAGTATAGTAGGAGGTTTGCTCTTAGTCTTTTCAATTATTATAGAGGGGCTTTTCTAGTTAATTTAATTAACTGCACTATCTTAGCACGTCTTAGATATTATAGAGATAATATTAATCTCCCTTTTAACTACTGACTGTAGCATAGGCTATATAGGGTAGTGTGTAGTAGTGCTATATCTATACTTGTTGAATTCAAACGTTTATTTTGCTAAGTTGATATATAGGTTAAACTTCCATAACTAGAGTAGTCCTGATATAATACTATAGGCACTTATCCTAAGTATATCTTAGTCTGACATTTCCTTATACTATTATGATCATAAGGGGGCACCCTAAACTGTTCGCATAGCTATGTCTTTTTTTTAGTATCAGCTTTCTATTAGCTATTTATATTAAGTGTAGGTTTCTGTTATACTATATTTAGGGTCTAGCTCTTTCTACTACTATGCAGGGCACAGTCTCCCTAAGCACTTAGGTCTAATAATATCTTTAACTACACATCTCCTATAGAGACTATAAGTTTAATTAGGTAATTAGTCCTAATACTATTAATAGAGCAATCTGTTACAATCTACTTATATCTAACTAATTGCTAACACCTGTTAGTATTAGACAGCAGGTTAGCGTTGTAAATCTACAACAACGCTACAAGAGGCACAGTGTTACAAACCTTGGTTTGGGGCACAGCAGAAGAGAAGGAAGAAGAGGAAATGCTAACACCCTAGAAAGATAATTAAAGGTCTTTAAGAAGGTTAGCATTAAGAACTAATAACACGCACCCTACATGTTTGAAAGCTTTGGCAGAACGCTATATTAGAATATGTTACGTGTGTTCTAAAGAATTCTACAATGTTCTACAATATACTAGGTTAGAACAACTATAGGACATTAGAACAATATTAGAACACTTTCTAAGTATATAGCACCTAGGAACACAACCCTTATAGTTTGTGTTTAACTTTGTTAATTAAGTTACTTCTTAGAATCTTACCTTAACTATAACTAGCTATATCGCGTATTGCTTAGACCTTAGTTAACCTGAGCTGTTATATTAGACTTTGTCTAGACGTAACTTACCCTACTGTTTTAGAGACCAAGCTTATCCCTAAGACCTAACAGAACTAGTATAATATTAGACTTTGTCTAGGTACAACTTTAACACTTTGAACACCCCTAAGATAAGTTCTACCTTAGAAATATGTGCTACCTCTAGCGACTCTTACTTAAACAATATAGACATAACCAACACTAGCACTACAACCTAGAATGTTATAAAAGTTAACAAGCCTAACCTTTATAACAGAGATTGCAGTAAGTTAGACAATTAGCTTATATAATCGGACCTCTTCTTTACCTTCTAAGGTGAGAAGGTACCTATTAACAAGCAAGTCCTCCTTGTATTAAGCTATGTGCGTGGAAAAGCCTTTACGTAGATCAAACCCTTTGTCTAGTAGGTCTAGGCAGGCATTGCCCCTAACAAAGTAGACAAATAGATATTAGATTTTGACAAGTTTCAAGAAAGGGTTAAGCCTATCTTTAGAATTTTAAACAAACCTACTATTGCACAATGCAAGATTCAGCGCGTTTATTAGACTAAGTTAGCTGCTAACTATACTATAGAGTTTTAGCAGCTAGCTGCCAACACTGACTAGGACAATACTGCCCTAATAACTATATTCAAGCAAGGTCTTAAGCCTTAAGTCAAGACAGAACTAATGCGCACTAGCGCTAGCACTAACAACCTTAATAACTTGATTAATACTGCAATTAATATTAACGTCAAGCTCTATAAGTTATAGAAAGAGCTTTAAGAAGATCTACGCTTACGCGTTGTCTTAGCTAACAAACGCCCTCTACTACGCAACCTATAGCGCAATAACTTGTCTAACTGCAGCTAGCGCGGCAGACACTATTAACTAAACAGCAGTCAACGCATCTATCATAATATAAGAAGTAGAAACTATAGACCCGCAGCTATAGACCTATTAAATATTAATAAGGGACTGAATAGGTAGAATAAGAACTAGAGTAAGGGAAGCAAGCTAGACAAGTCTAAGGTAACCTATGATAGATGTAGCAAGCAAGGCTACTTTGCCTAAGATTATTGCATAAAGAACAAGGTAGTTTAACAGCTTAACGTGCTAGCTACTAGCAACAAAGGGACTAGTAATAAATAGGAGATCCTTACTAATAATATAGGCTGTCCTATAAAAGACGACTATTCTAGACCTAATAATAATAACACTAAGGAAGATGCTAAGGAAAGTATTAACCTGTATAATCATGCCCTAATACCCTACTAGGACAAGTAAGGCAGACCTCTAACAAGGCCTTGCAAGTTTTGCAACCTCTAGACTAGCTAGATGCAAATAGGATATAAACCTAACTTACTAGAAGTAAATAGAGTTATATACTATTTTAAGTTATATATAGAGATTAAAACACCTCTATAACCTCTAAAGAAGCTTAGGTTTCTACCTAAAGCATACCTAAATGCTTGTAACAGCACAATTCCTATTAGAATTAAGGAAGACAGAATATAGGTATACAACACAAGCAGCACACACGTAGGTACCAGCTTTGTAATTAATATATCATAACGCAAGACACGTTAAGAACTATACTAGACTAGAGACTGCCAAGGAGACAATAGGGTTACCTGCTAGTTAAACGTACTTACTAGCATAGATGCTAATACTAGTAAAGAATAGGAAGTTCTTACTGATAATATAGGCTATCTTATAGAAAACACAGAATTAGAGTATAATACTGCTCAAGACTACACTCCTAACAAGGAACGTTTTAATTGCGCACCTATACTATATTAAGAGTTCTTTAAACTAGTTACTACACAAACAGAACAACAAGGACGCTATAACTACAGAACTAAGATGCAACGCAACAGCATTAGACACTAGGTAGAACAAGCTAAATAAGAAGCTGTAGACGCAGAAGTTATTATTTGAACTTAACCCTGCACCTACTAGAACAGCGTAACTTAAACAAAAGAGAACAAACCTATATTAGTCATTAGCCTATAACTATAGTATAACCTAGACCTCTAAAATATAAAGCATAGATTACAATTATAGACTGTACGCCTATATAACTACTGCTATATATACTATAATGCAAAGGTAAACTTAGGATAGTTCCTATACCTAAAGAACACCTGCAACCTATCATAGTACAAGTGCAAGAAGGACATGTGCAAAGTACACCTATAGGATAAGCGTTTAAAACTGCACTTCCTAGGTACTAATAACCTACAGCAAATTATCTAGATGCAACTTGTTATTAATAGTAGCTGCTATAACGTATATTAGCAGCACTGCTTAAACTAAGATTGTAACTTGCACTAAGATAGCAAGCACGACAATAGATTTGGAGATAAGGAGCCTTTTTTTAGGCCTACGCCTACACGCTCTAGGGATTAATCCCTTAATTCTATAGGGGCTAATCTGCTTATTAAGCTCCCTATTATATTAGGAGGAGTTCTAATAACAGTATTATTAGATTCTAGAGCATAATTAAACTACGTCTCTTTATAGGCTGTGTAGTAAGCTAGACTTAAGCTATAATAGAAGCAGAACACTTACCTGCTTAGAGTAGCTAATAGAGAACTAATGCTAGCAGAGTTATAAATTACCTATAAGGTATTGTCTATTCTGTTACAGATACAGAACTATTTTAAGCAGTTAGACCTAGACGTGTTTAGGATAGCTACTTGCAGTATTATTTTAGGCCTGCTATAATTATAAGAGTATAACCTATAGATTAATTAGAAGAATTAATAGCTTTTATTTAATAGGTATAGATGCAGCACTACTACACGCTAGCCTACACAACCTATACTAGAGTTACTAGATAAGAAGGAGATTGATGATATCGCTTTAATTATAACTATATACTAAGATAGAGTAGTTAGCTGTATAGACTAGAAACGCCCCTCTATAATAGTTACAGATATTGAGAGTACACCTCTAGATATACTAGATGTGTATTAATAGTATACCTGGATATTTAAACAAGAGTCATCTATAAAAGCGCTACCTAAGCATTAACCTTAGGATTATAAGATTAAACTTAGAGAAGGGAAAGAACTACCTTTTAGGCCTAGATACTAGCTATCTAAGAAAGAGCTTAAGATACTGCACAAGTGCATTTAAGAGAACCTTACTAAAAGATTTATTAGGAAATCTAAATCCCTAGTAGGATTTTCTATTCTATTTGTACTAAAGAAGGACAGCAAGCTAAGGCTTTGCGTTAACTACTAGAAGTTAAATAATATTACAATTAAGAATTGTTACCTACTGCCTAATATATTAGAGTTGTAAGACTAACTCTTAGAAGCAATGTTCTTTACTACACTTAAATTGCGCAGAGCGTACAACCTCATACGTATAAAGAAAGGCAAAGAACAGAAGACAGCGTTTAGAACCTATTATAGTTATTACAAATATATAGTTATGCTATTTAGGCTAACTAATGCACTAGCTGTTTGTTAGGCACTTATTAACAACGTATTACAAGAGCACCTAGATATTACTATAGTAGTATACCTTAATAACATCCTAGTATACAGTTAGACGCTAGAAGAATATAATGTCTACATAAGACAAGTGTTAGAATGCTTAGCAAAAGCAGACCTTAGGCTAAAGCCTAAGAAGTATAAATAGCATAAAGACAAAGTAGAGTTCCTTAGCTATGTTATAGAAAAATATAGAGTTAAGATAAGCAACAAGAAGATTTAGGTTATAAAGGATTAGCTAACACCTACTTTAGTTAAAGGAATCTAGAAATTCCTTAGGTTTATTAACTTTAACTAATACTTTATTAAAGACTACTTTATAAAAGCCTTACTACTTACGCGACTTACGCAGAAGGACATACTATTTAAGTAGGAATAAGCACAAGAAGATGCTTTCTAAGTGCTTAAGCAAGCATGCATAGAGCTACCTATATTAATTATATTTAAGAGCAGCAAACCTGCGCGCCTTAAAACTAATGCCTTAGATCTAGCATTAGGAGCGTGCATTATACAAGAACAAGACAGACTATAGCATCTAATAGCCTACTACTTAAGGAAGTTTACAGCACCTAAAGAACACTATGATATACATAATAAGAAACTTATAGCTATTATTAACGCGCTATAGCACTAGAGAGTCTATGTAGAAAGCTGCTTAGAGCTTACTATATATATAGATTATAAGAACTTAGTACTCTTTACTACTACTAAGGTTCTAAACTAACAACAAGTTTGCTAGTTAGAGATGCTTAGTTAGTATAAGTTTAGGATTCTGTACACGCTAGGAAAAGAAAACAGCAGAGTAGACGCTCCTAGCTAACGCTACAACCTTATAGGCAAAAAACAATTAATAAGTTTGCTATACTAAGAAAGAATTTAGATAGGTTATTAGGACTATCTTAGCAGCTTAACCTTATAATAGTAGTTTAGGGCGAACATCACGTACTATTACAAGTACTAGAGGAACTAGAAGAAGAAGTTATTAGTAGTTATTACAACAACCTGCTGCATAGACATCCTAGTATTATAAGAACTATAGATCTTATTAAGAGACATTATAAGTTCCTAAACATGCAAGACAAGGTTAGCAAGTTTATTAAGAATTGCGTAAGCTGTTAGCAAAACAAACACAGCACGCATGCTAAGTATAGAGAAGCACAAGCAATAGAGCTACTAACAGCCCTATAGACAAGCATTATAATAGATTCTATTATATAACTGCCTATCTCTAAGAATCTAGTTATAGGATATAGCTACAACTTGATCTTTGTTGTAGTAGACTAATTTACTAAGTATGCTGAGATAATAGCCTTTAGACACAGCTATACTAATAAATAGTTAGTGCACGTTTTTAAGGACTGTATTATCTGCTACTATAGTATCCTAGAATCTATTATTAGTAATAGGACAAGCTTTTTATGTTAAACTATTAGACTACGCTCCTAGCAGCAATAGATACTAAGAAGAAACTCTCTACAGCCTATTATCTGCAGACAGACAGACAGACTAAATAAGTAAACTAGACAATAGAGACATACCCCTATATCTACTATAACTAGCAGCAGGACAACTAGTGTTTACTACTGCCTATAGCACAAATTATATATAATAATAAACTTTTAGAAGTAATAGATTATTTGCTGTTCTTTACAAACTGTAGCAGACAGCTAAACCTCTTTACTAGGTTATTAGACAGCAGCATCTAAACAGAATTAGCAATATCCTTAGTTAAAGCACTAAAGAAAGTATACTAGAGATTACTTAATAATATTACTAAAGCTTAGTTAAAGAGCACTTCTTATATTAATAAGAAATAAAAAATAGCGCCTCTGCTAAGGGAGGGGAATAAAGTGTATCTCCTTATAAAGAACCTACCCATATAGCAACTAATAAAAAAACTAGACAAGGTTAAGGTTAGACTATTTTTTATTTTCTAATAAATTAGCCTAGTAAACTATTAACTTGCGCTACCTAAGGATACAAAGATCTATCCTATATTCTACATCTTGCTATTAGAACTAGCTAACCCTAGAACACTAATCTAGCAAGACTTCTACTACTAGGCAGATAGCTGAGACAAATAGGAAGTTAAAAAAGTAATATAGTATTATAACTAAGGTAATAGTAATAAGTACCTAGTTAAATAGTTAGGATACCTAGACTCTAAGAATATATAGGAGCTAACTATAAACCTTATAAATTGCTAATAACTGCTAAAAGAGTTCTAAAGTTTATAGAAGTATCTAGCAAGTTAAGCATAGCTTGTATAGTAAAAGAGTACCCTACTAGCATATCTATAGTAGGGTAGCTAATCTCCTTAGTTTAAATATTATTACCTAACTCCTCTAACTTGTTTATAAGGCACTTAGCCTTCTTTACAGCCCTATCTTTTACTTAGGCTAGAATTTTTTTATTATACAGTAAGTATGCAATTATCTCTATAAGAAGTTATTCATTCTTCTTAACCTTTTCTTTATATTCTGCCCTTATTCTGTCTAAGGACTCCTAAGACAGGTTAACACATAGACGTTCTATATATACACACTTAGCGTACTTTAAGTAGTTATTGTTAGGCATAATAAAATAATTATAACTAGTGTTAAAGCAGTAATTATAAGGGAAACGCTTGATAATACTATAGTAATAGAATTTAATACTTAGACGCAGACGCTTTTAGGTTATTAAGGACATAATAATGCTTAGGAACTAAGACTAAGCAGAGCAAGTGCTTATAAAGAACTACTAACAAGATTTAAGACAAATCTAAGAAGAAGGAAGGATAGTATTATAATCTACTTATATCTAACTAATTGCTAACACCTATTAGCATTAGATAGCAGGTTAGCATTATAAATCTATAACAACGCTATAAGAGGCATAGTTATAGCATAGCGTAATTACTAGTTATGTAACTAGCTTACTCCTTAGTAAGTAAGCCTAGTAGGTCTATAGGTATAGGTAGGATCTATATAACAGCTTACGCTGCTTAAGGTAAGCCTAGTAAGCTAGCTTATAAAGCTTATAGTAAGCTTAGTAAGCTAACACAATTCTTATAGTATATAGTATACAAGAACACAACCCTTATAGTTTGTGTTTAACTTTGTTAATTAAGTTACTTCTTAGAATCTTAACCTTAGTGCTCTAGCTAGTTAATCCTGTTACCTGTTACTAAACCCCTAAGTTGTATATTAGACCTTGTCTAATAACTCACCCTACTGTTCTAGAACTAGCACTTATCCCTAAGACCTAACAGAACTAGTATACTTTTGGACTTTATGTTACAATCTACTTATATCCAACTAATTGCTAACACCTGTTAGCATTAGACAGCAGGTTAGCGTTGTAATTCTACAACAGCGCTACAAGAGGCACAGTTACAGCACAGCGTAATTACCAGTCACGTAACTAGCTTACTCCTTGGCAGGTAAGCCTAGTAGGTCTATAGGTATAAGTAGAACCTACGTAACAGCTTACGCAGCTTAAGGTAAGCTTAGTAAGCCAGTTTACAAAGCTTATAGTAAGCCTAGTAAGCTAACACAATTCTTATAGTATATAGTATATAGGAACACAACCCTTATAGTTTGTGTTCAACTTTATTAATTAAGTTACTTCTTAGAATCTTACCTTAACTATAACTAGCTGCATTGCGTATTGCTTAGACCTTAGTTAACCTAAGCTATTATATTAGACTTTGTCTAGACGCAACTTACTCTACTGTTCTAGATACTAAACTTATTCCTAAGACCTAATAGAACTAGTGCTATATTAGACTTTGTCCAGGTACAACTTTAACACTTTAAACACCCCTAAGATAAGTTCTATTTTAGGAACACGTGCTACCTCTAGCAGCTCTTGCTTATATAACACAGATATGACTAACACTATTAAGACTAATAATATTAATGTTAACAAGCCTAACCTCTACTATAGAGATCGCGCCAAGCTTAATAACTAGCTTATGCAATAGGACCTCTTCTTTATGTTTTAAGGAGACAAGGTACTTGCAAAGAAACGTGTTATACTTATTGCAAGTTATATGCGTAGAAGAGCTTTTACCTGGATCAAACCTTTTATCTAGCAATACAATTAGGGTAACACCTCTGAGGACGTTAACGCCTAGATAGACGACTTCGACGAGTTTAAGAACAAGATCTAACCTATATTTAGAGTTACAAATAAACCTACAATTGCATAACGTGAGATTTAGCGCGTTTGTTAAACTAAGTTAGCTGCCAACTATGCTGCAGAGTTTTAGCAGCCAGCTGCTAACACTAACTAGGATAACACTGCTCTAATAACTATATTTAAGCAAGGTCTTAAGCCTTAAGTTAAGACAGAGCTAATGCGTACTAGCACTAGCACTAACAGCCTTAACAACCTTATTAACACTACAATTAATATTAATGTTAAGCTCTATAAGTTATAGCAAGAGCTTTAAGAAGACCTACGTTTGCGCGTTGTCTTAGCTAACAAACGCCCCCTACTACGCAACCTATACCGCAACAACCTGTCTAACTGTAGCTAGCACAGCAGACACTATTAACTAAACAGCAGTTAACGCATCTACAACAATACGCAAAGTAGATACTACAGACCTGCAGCTATAGACTTATTAAACATTAATAAAGGACCTAATAGGTAGAACAAGAATTAGAGTAAGGGAAGCAAGCTAGACAAGTCTAAGGTAACTTACTATAGATGTAGTAAGCAAGGCTACTTTGCCTAAGATTATTGCATAAAGAACAAGGTAGTTTAACAGCTTAACGTGCTAACTACTAGCAATAATAGAACTAGCAACAAATAGGAGATTCTTACTAAGGACATAGGTTGTCTTATAGAAGACACTAAGTTAGAGCGCAACAACACTCTAGACTATATTAACAACAACAGCTATTACAACTGCGTGCCTACACCTTACTAAGACTACAAAGAGCTAGTAGCTACACGCACTAAACTTAAGGCACAACATAACTGCTAACAACTATGCAAGGAACCTATAGAAGTACCTATTAAGAATAGTATAGCAACCTGATGCCCTGTCCTTAAGGTACTTAAGGCATACCCAAACGCTTATAATAGCACAACCCTAGTTGAAATTAAGGAAGACAGGATATAAGTATATGATATAAGAGGCATACACGTAGGTAATAGCTTTGTAATTAACACGCTACAACGCAAGACGCGCTAGAAACTAGATTAAACTAGGAACATCAACTACTTACTCTATTATTAGGACAACTAGTGTAACAAGCAGTTAGCTATGTATGACTAAGAACTGTCTAACAACAACAAGGAAGAAGAGTATAAAGAAGTAGAAGAGTACTAGAACTATAAAGCTACGCGCGCACGCGCATACCTAGCTAAAGACAGCAAAGGACTTACTAGACTTGACTAACAACTAGCTAATAGTAAGAAAACTAACTAGGATGAGGCAGATCTTGCATTTGCTAAATAGAAGGACAATAACTACGTAATACAAGCAGACCTTAATTTGCACAACTACTATAAACTCTAGCGCAATAAGCCTGACTTTAGCTAGGCCAAAGCAACTAAGACCCTTTACAGTAGTATAATATACTAGCAGGACATTCGCAACTCTAGGCATAAGGAACTGCTATAGGCTTACTGTTATTATAGGTAGTGTAAGATGCACTATGTAGCAAAAGTTAGAGCCTACTAGTTTCCTAGCAGACTAGTAGGATGTACCTAAGTATAGTATATATATAAAGATGTTAAGTGCCCTAAGCACTTATAGGATAAACGCACCAAGCAGCACTTCCCTAGGATTATAGATCTATAAGAGATACTATTACGATCTGTTGCAGCCTAGCCCCACTATACTTACAGGGCGACTAGGGTCGCTCTTACCAAGCAAGTAAACACAAGAGAGTATAATAAAGGTGCTCTCCCTAATCTCTCCTTAGCGCAAGAGTAAGAGAGCAGCATTGCTCTCTCTGCTCCTACAATCTCTTAAGAGCACATAGAGCAATAGAGCATAGTGCATAGCACCTCTATACTTACTTAGTATATAGCATATAGGAACATAACCTTTATAGTTTGTATTTAACTTTGTTAATTAAGTTACTTCTTAGAATCTTACCTTAACTATAACTAGCTGTATTGCGCATTGCTTAGACCTTAGTTAACCTAAGCTGTTATATTAGACTTTGTCTAGACGCAACTTACTCTACTGTTCTAGAAACTAAACTTATCCCTAAGACCTAACAGAACTAGTATAATATTAGACTTTGTCTAGGTATAACTTTAATACTTTAAACACCTCTAAGATGAGTTCTACCTTAGGAACACATGCTACCCCTAGCAGCTCTTGCTTAAACAATACAGACATGACTAACGCTAGTGTTACAACCTATAGCGTTATAAACGTCAATAAGCCTAACCTCTACAATAGAGATTGCAGCAAGTTAGACAATTAGCTTATATAATAGGACCTCTTCTTTACCTTCTAAGGTGAGAAGGTACCTATTAACAAGCAAGTCCTCCTTGTATTAAGCTATGTGCGTGGAAAAGCCTTTACGTAGATCAAACCCTTTGTCTAGTAGGTCTAGGCAGGCATTGCCCCTAACAAAGTAGACAAATAGATATTAGATTTTGACAAGTTTAAAGAAAGGGTTAAGCCTATCTTTAGAGTCTTGAATAAACCTATAATTGCACAACGTAAGATTTAGCGTATTTATTAGACTAAGTTAGCTGCTAACTACGCTGCGGAGTTCTAGCAGCTAGCTGCTAACACTAACTAGGATAACACTGCCCTAATAACTATATTTAAGCAAGGTCTTAAGCCTTAAGTTAAGACAGAACTAATGCGCACTAGCACTAGCACTCACAGCCTTAACAACCTTATTAACACTACAATTAATATTAATATTAAGCTCTATAAGTTATAGCAAGAGCTTTGAGAAGACCTACGTTTGCGCGTTGTCTTAGCTAACAAACGCCCTCTACTACGCAACCTATAGCGCAACAACCTATCTAACTGCAGCTAGCACAGCAGACACTATTAACTAAACAGCAGCCAACGCATCTATAATAATACGCAAAGTAGATACTATAGACCTGTAGCTATAAACCTATTAAACATTAACAAAGGACCTAATAGGTAGAACAAGAATTAGAGTAAGGGAGGCAAGCTAGATAAGTCTAAGGTAACTTGTTATAGTTGTCGCAAGTAAGGCTACTTCGCCTAAGATTATTGCATGAAGAATAAGGTAGTTTAACAGCTTAACGTGCTAGCTACTAGCAACAAAGGGACTAGTAATAAATAGGAAATTCTTACTAATAATATAGGCCGCCCTATAAAAGGCAACTATTCTAGACCTAACAACAACAACACTAAGGAAGATACAAAAGAAAGTATTAACCTGTATAATTATGCCCTAACACCCTATTAGGATAAGCAAGGCAGACCTCTAATAAGGGCTTACAAGTTTCGCGACCCCTAGACTAGCTAGATGCAAATAGGATATAAACCTAACTTACTAGAAGCAAACAGAGTTACATACCCTTTTAAGTTATATGCAGAGATTAAAACACCTCTACAACCTCTAAAGAAGCTTAGGTTCCTACCTAAAGCATACCTAAATACTCGCAATAGCACAATTCCTGTTAGAATTAAGGAAGATAGAACATAGGTATATAACACAAGCAGCACACACATAGGTAATAGCTTTATAATTAACATGCTACAACGTAAGACGCGCTAAGAACTATATAAAACTAGAGACTATTAAGGAGACAATAGGGTTACTTGCTAGTTGAACATACTTACCAGTACAGACGCTAATGCTAGCAAAGAATAGGAAGTTCTTACTAATAATATAGGCTGTTTTATAGAAAACATAGAATTAGAGTATAATAATACTTAAGACTATATTCCTAACAAGGAGCATTTTAATTGCGCACCTATACTATATTAAGAGTTCTTGAAACTAGTTGCTACACAAACAGAACAACAAGGGTGTTACAACTGCTAAACTAAGATGCAACGCAACAGCGTTAGACACTAGGTAGAACAAGCTAAACAAGAAGCTATAGACGCAGGAGTTATTATCTAAACCTAACCCTGCACCTACCCGAACAGCGCAACGTAAACAAAGGAAAACAAACCTATATTAGTTATTAGCCTATAACTATAGTATGACCTAGACCTCTAAAATATAAAGTATAGACTATAATTATAGACTACATGTTATTACAACTACTGCTATATACACTATAATGCAAAGGCAAACTTAGGATAGTTCCCCTACTTAAAGAATACCTGCAACCTATTATAGTACAAGTGTAAGAAGGACATGTGTAAAGTATACCTATAGGACAAGCGTTCTAAACTGCACTTTCTAGGTACTAACAACTTGCAGTAAATTATCTAGATGTAACTTGTTGTTAACAGTAGCTACTACAACATACATTAGCAGCACTGCTTAAACTAAGATTGTAACTTACACTAAGACAGCAAGCACAACAACAGATTTAGAGATAAGGAGCCTTTTTTAGGATTACGCCTACGCGCTCTAGGGATTAATCCCTTAATTCTACAGGGGCTAATTTACTTGTTAAGCTCTCTATTATATTAGAAGGAGTTGTAATAATAGTATTATTAGATTCTAGAGCATAATTAAACTACATCTTTTTATAAGCTGTGTAGCGAGCTAGACTTAAGCTATAGCAGAAGCAGAACCCTTACCTACTTAGAGTAGCTAATAGAGAACTAATGCTGGCAGAATTAAAAATTACCTACAAGGTATTGTCTATTCTATTATAGATATAGAACTATTTTAAGCAGTTAGACCTAGACGCGTTTAGGATAGCTACTTACAACGTTATTTTAGGCCTGCTATAGTTATAAAGGCATAATCTGCAGATTAATTAGAAGAATTAGTAGCTTTTGTTTAACAGGTGCAGATATAGCACTACTATCCGCCAGCCTACGCAACCTACGCTAGAGTTAGTAGATAAGAAGGAGATTAACAATATCTCTTCAACTATAACAACGCGCCAAGATAGAGTAGTTAGCCAAGTAGACTAGAAACGCCCCTCTACGACAGTTACGGAGACTAAGAGTGCACCTCTAGACATACTAGAGGAATATAGAAAGTATGCCTAGATATTTATAGAAGAGTTATCTGCAAAAGCACTACCTAAGCATTAACCTTGGGATTGCAAGATTAAACTTATAGAAGGGAAAGAACTACCCTTTAGGCCAATATACTAGCTTTCTAAGAAAGAACTAGTAGAGCTGAAGAGATACCTTAAGGAGAACCTTAAGAAGGGGTTTATTAGAAAATCTAAATCCCTAGCAGGATTTCCTATTATATTCGTTAAGAAGAAAGACAGATCCCTACACCTATATGTTAATTATCAAGCACTTAACAAAATTACTACTAAGAACTAATATCTGCTGCCTAATATATCTAAGCTATAGGATTAACTATAAGGAGCAAAGTTCTTTACTATACTTGACTTGCGCAGAGCGTATAACCTAATACGCATAAAGGAAGGCAAGGAATAGAAGACAGTGTTTAGAACCTGTTATAGACACTATAAATATAGGGTTATGCAATCTAGGCTAACTAACATACTAGCAGTTTGTTAGGCACTTATTAACAACGTATTATAAGAGCACCTAGACATTACTGTAGTAGCCTACCTTAACAACATCCTAGTGTATAGCAAGACACTAGAAGAACACAAGGTCTATATTAGATAAGTGTTAGACTACTTAGCAACAGCAGACCTTAGGCTAAAGCTAGAGAAGTGTAAATAGCACAAGGAAGAATTTGAGTTCCTTAGCTATGTTATAGGAAGGTTTAGAGTCAAGATAAGCGCAAAGAAAATTAAAGTTGTAAAGAGTTAGCTAACGCCTATATTAGTTAAGGGAATCTAGGAATTCCTAGGCTTTGTTAACTTTAACTAATGCTTTATTAAGGACTACTTCCTAAAGGCCTTACTGCTTACAAAGCTTATGCAGAAGGACACACTGTTTAAGTAGAAATAAGCACAAGAAGACGCGTTCTAGTTGCTTAAGCAAGGATGCATAGAGCTACCTACGTTAATTATGCTCGAAAGCAGCAAACTAATACGCCTTAAAACAGATGCCTTAGATTTAGTATTAGGAGCTTGCATTACGTAAGAATGAGACAGATAATAGCACCTAATTGCCTACTACTTAAGGAAGTTTATAGGACCTAAAGAACATTATAATGTCTACAATAAAGAGCTTATAGCTATTGTTAATACGTTATAATATTAGAGAGTATACGCAGAAAGCTGCTTAGAACTTACTATCTATACAGATTATAAGAATTTGGTATACTTTACTACTACTAAGGTTCTGAACAGACAACAAGTTCGCTGGTTAGAAATGCTTAGTTAGTACAAGTTCAAGATCCTATACACACTAGGAAAGGAGAACGGCAGAGCAGACGCGCTTAGCTAATGTTACAACCTTGCAGGCAAAAAGACAGTCAACAAGTTCGCTATACTTAGAGTTAACAAGGATAGATTACTAGGACTATTATAACAACTTAACCTTATACTTATAGTCGAGTAGGAAAAACACATACTAGCACAAGTACTAGAAGAACTAAAAGAAGAAATTATTAGCTAGCATCATAATAACCTACTGCATAGACACCCTAGTATTATAAGAACAATAGAACTTATTAAGAGACACTGCAAGTTTCTAAATATGCAAGATAAGGTTAGCAAGTTTATTAAGAATTGCGTAAGCTGTTAGCAAAACAAACACAGCACGCATGCTAAGTATAGAGAAGCACAAGCAATAGAGCTACTAACAGCCCTATAGACAAGCATTATAATAGATTCTATTATATAACTGCCTATCTCTAAGAATCTAGTTATAGGATATAGCTACAACTTAATCTTTGTTGTAGTAGACTAATTTACTAAGTATGCTGAGATAATAGCCTTTAGACACAGCTATACTAATAAATAGTTCGTGCACGTTTTTAAGGACTGTATTATCTACTACTATAGTATCCTAGAATCTATTATTAGTAATAGGACAAGCTTTTTATGTTAAACTATTAGACTACGCTCCTAGCAGCAATAGATACTAAGAAGAAACTCTCTACAGCCTATTATCTGCAGACAGACAGACAGACTAAATAAGTAAACTAGACAATAGAGACATACCCCTATATCTACTATAACTAGCAGCAGGACAACTAGTGTTTACTACTGCCTATAGCACAAATTATATATAATAATAAACTTTTAGAAGTAATAGGCTACTTACTATTCTTTATAAACTACGGTAGACAGCCAAATCTCTTTACAAGGTTGTTAGACAGCAGTATCTTAACAGAATTAGCAATTACCTTAGTTAAAGCACTAAAGGAAGTATATTAGAAATTACTTAATAATATTGCTAAAGCTTAGTTAAGGAGTATTTCTTATGTTAATAAGAAATCAAAAACAGCGCCTCTACTAAAGGAAAGGGATAAAGTGTATCTCCTTATAAAGAACCTACGCATATAGCAACTAATAAAAAAGCTAGACAAGGTTAAGGTTAGACTATTTTTTATTTCTTAATAAATCAGCCTAGTTAACTATTAACTTGCGCTGCTAAAGGATGCAAAGATCTACCCTGTATTCTACATCTTGCTGTTAGAACCAGCCAACCCTAGAACGCCAATCTAACAAGACTTTTACTACCAGGCAGACAGCTAGGATAAGTAGGAAGTTAAAAAAATAATAACATACTAAAGAAACAACAACACCAATGAGTTCCTAGTTAAGTAGTTAGGGTACCTAAACTTAGAAAACACGTAGGAACCTAAGACAAACCTTACGAACTGCTAGTAGTTATTAGAAGAATATTAGGCGGCTAGGCAGGCAGAGGCTTAGAAGGGTTAACCTAGAAATCTAATAGTAGGTCTTTAAAAGCACCCTAGGTGCTAGCAGACAAATAAAGACTAGTGCCTTTAGACTTAGGGAACTCTATTATTCCGCTATCCTCTTTATACTCTAACTCCTTAATATTTTGCTGCTCTACTGCGACTGCAGTATCCGCGCGTGTGTCTAATAGATCTATCTACTTACGCAACCTCTCTTCGCAAGCGCGCGCTACGTGTATATCCTTAAGCGCCTTCTCCTATATCTGCATTATAGCCTCTTGCGCTTCTTGCAATTCTTTAATCTGTTTCTGCAACTTTTTCTTCTTACTTAGTAGACAACGAAATTCTAACTAAGTTACCTGTATGTTGCAAGATTGGCTACAACGCTAGCACTTACTGCAGCGCCCTAAGCAAATGCTAACCTTATATACTTGCTTCTTCTTAACGCAAGTTGAGTACTTTATAACTATAGCTATTCTAAACGCTTCTATAAATTCTAGGAGACTATAATAACAGATAGTGCTATTCTCCTTTGTTTTATTGCTTCGTTTCTGTTTAGAAAGAGGAGGTATAGTCAAACACTAGCCTACTTTATAAGTGCAGGACTAGCGTTATATAAATTAGCTTAAGGGACCAAGCTAGGACAGAAGAAGGATAGTATTATAAACACAAGATTAGATTACCCCTAGCATAGGAATAACAGCTAGTTGCAGCATAGCTGCGCAACAAGTCAAGAATTATTAGTAGTTAGGCTATAAACCTAGTAGGGATATAGACAAGTCTAGTTACGTAACTACTAGTAATTAGTCTTAGCAGGGCTGAAGTAATTAGTATAATTAGTAGGAAGTAATTAGTATAGCAGAGTAATTAGTAATTAGTATAATTAGTACTACTAATTAACTATACCCTGCTACTAATTACTAGGGCCTCCCTTTAGGTATATAGTATGTAGGAACACAACCCTTATAGTTTGTGTTTAACTTTGTTAATCAAGTTACTTCTTAGAATCTTACCTTAACTATAATTAGCTGCATTGCGTATTGCTTAGACCTTAGTTAACCTAAGCTGTTATATTAGACTTTGTCTAGACGCAACTTATCCTACTATTCTAGAAACCAAACTCATCCCTAAGACCTAACAGAACTAGTTGTTGAAGTT